>OY365812.1:39502505-40065005 GCA_959347315.1 Bimastos eiseni | reverse complement strand
GTGTTTCTTAGTAGTAACCTACAGACAGAAAGCGACAGACAGACTAGATAGACAGATAGGCAGAAAGACATACAGACGGATAGGTAGACAGACAGATAGACAAACAGATAGGTAGACAGACAGATAGACAGACAAACAGATAGGTAGACAGACAGATAGGGAGACAGACAGATAGACATACACACATACATACATACAGACAGACATACAAACAGATAAGTAGACAGACAGATAGACAGACAAACAGATAGGTAGACAGACTGATACACATACAGACAGATAGAAATACAGACATATAGGCAGACAGACAGATAGTCAGACGAAGGGCAAGGGTCTCCCAAAACAATCTCTAAAAGCCGATGACGACCTGGATGTGGCCTCGCTGATCCTGGACATCCGGAAGAGGTCATCGAAAGGTCAGCAAAACATTCGGACGACACGAGGGACAACGATCATCCATCACGAGCGAGCAAACTCATCGCTCAGAAATAATTCTCCATAGGAGATTTCCTCGTTGAACCCCATCGCTCACCCCCACTGGGAAGAACCCACCCAACGACCCAACCCATATAAAGGAATCTACACCCATTAGCCGCGATTATTATCACTGATATAAAGCATTTATTGGGCGCCACTTGTAAACGAACGAGCACCGTGTACGACGGAGCAGAGTGATTGCGATTGAGGGACTCATAGTGAATGTATAAATACGAATGCATGCATGCGTCTGTGTGCATGGGTGGCGAACTGGTAATGCAGCGGAAAACCTGGTAATCCAGTGGAAAATCTGGTAACCAGTGGAAACACTGGTAATCCAAAAGAAAAACTAGTAATCCAAAAAAACTGGTAATCCTGCAGAGGAATAACTGGCAATCCAGTGAAAAAACTGGTAATCCACTGGATCAATTGGCAATCCAGTGGAAAACTGGTAATCCAGATGAAAAACCGGCAATCCAGGAAAAACTGGTAATCCTGCAGAAGAATAACTGGCAGTCCAGTGGAAAAACTGGTAATAAAGCGGCTAAACTGGTAATCCAGAGGAAAGACAGGCAATCCAGCAGAAAACTGGTTCTGGAATTTTAGCTGACCACAACATCACCTTACCCCCACTGTAACCTGTACAT
Organism: Bimastos eiseni; assembly: GCA_959347315.1. Classification (NCBI taxonomy): domain Eukaryota; kingdom Metazoa; phylum Annelida; class Clitellata; order Crassiclitellata; family Lumbricidae; genus Bimastos; species Bimastos eiseni. Next base: position 40,063,881 of record OY365812.1, on the reverse strand, counting down.
CCATTTAATCAGAAATTGACAATTATTTTGTCAGTCTTGCATGTTTCACCTATTCAATTCAACAAACGCACCACGAGATGTGTTGTTTTACGCAAATCAGATAGAGGCAATGTAAAACCTCAATATGAAATGAGATTCAGGCCATCCATGGAGTGATACAAAGTTGATTTCAAATACCAGGGAGGTAACTCGAAAGGGAGAGGGGGACCAGCTTATGCTCTTTACACCGGCTTAGATCATTGGATGGCAGAGAGAAAACAAGTATTCGGATTTTGAGCAGAAATCTTTATTGGGGTCGAACAGAGGTCGTCTCCGACAATATAGGATTCCGTTTCAATCGACCATCGATGAATCGAGAGAGGAGTGACGGACGAACCCCCACACCACTCCCACAAGTCATGCGCTTCGGTCCTCTGTCAACATCCGGTGCGTTGCCAACGATCGACATCTACCGACCGATCGACGCGTTATCCGGCTGTCTGTCTGTCTGACTGTCTGTCTCTCTCCATATATATATATATATATATTATGTATATATATATATATTATGTATATATATATATTATGTATATATATATTATGTATATATATATATATATTATGTATATATATATTATGTATATATATATACAGGGTGGGCCATTAAAAAGTAACCCTTTCAGGTGTTTTGCTAATATTTCGGCCAAATGTAGAGATTAGTAAATCAAATTTCACAGGCGATAAGCTAATTCATATTTTCATAAAATGGCCAAACTTTACTAAAATATTTCAAACAGAACAAACGTTATATCACTTTTAGTGAGTCCAGCCACGGTTTTTGACAGTCAACAAACATTCAACGCAGGAAAAAGTAACAAAAACGATTTTACGAAGTCACTTCAATTCTCTCATCGTTTTGGCTTAAGTCACAGATTGTGGCATTTCTCGAGTATAGGTGCCCACACGTGATAATCCATGGGTTCAAGTCCGGTGAGCTCGGGGCCATTGGTCCTCTTCAATGAAACCAGGGCAATTGACCTTGAGCCTATCTTGCGTGAGGCGAGCAGTATGCGCTGGTGAGGCATCTTGCTGAATGATGAATCCAGCTGGCAGCAGACGCTTGCAATCGAATATTAACTGTGGAAGCAGCTATCAACGACTCAGAGAAAACAATGATACAGCATCCACTTTGGCTTTCTCATCAACAAAATGAAGTCTACTTTTGCCAATAAAACAAACACCAGCCGATACCATAACACAGTGGTTCGTAAACGTTTTCTGGCCGTGGACCAGCAATATTTTTCTGCGGAGCTCGCGGACCGCTGACCTTAACTCAAAGCTTCAATTAGATTAGAAGTGAAAATAATGTGATGTAGTAAGAGGAAATGTAAAAATATAACTAATGAGTGTCTTAATGAAGGAAAAACCTGCTCGACATCAACCACGTAAATAAGAAATGAGCCACAAACATATAGAGTTGAACAGTGAGTAAACTAGTCATACTAAATTTACTAGTAACTAGTGGTTACTAGTGTGACACATGAGCTTGTTTACGCTTAACACTCGAATTCATATGAGGCTCGTTGTCACTCAGAGCGATTAGCAGTGAAATAGTGGCATTCAAGCGATTTCTGTTTTTTTATATTTTTGTCATTGAAGAAAATCCAGTTTCGCATCTGTATGTGGAAGCAAATGTTGTCAAACAAATCCGTGCGAAATCATTTAGTTCAGGATATTCCTTCTTGTTGCTATATTGCGAATAGCCAAAAAATATAAGGATTATTTTTCGGACATAACATGTTAACTTTCATGTTTGGCAAATAATATTTGGGCCGACATTGACAGTCTTTTAATATAACATTCGACTCCGGGTTGGCTATTGTGAGTGTGTGAATTTGCTACTAAATCGCCTTTCATCTCCTCTGAGAACCCAAAATCACACGTACGCTGCTATGCGTGTTTCTTTGTTTCTAACTACGCCTATTCCTGTCTCATTATACATCGTTCGAAAACGCGACACCGGTCCAAAAGGCAAATATTCACAATTTTAAAAATATGTCAAACAGATCAGCTTACATTTAGCATTATTATATTATGTTGTAAAACAGAAATCTGCAAATATGCATCCACCCAGACCTGATTAGCGTTTGCTAACTTTACTTGGTTATCACTAACCATCGATCAATAGAAATAAGCACGAAAACTAATGCAACCATACACATAGCAAATTAAGAATAATTTAGAACTATTTGAATGCGCCGTCTTGCAAGTTATAAATAATCATCTGTAATTCATTCTTCATTTCTTATTCTTGAGACACAAATGTGTATAAATTTCGGACAACAATTCGAAATATTTCACAATTTCATGTTAATAAATTAATATATACAATTAATTTAAATAATTTTCAACTCTTCTCTGCGGACCGGTTACCAGTACTCCGCGGTTCGGCGCCGGCCCGCGGACCACCACTTTGAGAACCAATGCTTATAACATGTGGAGCGAGCTTCTTGCGTTTAACAATCAGTCGACCAGGTTTGACATCGAATTTCTTGCCGTTGGACCATAAACGATTGTTTTGGTTGATTGGTGGATTGAGGTAGAAGTTCTACTCATCCGTGAGGATCACACGCTTCGTCTCGTGAACATTCAGCCTGCATAACAGTGCTGAGGAGCGTTCAAGTCTCGGTGATGATGATCTTGCCAGCGATACGGCGGAAAGCGATGCGTATTTACCAGTTTGAGCGACTGCTCGCTAAATGACGTCAAAGTGATACCCATATACGCTGGTTCCCCGTTTGTCTTCTCAGTAATAATGATAATTCTGAAGTTTGTTTACTGCAATAACTTGAGAAGTGACTTCATAAACTCGTTTTTGTCAATTTTTTTCTTGCATTGAATATTTTTCTTGATCGTCAAAAAATCGCGGCTGGGCTCATTTAAAGTGACATAACTTTTGTTTTGCTTAAAATATTTTATTCGAATTTGGCCATTATATTCAGATATGAAGTAGTTTTGTGCCTATAAAATTTCATTTACTAATCTCTACTTTTGGTCTATGGGGTAACTTTTAATGGCCCACTCTGTATATATGACTATTGCTTTCGCTCTTTCTTGCTTCCTCTCTGCATCGCTGTCTGTCTGTCTGTAAGTCAGTTCGTCAGTCTGTCTGACTGTCTGTCTGTCTCACTGTCTCTCTCTGTCTGTCTCCCCTCTCTTTCTCTCTTTCTCTCTTCCTCGTTCCTCTCTCTCTCTCTCTCTCTCTCTCTCTCTCTCTCTCTCTCTCTCTCTCTCTCTCTCTCTCTCTCTCTTTACGCCTTCCTCTTTCTCTCTCCTTCTCGCGCTTCAGCTCACCGCCTTAATCTCCACACTCCCTTCCTAGCTTTCTCCCTCACTTTCCTTCCCACCCTCCCTCCATATCGCCCTCTCTATCACCTACCCTCTCTCCCTTCTCTATCTATCTCTCCTTCTTTATCTCTCTCTCTCTCTCTCTCTTCCTCCATCCTTTCTCCCTGTGTCTCACCCTTCCTCTCCCTCTTTCCTCCCTAACTCCCTTCCTCTCACCATCCCTCTCCTTTCCTCTCTCCTTCCCCCTCCCTCCATCTGTCCTTCCCTCTCCCTCCATCTCTTCCTCTCTTCCTTCCTTCCGTCCATCCTTCCTTCCTTCCTAACTGCTACCGCCGCAGACGGTTGAGGGTAGGGCAGCCACCAGAGGCCAGTCAGCGCCGTCCACAGAAACTCAATTTCGTCGCCCATTATATAGACCGATGAGAACAAATTGTTTGTTCAATGATGGACCGACGCACGCACGGACGAACGGACTACCGCTCAATCCATACATGTCTGTCACTTAGTCAGTCTGTCTGTCTCTCTGTCTGTCAGTCTGTCTGTCTGTCTGTCCGTCTCAACCTCAAACGCGTAGTCTAATCCATCATTCAACATACTATATAATGTGCATACATTGTATATATATATACCTTTTAAGCATATATTTATATGTATATATTTATGTCGAAAAATGTGTTTAAGTGCACAGTTTACCTCTGGAATTTATGGCTCATATACCTAAACACGATATATATATATATATATATATATATATATATATATAAATGCGTCACTCTGCGATGTATTTGGGGCTTATATAGAGGTGATTGGAAAGCGATGAATGGATCGCAAGGCGTCGCTTTTCTTTGGCACGTGTCTTCCATTGGTGAGTGGACCTTCTTCAACGAACAGGTGCTTCTCGCACTACTCTATGACTTAGGGTTCATATAATATATATATATATATATATTATATATATATATATTAAATTTTTTATATATATAAATATGCCCCACCATTGATTGATATACTGACTGGACGATTTTCATACTTATTTAATGACTGGTCCTTTAATTATACTGAGTGAGTGACTTTAAATAGAGATTGCTTACATATTTGATGACACAGCGAGTTACTTACTTATCTAATTACTAGATTATTAACATACTTCTTTTCAGATAAGTTTATTAACTTCCAAAATTGTTTGCTGATTGAGTTACGTCCTTACTTACTGACTGTTTTCTTTAATTGATTACTTATCAAATTATTGACCGTTTGGCTTACTGAAATTGAGCACGTGGGATAGATGCAGCTAGAGATTGAGACAGAGAGAAAGGCAGAGACATGGAGAGGGAAACGGGGGCATGCAGGCATGCACTAAGGTAGAAAGAGGAAGAAAAGAAACATAGAGACAGAAAGATACACACAAAGAGAAAGACAGCGAAAGGAAGGAGATATGAAAATAGAGAGACAGAGAGAGATAGATGAGAGACCGATAGACAGACAGACAGAGCAAGACAGCGAAAGGAAGGAAGGAAGGGAGGGAGAGAGACAGGCAGACAGGGATGGAGAGGGAAGCAGAGAGAGGAATAGGGAGGCATTAAGAGATATAGAGGAATGCGCTAATACTGAGATGAATACTAATTGCGAATAAAACTCCCTTTGAAATGTTGGCCAAATGTTCGAACGGGAAGCCAGTGCACGCTGCACCATGAACTCCTCGACATTACTAGCTGGAGAGTTTTATTACTACCCCTCCAGGGCGCTCTCAACCCTTTACAGCAATCGGTGGTATTTTTATTGTCGCTCATTCACGTCCTCTTAATATACATAATAGCCAAGATGGGCAAAATTTACATTTGACAAGATTCGATATTAAGACCCTATGTAACGCTTATGTAATACATAGTGAGTTTCTATTCAGAACTATCCATGGATCTTAAAACATCTTTAAAATATCTATTTATAGAATATGTTTTGGCATTAATATATGCAGCATGCTCATGAATATGTAATGTATTTACGTATGTGCAACATCCGAGTAATAAATTATCTTTTATGATTGCAGAGTCGAAGACCAAAATCGCCGTTCTACCTTGGCTCCGCCCTTCTGTCAATCACAGCAGCGTTACTAAGCAACCGGGAATATGGTCTCTCTGCTTGGAGGGGGTCTGCTCGGAAATCCACTCAGTGGTGAGAACAATTGGAAACCGTTCATCTAATGACAACAACAACGAATATTAACATGATGACGATGACAATGATGATGATGATGACGATGATGATGACAATGGTGATGATGATAATGATGACGATGATGATGATGACAATGATGATGATACTGGCGACTACGACGACAATGATGCCGATGATAATGAATATGATAAGACTATGTGATTATGTAGAGCAACAATAGGATGATGCAGGTGCTGCGTCGACCCATTATCTCTATTCATGCAATGGACTCTACGTGTATGTTGGTTAATCCTCCTTCTTCACCTGTTTTATATCGAAGATGATTTGCGAAACCATCATTCAGTCACTCTGCTGCCGACAACTGATTTGTGCTGTATATACATATACATATATTATAATATATATATATATTATAATATATATTGTATATCTATCATACAATACAACTGATATTTGATATTGCCCTTCATCCAACTTTTTGAAGTGCACACGCCTCGACGACGCAACTGCAGTTGTTGCAGTGCATATAAATACATACATATATTTTAAATATATATCATATTATAGATATATATATTATTGTTTTTGGCGTATTATTAAAAATGTGGTGATGAGGATTGAGAAAGGGACAGGAACTCTTTAGTTTAAGATTAGTTATGGTTTCATTTATCTTCTTTTTCAATCCTGTTTATTGTGTTTTAATAGTTTTATTGTTTCATCTGTAATCATTGTCAAATTCAAGGGTTTTTTGCATTCAATGTACCACCTGACAAACAGAATGAGTAATTCGGTTATTTAAAAAAAAATTTTTGCTTTATGCTTATTTTAGTACCTTTCATCTCAACTCGTCATCTTCGTAGTTTTGTTGTACAGGGAGATTAGGGGTTCCTTTTAGCAGGGTTTAAACCCCTTTGGAACTCCTGTTGATCATCTTTATTTTCAATCGTATAATTTTATTGTTGGCTTCAATTGAACTTATTTCTATTTATTTGACATTGTACTTCTATTTGCTAATCTTTTGTAAATGTGGCACGATGGTTTCAATAAATTTGATTTGATTTGATGATTTGATATGTAATATCTATATCAATATATATATACACGTATGTATGTATGTATGTATGTATGTATGTATGTATTTATGTAGGTATGTATGTATGTATGGGTAGCAGGACATTACCCCCGGATATTACCCCCCTGCCATTACTCACTGCCATTACCCCCCCCCCCCGGTAGGATATTTCCCACTACCATTACCCCTCTGTCATTATTCCTCTGCCTCTTTTCCACAATTAAACTTTGAACACGAATTTTATTTGATGCATTCTTATAAATAAGTGGCATTTTATAAGAACAACGTCAACAATTAAACAATGAACAGGAATTTTATTAGATCATTATTAGTCATGATGTCATAAAGTGAAATCAGTAACTAGAACAACACAAACCGGTCAAACAAGTTTCTTTTATTGACTTGTTGTATTCAGCATTATAGGCACACAAGAAACAGCATACTATTCAGAGGTGAATGGAAGAGGTTGAATACAGAGGAATAATTCCTGTGGTTAATGGCAGGGGGGTAATGGCAGGGGGTAATATCCAACGGGGGGGGGGGGGTAATGGCAGGGGGGTAATGTCCTAGACCCGTAGGTATGTATGTATGTATGTGTGTATGTATGTATGCATGCATGTATGTATGTATGTATGTATGTATGTATGCATGTATGTATGTATGTATGTATGTATGCATGTATGTATGTATGTATGTATGCATGTATGTATGATGTATGTAGGGATGTATGTATGTATGCATGTATGTATGATGTATGTAGGTATGTATGTATGTATGCATGTATGTATGATGTATGTAGGTATGTATGTATGTATGTATGTATGTATGCATGTATGTAGGTATGTATGTATGTATGTATGTATGTATGTATGTATGTATGTATGTTTGTATGTAGGTATGTAGATATGTATGTTTGTATGTTTGTATGTAGGTATGTAGATATGTATGTTGGTATGTATGTATGTATGTATATATATATATATGTATGTATGCATGTACGTATGTTTGCATGTATGTATGTATGTATGTTTGTATGTAGGTATGTTTGTATGTAGGTATGTAGATATGTATGTTTGTATGTATGTATGTATCTATGTATACCCATGGCTGCTTCTAGGGAGGTTCTCTGGCTTAAGGGACAGCTCTTCTTCGTCTTGTTCTATGTTTCTCCTTTTCTACATCTTTATCAAACTAATCTGATTGAGAAAAAAATGTATAGAAGGCCTTCCATACATTTTGGATTTGCACTACCGAGTGTGTCCACCAACCGTGGGTATCAAGTTGCTCGGCTGGTGTCTGGTATCAACTAGTCACTGCTGCTAGACATACTTTATCGAAGCTAATCGTATCAGTGGACCGCTGAGACGTCACCTCGACTGCTAAGTATATCGGACATCTGACACTAAAGGTCTTCTTTCCATTACAGAAACATCGCCTGCTCGATACACGTCAAACCTAGTTAGTGTTCCGGCACTACAGGGATAAAATTCACAAGGACGGGGGCTTCCACTATAATATTCATTAACATTATTATTTTTTATTTTATTTATTTACTTTTTTGTTTACAAATATTTATTTATACACATTTAAATATAGTATTTAATTCTAGGCCGTGTTAAATTTACAGTACTAATTAGACTGCGCTATGACATATTAGAATTATCGCACGGAAGGGCCTATAATCATATTTTTTAAATGGTATTATTCATTGAAGCGATATTTGAATGTGTGTGGAGCATGGACACATTTTGTCCATACTCGATACACATTCAAATAGCCCTTTATCTGATTAAATATACGCTAAGAACAAATGCGCTATAAAAATACCATTGTTGAATGTTTATACGTCTCTGAGTTAGCGCGTTGGACTGTCATTCGAACGTGGGGCGCTGTATGAATTTCTAACAAAACGCAACTTAGCGAAGGTCTTCAATAAGAACAGTTTAGTGTTCAACAACATCCTATCTACAAGGACCGTTGTGCGTCGCCCACCTCCTTGTTCCGAGCTTGGGACTGGTACTACAAAGACGATGTTCATAATATGGATTTAAACCAGCAAGTTGAATATGGGGCGGGGTGTAAAATTTAATGTATAATCCAGGGATAACTAAGGGGTGTAAATGGATATTCCGGGGCGTGCGAAGGGGTGAAATGTACCCATTTGTAAATACCAAAAAGATCGTTATTATAAAATCTAAATGTATAAAAGTTGCTCAAATCATGCGAGGGGCAGCAGCTTATTCACGGGTGTTTTTCCAATTGCACGTATGTGCGAATGTTCTCACGCATGTTCGTGCGTATGTTCGTACGCATGTTCGTGCGCATGCGTCCCGTGGACATGATCTATAGTCCAACTTTACCACGGAGACAATGGACACCAATCAGAGCCCCAGCGCGACGGAAAATTACGAACACGAGCGCCGACTCTCGTCAAAACGACGCAAAGAAGACTCCGGAAGCGTTACATCATACACTGAGCCCCAGATGGCGCCACGCCACCGTTTGATGTGGCGCCTTTTATCATTCCTTATGACTCCTTTGTGCGTCTGCCATCCCGTTAAAATTGATCCTTGAAGGCAATCAGCGTTCTTTCCAGTTTCGCTAATCACGCTGACGGGAGAGTCTGCGAGCCGATGCAGCAAAACCGACGACGGGGCTTCGAGAGTATTTGCGGCGGCGCGAAGAACGGGGTTCGAGAGTATGCCAGGTTTCTTTCGCCTGCGATGCTTAATTAGAGGAGAAGCGGAGAGAAAGTAACTCGTTATTCGTCAGAGGACGCTTTGTGGTGTCTGACAAGGGAAGGGTTAGGCAGGTAGACAGAGAGACATATAGACAGACCGACAAGTAGGCAGGCAGATAGGCAAACAGGTACGTAGATGGACATTGGACAAGCAGGTAAAGAGATGAATGGACAGACAGACAGACAGACGGTCCTCTGTCTCTAAACGAAAGAAGAAAGCAAAGACCAAGAAGCAGGAAGAACGAAAACAAAAGAAATCAACGGAAAAGAACATTCACATAAAGCATTCAGAATTGAAATTAAATAAAATTAGATTTTATCCACTAAGAACACTTTCCAATGATGTAGAACCAATTAGGACAGGGTGGTTAGCAAACCCAAATCCGCAGTGGGCGCTAGGACAGAAAAACTCCCGGTCGTGGCTGCTGCTCTGCCTATAGATGGGGAGCGGAACTTCTGTTTGGTGGGCGCGCGTGTATTTATTAATTGGTTAAAGTTTCCGTAATCGCAATCAAATATTTATATAGCGCCACACATTATCGGATGCCTTGTGTGGGTGAGCTGCGTAATAAAAAGTGTTTAGGCATTACGCCGCCATCAGTGACTAAATCCACAATGTAACGTACGCAATCAGATTCCACACAAACACACACACACACACACACGCGCGCGCAGGCGCACACACACACATCCATGTAGATATATACGTATATAAGTAAAGTAAAGCAGTAAATAAATCGGTAAATCAGTGAGTAAAAGATATCACGAAGATATATATATATACATGCATATAATATATATACATATATATACACATATATATACATTCATATATGAAGAAGCAGAAATGGAAGATGAAGATGAAGAGGGAGGAGGATAAGAAGTGCTAGAATCGGAGGCAGCAATGCGTATCAAATGTTAGCATCTTCATTTTCTTAGCCTCGGCATATAATTACGAGCGCTCCCGGTCATGCGTAAAATCGCTTGTGTGGAGAGCGGATTGTACGAAACATAAACCTCGCAACAACATGATGCCCTTGCCAGAATTCTAACCCCTGCCTTCTCAGAATTAGGATCGTTAGCGTTGCCCTCCTCCTTTGCACAGGCGTCAGACTGGCGCTGCTAGAGTGCGAGCAGTGTAGAAGTTAATTTCCTTGTCGATAATTTCGCAGCCCATAAACACCTCGCGCCTCTAATCACAAAGGAAACTCGTTATGCAACGCTCTTCATCAGAACGTGAACCCAGCTAACACGTGGTCTCCACATGGACCAAAATTAAGTTCACCCATATAGAAACTTAACTGAGCGTAACACGATCTCGTTATACTGCGGTCTCTGACTCGGTTCGGCTCTCAAATGGGCGTAATAAAGACAAACCGGTTTCAGGCATTAGGGTGATATTAGAGAAACCGGTCTTAGGGATTAGTTTAATAAAAGAAACCGGCTTCCGATTCTATGGTAAAGAAGAGAAACCGGTTTCATTTATTAAGGAAACAAAGAGAAACCGGGTTCAGTTAGTAGGACAATAAAGATAAACCGGTTGATTGTATTAGTATCCGCTTAACGACACCGCTCGGCATCAAGTGGACGCAACCAAAGACAAAACGGTTTCAGACATTGGGGCAAAAAAAGAGAAACCGGTTTCAGATATTTGGGAAAAAATGATAAACCTGGATTCATTGTATTAGTTTCCGTTTAACGACTCCGCTGATTATGGTCGCCCTCTCTCTTCTTTACGTCCAGTATTAAATACCGGTACACTGGACTCGGGCACCTCACTTCCTCGTCTGCCTTGAATTTCAATTTCCTGTGGGCGCCATTACAACGGAAGAGGTCCGGCGTGTCACGGTCGACGCTCATTGCTACACGCACAATCTGGTCAGACGCCAGTTGCCCATGGCAACGAGCGTCGTCTCATTTAGCGCTTTTGCCTTGATGAAGCCATGCAGAAGCGTCTGTTTATGTACATATTATGGGGCTTATGCATATTGCATCGCTTATATATATATACATATGTACATGTATATATATATATATATATGTATGTATTAATAAATACTCTACACAAGACAAATCGGTGTATTGAGAGTACGTAACGATATAAAAATTTAAATATACATATATAAATACATATGTCTAATATATATATATGTATATATATATACGTACATACGTTTGGGAATTTCGGCCAAGGCGTTAGTCCATCAAGGCACACACAAACACTTCCAATGGACATATGTATACAAGCCTATGTATAAGTGCATATAATCCATGTATATATGTATATTATATATCTATGTATAATACATATATATATAAAAGGAGAGAGAGACAAACAGACAGACAGAGACAGAGATTGCCAGACAGAGAGAGCGACAGAGCGCTAATGATGTATCTGGCGCCAAAGATTCAATTAGAAATGATATCCTGAACGCGTGACTAGGCAAGCTTAGTTTAAAACTGTCGCCAGATGACGCCGCGTACGGAAAGTAATTACATCAGTAATTTATACCCAACGTGCGCTATATAATCGTCGAATAGCGACTGCCATATGTCGTGCGGTCCGGAATGTGTTTACCTGTTAACGCAATTGTTTGTTATGTTGGACACCCTGGACAGTTGAAATAATTTTTATTGTTATGCTTCAGCATAATTACTGTTCAAAATGTCACATGTAAGGCATCGACAATTACGATTATTGTCGCTATTTTATTAATTAATGAACTAGCTGCTAACCCGTGAAAAATCACGTCTCTTACGATGTATTTAATATTAATAACTGCAAATATATTAGAAGTAAGTGGTTGGAAACGCGAATCGGACATTTGTTTACTTATGCCCTGCGACAGACGCTAGACTCCTGCAACGAAAAACAGCACCTGGTGCAGTAATGTTTACGGAAGATTTACAGAAAAACTCGCCAAACATTACTGCACCCGGTGCTGTGGAACAACTAGTATTTAGGTCAACTTTACTTGCATATGCCGCTTCTGTCCAATCACGCGCCTTGAATAAGACAGACTGACAAACACGTGACTTAGTGATTATTATCTTAGTATTCATGTCAAGGTTGTATTTGTCCAAATTATTTCGATCTATTTAAACGGTCCTTGCTGTCACAAGACGTCTCTAAACACTGGATATCCACATCCACTGAGGATAATGATGCTAATGCTGATGATGAAGATGTTGATGACGAAGACGTTGATGTTGCTGTTGTTGTTGTTGATGATGATGATGACGACGACGACGACGACGACGATGATGATGATGTTATCTGCCCAAAGCCTTCTGTGCCACCCTGGTAGGAGATGAGAGCCTCCAATTGCGTTCATTGCAGACAATTGTTGATGAGCACCTCGTTCAGGGTCGCAACGCAGTGACCAGAGGTGGGTTCGAACCTGCGATCATCCGGTCACAAGGCAGAGAACATTCCGCTTCACCACCCATTCCTACCATCCATTAGCTAATTTAGATTATACTCAGTTTCGCAACAAACACTCGTAATCGTAATCGTAAAAACAGACGTATTTCTATAAACCCACACAATAGCGAAGTCGACGGAACCAGCTTATATATATATATATATATATATATATATATATATATATATATATATATATATATATATATATATTCGCAGGCGCTTAATCAAAACAAACTCAAAAGGCTATAGGAGGTCAAGGTCTAATTAGCAAATGCGGGTTATTAGCACAAATAGTTAACTGTTGATGTGTTATGTGTTGCTGGTGTTTCCTTAGGTGCCCTTGGCGGCGGCGATAAAGAGGAGAAGGATGAGAAGAAGGGCGATGGAGATGAAGAGGAGGATCCGGAGATTGCCGAAGCCAAACGAGAAGCGGAGGAGAAACGCAACGAGAAATACCGGAAGATGGAAGAGGAACGAGAGGTGATGAGGCAGGGCATCCGCGACAAGGTATACACACACACCGCACACAATGGTCATGTGCCTTATAATTATATATAGCCTCAGAAGAGAACAGTTACGGTTACAGCTACTGAATTATAGTAACTCACTGTAACTGACTGTTATGACTATATATACCAAATATTAATACACCGGTGTGTCACGTGTATAAGACCGTATACTCATTTATATATATATATATACGCAAACACTTATGTATGTACACACACGTATAATCGTATATATATATGTATACATAATGTGCGCACGTACATCTTTCTTTATGGTTGGCACAATCAACATTGGCCATGTATGGTTTAACCCCAAACCCCAACAACACACTCCCTGTACACCACTGCCGACAAAGAAGTATAGTTCGTCCGTCTCGATAACGAACAGCAACCTATGCGTAGGTTTCTTGAAGAGGCGCTATATAAATTTTAGAAATGAATGAATGAACGAGGACTTCTGCCCGATTGGCTGTCATCTGTGGCTTCTGTTTTGGCGCCATTTAGCATGCAGACGACACGCGTCCCATCATTACTATTATTTTACATGGGGCAAAGGCTCGTTCGCCCCTAATTGGGGAAATTGTAGATGATGGGGTGGAGTACAGACTCAAACAGCGCAACGTTATTTTTTTCTTCTCTCAGATTGCAGTCGGTGTGAAGACGAATGGGCGAGGGAGAGGAGTGGCCGTGCGCCATCATATGCCGAGGCCAATGTTCCCTTTCATTTTTTGGAGCTAGTGTCCGCAAAAAATGTTGCGTGTGTAACATTTTATAAACTTTGTGCGCAGGTTCGAGCTGAATGCAAGGAGAGTAGAATTTAAATTCAGGTCATGAAAAATATTATCTCAAAGTCTATGGTGATAAGTTCTGATAACCTAAGAAAAGTCCCTTGTCTAAAATGGCATTCATCGTATATAATTAGCCTTCGATTTATTTGTAATTTTCTATTTTACCCAACTAAGTTTTGGTTCAGTTCATCAGAATAAACCGACTTGATTTTTAGAGAAAGAAATTTGTGTGCAAGTACTGAATTCTTGTGTGCGCTGGCTCCACGGCCCGTGTGCGCTCATGCGGACAGCTTAGAGGAAACAGTGGCTGAGGCTAAGAAATTGAAGTCGTTCATTGTTCATGCCCATTACTTCCATGCAGCTAGCAGCTAGCTTGAGAAGCTATTATTTACTTCTTCGGTGTAAATTGGGCTTAGGCAAGGTACGTTATGGGCAAGTTATGGTAGGGTATACATCTATTATGAGGTAATGTCTACGGTTAGGTTAAGCAATGCATATAACCGTATGCGCAAAAAAGTTTCTCTACAAATCAGATCGGTTTATTAAGATGAACTAAAACCAAAACTGAGTTTGGCAGAATAGAAATTACAAATAAATTGAAGGCTAATTACGAGTGCGTACAATTTGTGTGGCACGGTGGCCGATCGGTTAGAGTGGTCAGCCCGTGGCGTTCAGTTCGAGCCTCGTCCTGGGCGTCAGTCACCGAATAGGGACCATGAGAAAGTCTTTCGCGCACAATTGCTCTGCAGTGCAACTGCAATTGCGCCGTCGAGGAGTGTGTGTGCACTTCTGAGCAAAAGACGTTGGAAGAAGGGCGGTATCAAAAATTTGATAATAATAAATAATTAAAATAACCAAAACCTTGTGTTTTTTGATGATTTGATCTCTTATATATATTTTTATGTATATATATGTATATAGCGATTTTGTTTATCTCAACACATAAACTGGATTAATATGAGTTGGAAGGGAACAATATAGGACAATATAGGATAAAGGATATATATTTCTTTTCACATATGTGTATACATATATATATACGATTATACGTGTGTGTACATACATAAGTGTTTGCGTATATATATATAAATGAGTATACGGTCTTATACACGTGACACACCGGTGTATTAATATTTGGTATATATAGTCATAACAGTCAGTTACAGTGAGTTACTATAATTCAGTAGCTGTAACCGTAACTGTTCTCTTCTGAGGCTATATATAATTATAAGGCACAATTTTTTACACATGACCATTGTGTACAGATATTACAATTTACAATATTTACATGCATGTATGAATATTATATGTATAACCATAACCATCATTTCCAAGTATGTATGCATGTATGTATGTATGTATGTATGTATGTATGTATGTATGTATGTATGTATGTATGTATGTATGCGTGTGTATGTATGTATGGATGCATGTATGTATGATGTATGTATGCATGCATGTATGTATGTATGTATGTATGTATGTATGTATGTATGTATGTATGCGTGTGTATGTATGTATGGATGCATGTATGTATGATGTATGTATGCATGTATGTATGTATGCATTGTATGTATGTATGTATGCATTGTATGTATGTATGTATGTATGCGTGTGTACGTAGGTATGTATGTATGCATTGTATGTAGTATGTATGTATGCATTGTATGTATGTATGTATGCGTGTGTATGTATGTATGTATGCATTGTATATATGAATGTATGTATGTATGTATGTATGCATTGTATGTATGTATGTATGTATGTATGTATGTATGTATGTATGTATGCATGTTTGTATATATGTATTTATGCATTGTATGTATGTATGTATGTATACATGTATGTATGTATGTATGTATATATGTATGTATACATGTATGTATGTATGTATGTATGTATGTATGTATGCAATGTATGTATGTATGTATGTATGCATTGAATGTATGTATGTATGTATGTATGTATGTATACTTATGCTTACATACGTGCTTACATGAATGCATGTATATGTATATAAGAGTGTAAATAAATGCAATTGTTTATGCGTGCATTTAAAATAATAATAATGCTGATGAAGATAACGATGTTGATGACGACGACGACAACGACGACGACGACGAAGATGATGATGACGATAATAATAATAAATAATAAAGACGATGACAATAATCATACCGGTGATAGTGCTTTCTCTAAGCTGTAGCTCATTTTTCAGTACCTGATTGATCATGTATTCCTCAGGGCAAAAGAAAATAATAATAATAGTAACAAAGACGATATCCATACATCGCCGAGGAAGGAAGGAGAGTGCTCTGAATATAGACGAATTATATACACAATGTAGGCCTACATACACTATATGTAATGCAATTATGCATAATATATATATATATATATATGAGTGTATGTATGCGTGTGTTGTCGGTGTATTTACATTGTAGTATGGCATTCAGAAGAAAGAGGTTCCGAAGGAAGATCCGGGTCTCGAAGGTCGTCTCGGCCGGAAGAAGAAACCAGGAGACGACATGGGCGACGGAAACCCAGACGAAGCATCGGCACAACGTATATGTCTCTCTCTCTCTCTCTCTCTTTCTCTCTGTCTGTCTCTCTGTCTGTCTGTCTGTCTGTCTGTCTGTCTCTCTCTCATTGTTTCTCTCAAGTCTCTCCGTGTGTATATATATATATATATATATATATTATCTGTCTGTCTTTGACTCTCTGTCTCTGTGTTTCTCAGTATCTGTCTCACTCACTCACTCACTCACTCACTCACTCAATAACTCGCTCGATCGATCGATCGATCGATCGATCGCTCTGTCTCTCGTTGTCTCTGTCTGTTCCTACCTGTCAGTTAACTCCACGCTTTCGTCTGCATATTCTGTCTGTCTCCGTGCCTTTATGTAACCCTATATAGGTCTGTATTTTCTTTCAATGCCAGAACACACAGGCCAGTCAGCCAGACCCAGTCAGTTTAATGCATACATTCATTCATTCATTCATTCATTCATTCATTCATTCATTCATTCATTCATTCATTCATTCATTCATTCATTCATTCATTCATTCATTCATTCATTCATTCATTACATATACAATGTAGACCGGATGTCACGTGACTTACCTCGGTTCATGTTTTCCGTTTTCGTCAGAGTCGATGTTTCCGAAGAACCTTGACGACCTGACGACCAAAGTCAAGGAGTTGCCTGGCAACGTCATGACAACCGTTTCCGGGGCAACGGAAAAGTGTTGTGTTCAGTAGCTGAGTCATCTCATTCGTCCAGATCAACCGCCCCTAGAGAAAAACCAATTTCCAAAGTATATCTCCTTTAGTCCTTTATGCCTTTTATCTCCTATATGCCTATTAATTAATACATTTAATTACTAATCAATGGTTTCAAAGGTCAACAGAGGACCAGAATCTTAAATTTTTGAAGAAATGTCTGTCTGTCTGTCTGTCTGCCTATCTGTCTGTCTGTCCGTCTGTCTGTCTGTCTATCTATTAGTGAGTCAGTGAGTCTGTCTGTCTGAGAGTCGATCAGTGAGTCTTTCTTGTCTGTCTGTCAGACAAGCAGACAAGACAAGACAAGAAGACAGTGAGGACGAAGTAATTTAAGACTAAGTTACATGTATAAGAAAAACACATTTGAAGGCTGAGAAAGATATGACATGTTTAAGTCTTCGAAGGTCATTTTAGCCAAGGTGTAAGATAATCATCGAACAGCGGTCGAGTATTATATACGTATATGCGAACTTGGATACGTCCTTCCATCAGTCCATCCATCCATCGATCCATCGATCCATCGATCCATCGATCCATCGATCCATCGATCCAGCCAGCCAGCCAGCCATCCATCCATCCATCCATCCATCCATCCATCCATCCATCCATCCATCCATCCATCCATCCATCCATCCATCCATCCATCCATCCATCCATCCATCCATCCATCCATCCATCCATCCATCCATCCATCCATCCATCCATCCATCCATCCATCCATCCATCCATCCATCCATCCATCCATCCATCCATCCATCCATCCATCCATCCATCCATCCATCCATCCATCCATCCATCCATCCATCCATCCATCCATCCATCCATCCATCCATCCATCCATCCATCCATCCATCCATCCATCCATCCATCCATCCATCCATCCATCCATCCATCCATCCATCCATCCATCCATCCATCCATCCATCCATCCATCCATCCATCCATCCATCCATCCATCCATCCATCCATCCATCCATCCATCCATCCATCCATCCATCCATCCATCCATCCATCCATCCATCCATCCATCCATCCATACATACATACATACATACATACATACATACAAACATGCATAGGCCTACAATTCCACGCAAATGCAATGTCCCACAAATGCATCGTCATGCTATTAACAATAATTCCTTTAGGGAATTCTATTTTCCACGCTGCTCGGTTACTGAAGAAATCATTAAACACTGGACATTATTCATATTATTTGGACACCTTGCTTAAATTGCTTCTTCCGACACAATAGATAAGCCATTTCGTTCAATCGACAGATTATGACCAAAAAACGGGCATTTGCGAGCATATTCGCCGAGAACGGTCTTTGTGGCCACAAGATAAAACGAAGATAAAATAGCTAAGTCTTGTTAATTAATCCATGCAAGCATTATCAGGGAGATCAGGAGGGAAAAGACAGGATTCGTAATCGTAATCTCCAAGCTTCTAAAGCGCCACTCGATCGCCAACTAATAGGCCATTCTCCTTTGGATGATAGGTCAGATTACCATCAAAACTGGACGGAATAAATATTATTTAGACACATATTTCTCAACCAGTCACTAATTTAAGTCAGGTGGCGGATCGCAAATGGGAGTTAGATTCGGTTGAATTTAAACACTTAATCTAATCTGAAATAATTTAATTTAATATAGGTAGGACCAGAGTTGACGATCACGGGTCGGATCGACTCGCGAGTCGGGTCACGAATATATGTAGACTAAGCGGATCGGGTCGGGTCAAGATCCTGGCGGGTCTAACTGGGTCGGGTCCCAAATCCGGGCCCATTTCGACCCACCTATTTTTTGCAGAGCTTAATTTTCAACTCTCTGCTATCCGTAATGTTAATCAGTTACAAGCGAAAACTTAGGGCAACGCCGGATTTGTTCCTTTTTACACCGAATTCGGCAGAAGCTGTCGTATGGAATAATATCTCATGAATTCACGAAACAACGAAAGGTCAGAGGATTTATTACAAGCGTGAGTTAGCTGAGGAGGCAACGCTGGGGCATGCATACCGAACTCATGCGTACCCAATAATATTCGGAATTCTTTTGCATATATTTATGGAGAAAGTAAATTTAGGCCAAAATAAAATGGAAAAACGAAGAGTATCTTCCCTGATACGTCATCACAAACCGTTAGTATGATTATATATGGCGGTCTGACTGTGCTGCGTTTTTACATTAGAATTTGACAACACATTATATTAGTAAAATGAGCACTAAAGGCGGGTCGGGTCGGGTCGGATTGGGTCGTGGCATGTACGTCATGATTCGGATCGGATATTCGGCGTTAAAAAGGGGTCAGGTCTCATCGGGTCCAATTTTAATGGGTGGGATTGGGTCGGGTCATGAAAATTAGTAAAACTCTGTGTCAAACTAGTCCTTTTTCCTGGCGGAACGCGCCAGAACGGCGTTCCGGCACCGTTTTTCGATTACTAAAAAATAAAAATAGTAGACCTAGTTGTGTAAAAACTCTGGAATTTGACATAACACTTTACAATATCAATTTTTTTAATTTCTAAAATGTATAAATGAGTGTATAGATTACGATTATTGTGTCATAAACAATTTACTTTATTTGGTAGCTAATTTTATCGTAATTTCTTTCGACAATACAGAATCACAGACGCGTTCAGGCACATCTAATTCTAGAAAAAAACACTGGGTATACTATAGGACTAGACTAAAGCGATATACCTATAATCTGAGAAAAGTCTCGATGGGTCAGGATGTCACAAATGTCATGGTCCCGCCATTCTGCCATACAGTCAGGGAACCCAGCTTATTTATAGTTTAGGGGTTCCAACTTACACATAATTCAGTCAGGTTAAGCATCGTGAGTGTAAGGCAGACAGTCGCGCGGCTAAGGAGGGTGGTTTTGGAATGTTGAAGAGTCGAGTGAGCGTTAATAGAACGAGAAGGGATGATGGATTTGTGAACAAGAGAGTTTTTTTATGTTTCGAGTGAAAGACCTGTGTAGAGAAACTAGACGTCATTTTTTGACAAGATTTGCATCGTTTGCGAGTTCTATGATGGCCATGACACAGTCCAATCCAATCTTCTGGTACCAGCCGTATACAATCTATATCGTTACATAATTAACATCGCGAAATTAACGTGATGCAAACGGCAATGATTAACGTTTGATAGACTGCTTTAATGTTCGGCCGAAAGCCTTGGCAATATCGATCACCGCTGTTTATCGTTCGAATGCACAGAAATATTAATAGAATCGATTTTCTTGTGATGATGAACGACGACGTGGCAGAGCCAGGCGGTTTCTTCCGAACGATAATCGACCATTGATCAATGGCTCAGCAATAAAACAATGGGCTCTGCTTTTAGTCGACTCCAATCGGAAATCGATGTCCAATTCTGAATGGCACATCTCGATCACTCAGTCAGTTCCCGCAATCAGCAAATCAGTTCATCAATCAATCTCTCAACCAGTCAGTCAGAAAACAATCTGACATTTAGAAAGTTCCTCAACCAGCCAATCAATTCCTCAATCAATCAATAAGTCAGAAAACAGTCAATCATGCAGTTAGAAAGTCCCTCAATCATCCAATCAATTCCTCAATCAATCAATCAGTCAGAAAACAGTCAATCATGCAGTTAGAAAGTCCCTCATTCAACTAATCAATTCCTCAATCAATCAGTCACAAAATAGTCAATCCCACGTGAATCAGAGGCAGATGGTAAGCAGTAATTCCCTCAATCAGTCGGTATCTTAATCAGTCGGTGTCATTCACTCATTCAGCGAGCCATTTAATGAGCCAACAACCAACCAAGCAATCAGTTATTCAGTCAATCAATTATTGAGTCGATACACCCATCAAGAGTCTGTGTGTATTTTATTTATTTATTTGTAGGAATTCGGAAAATTCCGCACGCACCCAACTCGCTGATGGCAACCCGCCTCGGCCAACAGTTTGGGTGACAGCGATTACGGCCTCGGCATAGCCGCTTAGATAGCACTATTATAGGCCTGTGCATGCATCTGTAATCGTATTACTACTAATAGGCCTATCATCGTAAATAATTATAACAGGTCAGCAGATGGGAGACGTCTCATAGCATACCAATTCGTGAATGAAAGACATTCTGATCAGAAATAAATGAACAGGCGAAAATCGTTGGCGACGGCTTGACGTTCAGAAGACAAGCGAACATGTATTAATAGACACGGTCTTTTATTCGTAACTTTTTGGTTGAATATAGGATTTCTAATTTTTGTAACCGATCGAAGTAAAAATTGGATGTATGTTATCACAATCTTCCAAATTAAACGCATGTTTTGAAGTATAAGGCTGTGCGCGAAACACTAGCGTCGGCAGACGCCATTTGCAATTCGAAAGGGTGACGAACGGTCAAAGAATAATAATTTTAGATCCAGAGTATTATCTGGGAGGATTGGACTAAAATATCTGTGACTAGTATAATTTATTAGTTCCAGGAATTACATAATAAGTATATTTGCCACCCTTCGAGCGTGAGTCAGACAAAAATGCAGATATAAGTTAGCAAGTGAGTAAACATAATCTTTGCTGAATCAATCGCAGAAGATTCGCACTCAGTTGTAAATTCATCAAGTATTACGCCTACAAGTAAGGAATGGCAAACCATTGGTACTCAAATTCAAGCTGTTGTGTATAGAAAAATATACTGTAGCCGATTAGGACAAATGGGTCGTTACGAGAAATGTATAGAAAATATTAATGTTCTTTGTGTGATTAAAATATATATAATCCACGGATTCGTCGTTTGTTTTTGTCTCAGACGGGCAGCGGAAGCTACAGCTTGCAAGGAGTTAACTCCAAATTTATAAAGCGCCCCTTCAAAGTCTTGTTTTGCACTGCATATGCGTACACGGATTTCTAAATCATCGCTCAAAGTGCACTTGCCTATCTTACTTATCACTTATAAATCAGTGCGAATAGCATTGGAGTATTCAGAGGCGCTGACGGACTCTAGAAGGATTATGAGCTGCTTCTAGGGCATCTAGGCCTATAGCTCACAATAGGGCCTGCTTTAATTCTTTGTTCCTCAACATAGATATAGCCCAAATAGTCGCCTCCAAGTCATACAAAATGTCATCGCCCATACTGAAACCTCCAGAACACCGTAACCATAAAATCACTTCTGTCCACAACCACGGTATAAGATATATCTTACACCGTGCCACAGCTCACTCCAATCCGACCAGCCCTCACGCCATCTGGCGAATAACTGGCATCTAGGCCACGTTTTAACCACGGTGTAAGATATATATGGTGTGTGCACTCATGCTTGCCATAAAGCGTGTTTGGCTAGGCTTATTAATTCGACAGGCGGCGCTGCAATCATTATACGATTATGGCCGCGCGTAATGTTGTGTAGCGGAATATGTGCAGAATAAGCATTGTAAGTGAATCTATAATTATTATCTGCGTATTGACAATGAATCGATATTGAATTGATATTTGCGTACCAAAATATGATCGTAATTGTAATTGTTAATTTGTAATGTGTTGCCCAAAATCAATGTAATTTGTAATTTAATTACATTTTCCCTGTAATTTGTAATTTTAAATTACATTGTGAAAAACAAATTACTTTTGTCATTTGATAAATGCGAAATCGAAAAATGTATAAATTAATTGGATCATAAATCGTCTTACTTTGGTATTTGTAGTATAACAATCATATTAATTTTAACAATTTAATGCTTTCCATCACAACCCGGGCTCTCCATTCTAAACTTAAGTCCCACCTTTTCAAGAACTCTTACCCAGACCCACTACTTGACATCCCAACTGTCAATCCTCGACCAAAGCGATACCCTCCATAACTGCTACTCTGCCTCCCTGCTGACCTCATGGAAACCGAACTCTGACCACCCACGGACTATCCTTTGAACAACTCTTTTTACTTGACGCAGCGCTCGTGAATAAGCTGGTGCCCTGCGCTAGCTATAAAGTGGCGCTTTAGAAATTTGGAGATTACGATTATGATTACGATTCCTACTGCCTAACCCTAAATACTCAAAAACGCAACCCGTATTTTCAAGGTATGGCCTAACGACGTCTTTCTGTTGCATGGAGAGCATACATCATGATTGTTTTAAATCTCATGGCTCACTTTCGAAGCAGCAACTGTAGCGTTTCAGCAGCTTAGAGATGTTCCAAACTGGTATATATTGTTTTTAACAGGGATAACATTTACTTCGTTTCTTTAGACCGCGTAATAATGCTCAAGATTTTGGTTATATGTAGCAGCCATATTATCGCCCAGTGCCCCAGTCTAGCGACTGCGGCCCCAAAAGTACCGCCGTGAAGCTGCTCAAAGGGTTCCCGGCTTACTTATAGTTTCTTGGACTCTAACTTATACATAATATTTTTATTGACACAAAGGAGTAAGTAAGCTTCGTATATGTCTAAAACAACACTTAAACCTTAAACCTAGCACTAACTCTAAACGGCTTGTTTATAGTAGTCAGGACTCAAACTTACGCATAATATTTTGGGCGTGGCTTTTATGCGGACACAGATTACATATCATAATGAGAACGCAAGCAATTGTAATACAATGATAACATGTGCACAGTAAAACCTATAATTTGTTATAATTATGCGTCGTGAGGCTATGTTAGTGGCAGGTCGTTTAGGGTCAAGGTCGTTTAGGGTCAGGTTAAGCATCATGATGGTCGGTTAGGGTTAGTGTAGTTTTAGACATATGCGAAGATTCATTTTACTTACTCCTTTTATTAATCACGTGCCAGAAGTATTTCGTTCTCACCAATGGCAGCAGACCAAAAGATCAAAAATATTATGCGTAAGTTTGAGTCCTGACTACTACACTCACGATGCTTAACCTGACTAAAATATGCGTAAGTTGGAGTCATTTGTGCTGCTTCTTGCAAAAAAATTTGGGAAAACCTACTGATCATCACTACAGACGACAATAGGACCATTCGGACTTAAAGTAGAATAAAATTTAGTGCAACACTGAGGTTGAATGCAAGGAACTTGCTTGTCATTAAAATAAAAAATCTACTTTAAGACAATAAATGAAATTAAGGTTAGGTGTTGCCGTCCTGCCGCTGGTAAAGGTTCCATGCTCTAAAGACCTCAGAAGCACTACTCACCTAAAACGAATTCACTGGCAATCATCAAGCAGTGTGTGCTAATTAAAAATAAACACTTTACTGGAATGTGATCGTGGGCTATATAAATCTATAAGGAATAGGAGCATGTTTGGGGTTGAGCTGATTTCAAGCAAATATGGTGTAACTAGACTACTGCAGCGCCATTTATGATGGGCTCCCGGTGTGTCGGCTTAAATGCCTTGATCAGGTCTTGCGCTCGGCCGCCCGACTGGTGGGCCGCATCCCTAGGTTTGACCGAGTCTCTGGGTACATGCGTGATGTCCTGCACTGGCTCCCTTACCCACAGCGCATTCCCTACCGTGTCTCTGCACTGGTACGGCGCTGCATGGAGGGCCTGGCGCCCCTCTACCTGATTGAACTCTGCTGCCACACTGCCACTGTTGGACACCGTGGTTTGTTGCGCTCTGCTGCGCAAGCGGAGTTGCTGGTCCCCCGTGCGAGGACTGCTATCCGACAGCGCCGTGCTTTCTCACTGGCTGGTCCGGTGACCTGGAATGACCTTCCAGTAGCATTGCGCCTCACACCAATAGGCAAATCTGCTCTGTTTTTCTCTGGCCTTAAGACTGTTCTGTTTGACCGTGGTTGGACTGGGAGCGCTTCTGAGTAGAATACCTTGAAGGGGTGCTATATAGAACTGCTGTAATAATAATAATAATAATAATAATAACTTGCATTGTGCCTAGGGACTTTGGACTGATTTTCGGGCTTATTGTTAATGCTCATGGTTTTTACCTGGTTCACCCTCCATTGTTATTGCAGATAAAGAAATGAAGGTGGAAGTGGTGGAGGTATCACCGGTTGTACCAGTCACGGCTCTCCATTTTACCAACCAGTACCTCATCTCTGGTAAGTGGAAGAACATGCTCCGTGAATAATTCTTGAGCTGTTGTATGATTCATGAGCTGTTGAATAATTCAAGAGCTGTTGAATAATTCATGAGTTGTGGATGCATGAATATTTGTTAGATCTCACAATTAAGAGCTTTGGTCAACATAAACAATTCATCTGAATTAGTTTGTCTTTCAATTTAAAAAAAAAATCCACAGTTGATTATAAAATTATGGTTCAGTATCTATGTAAAAACTGCTGCACTGATTTTGGAAAATAATACTGGATAAACATTTAGAATATATATATTACATTGGATTTGAATTGATTGCATTGGATAATCATGATCATCAATACTCTACAATGTAATGTAACATTTTCAAATTAACGGTGAATTAATTGCTGCAGTCTGTGTCAGTTAGGATTTTGCCTGAATTGTTCAAAAGCAGACTCTTGGGTGAATCATTCAAGGAGTGTGTTTTTAATTATTCATGAGCCTGGTTTATGAATTATTCATGAGCTTGGTTTATGAATTATTCATGAGCCAAGATTTAGTTTTGCTATCTGTTGAGGACTCATTAACAATGTTCTACCATGATTCTTGTGCAGGCGTGGGATCGTATTGTCACCTGTACGAACTGAACACCTGGAAACGGTTTGCTGCCTACAGGGTATTTACATCATCGTCCATACATGGAATTCGACCAGGTAATCAATTAATCAACCGGGTAATTGCCAATTGGGATTTTATAAGTAAGTAAGTAAGAATATTCTTTATTAGACTACGAGCGATTCGCAAAGGCTTACATTCGTATAATAAAAGTTCTCTTGGCAGAGCTTCAACTCTATGTATATATAGTAAGGTCATATTATTATTATTATTTTTAATATTATTATTATGTGACCTCGATTGCATGTTGTATGGGGTTGTCTTATGGAGAGATAGAAGGTCATGACTTGGGATTAATAGGTCTGTAAGGAAATGAGCAGAATCAGCTTAAGAGCAGTGTTCTTCTAGAGAAGTGAGGTCATCAGGAGGAGGAGGAGGCTATTGGTATACAATGATATATTAAGTTTCTGTAGAATTTACTATGTAGCAAATGCTGTCGGGGTCGACTATGTATATAGCAACTGCTGTAGGAAACTACTGACTGTTAGTGAATCAGGAGCTATATAAATTTGGTTTTTTGCTTGTAGATGTGGTGCAGAAGAATGGCTTCGTTTGTTATTTTGGTGCGAAATCTCTTCGTGTCGTGGCTTTCAAGGGGGACGCGGAATTTAAACAGAGGTGGAAGTTTCTTTAACTGGTGCTATATGAATTCTCAGTCATATCCATGCATGTACACACATGGAAATAAACATCATAAATACATGCGCACATATGCACGTATATACTTCGGTCTCATTCGGTTTCCTGCCAGAGTTGAACAGACATTCCTGGAAATATGTAAATAACTGATTTTAGGTTATTTACATACAGTAATAATTTGAGTGACATTACTAAAAAAACTTTTACATACAGTAATAAGTTGAGTGACATTACTAAAAAAACTGACTTTAAATGTATTAGACCGAATTTTAGCATTTTGCAGGGTGATGCAATAATTATTATTTCGACGAGTGTATATGTGGAGTCCTATTATAGTCTAAGAATTCTCAGCAAGGGATAGTTAATCTGGTTAGTTTCTATACAGGTGTGTAATTGATTGTGTTATCTGTATCTGTTGCTATCTGTTCGTAGTGGTTCTGCGATTTCACAGTCTTGGAACGAGGTCCATCTGGATGACTGGATCTGGGATTGTGCATGGATATGGAGGCAGGACGAAGGGGTGACTGAAGCTGATGCTCTGATCGCAGCTGTTCTTGGCCACAACTCAGTCGTTCAGCTCGACTTCAAGTCGGGTGCGACTCTGACCCGAGTCTCATGTCGAGAGTCGTGTATTTTGTATCCTTGGAAATGTCAAAGTTTTATTTAAATTTAAATGATCTGACCTAAGTAATTATTTAATTTTAATTAGGAAACTGACTGATCGATCACTTACGTTGTATCGCACCCTGTATCTGTCCGTTCTAATAATAATGATATTAATTTTAATAATAATAATTTTCATTATTATTATTGGAGTGCTTCTGAGTAGATATCTTGATGGGGCACTATATCTTTTTTTTATTAATGGATTACAAGAATTATAGTTCTGATGACGATAATAATATTAATACTAATAATAACAACATTAATAATTATCATAATAATTTTTATCTTCATTTATTGATTTCAAAACTGATACACTGCGATCATATTATGAACAGCTGAGAGCAGGTTATTAAAGGAGTCAAATTTAACTGTATGGCATCCATGCGATGCACCCAAAATGTCCTACATGTAAGTTTAATCAATGATTTGCATTTCTATATGACTGCACACCTGAAAGATGTTCATATTAAAAACAATTTGTCATCAGCTGAGAAATCGGTCTCTTTGAGTAGAATGACGATATATAAATGCTCAATTACATTGGATCAGCTGAATTTATACATGAGTTTGTGTATGAATTATTGTATATGTGTGTATGAATTATTGTATATGTGTGTATGAATTATTGTATATGTGTGTATGAATTATTGTATATGTGTGTATGAATTATTGTATATGTGTGTATGAATTATTGTATATGTGTGTATGAATTATTGTATATGTGTGTATGAATGTATGTATTAAGAGGCGCTATATTAAGTTTGATTGATTGATGTGTGTTTGTATGTTCTTTTATGTGCCTAGCAGGGGCAATACAAACACTGTTGCCATGAAGATAGAACAACAATAATTAAATATAATAACGTTTGCAAATATTTAATGAATTTATTAAATAAGTTGAATGCTTAATTTTAATCGTAGTTCTTCCTGATGCATGGTTAGATATTCCGCCCGGCTGATTGGTCGGACGTGGCGCAATCTCGTGGTTGCCGTGGGAACCGTTTTCAACCAGGTCGTCCTCTGGTCTGTTAATGGGCCGGTTGACGAACTAGGTCAGGTCGAGGTCATGCATGTCCTGAAAGGTCACCAGGTACAGTTGAATGGCTGATTGAAGATGGATGGGTTATTAGTGTATTGATTGATTGATTGAATGATGATTCATTGATTGTTTGATTGATGGATTGATTAACTCCAGAGGTAGTTTTGGCACAGTTTATGGTTATATTTCCTAATGTTATAATAATATTTTTAAATTATTACATTAATACTTTGACAGGTTCTCATATCCTGCCATGTTATCAATGTGCTCAACTTACCGACATCGTTTGATTTTTCAACTGACATAGGGTGTCGTCATGGGTGTCGAGTATGACTCCCGTCGGCGTCAGATCTGCTCCGTGTCAGACGATCGAAGCATCCGTGTCTGGCAGGTGTCCATCCCCTCTGCCGAGGAGGGAGCAGCGACTTGCATCGATAGTAAGATCATTGGTTCTGATGTCACGAATGCTGACGACTGGAGACTCGCTGAGTTTCGGGCACTCCATGTCCTGTATGGCCACACGGCTCGCGTCTGGGATGCAAAGGTCTTGGCGGATGGCTACGTCAGCGTGGGCGAGGTATGGGAGCGAATATATATATTGTTATTATACTGAAAAATATATATGGTGCCCTTTCAGGGTGACTACTGACAGCGTTCCCACTGTCGCATGGTCAAAAAGGTAAGTTTTCAAATGACCATTTGATATACTGATTTGTGGAGCAGATGTATTTCTAAAGAAAGGCCATTCCAAACCCTTGAGGTTACCATACAGAGAGCATGACTTTGCATAGAATCATGAGAATGCCCCTCTTAGCATGTGTATAATGCGTGTCTGTTGTTAGTGCTGTTCCTGCTACTTATTGTTTTTCTCAGGATGCAACCTGTTGTCTGTGGGATTCCTCTGGACAGGTCACTCAGAAGTTCAAAGGTCATCTGGTATGTTTCTGAATAGATGCAACTGTTAGTTGCTTGAGATTACTGTTACTTTATGCTCATAGACTACAAACTGGAATGTTGATAATGTTTATAATAACCGTATGCTACGAAAATGTTTCTTACAAGTTGGCTGCATACAAGTACATGTATGGTTATGGCTCTACATAAAAACATGCGTGCAGCAATAAGTGATGTTTATGAAAAATGTTGGTTTTCAATATTATTTATACTCTTGTGTTTCTTTTATTTTTAAAATACTGTTAAGATTTAATTTCATTATGAGAGGTAATTATCAAAGTCTAATGAGGGTTTTGAGTAACTCCTTAAAACGTGAAATTTTGTTGACTGATACAAGGCGTTTAATACTGTTATACGGATTTCTTCAAAGTCTGTCGTTTTATTCAGGGCAAGAGCATTTGGAGCTTGGCTGTGAGTGCTGATGAAAGCCTTTTGGTGGGTCTTTGTTTCAACCTAATCTTTTCTTTCAACCTATGATTGAGATACTGTGGTCCATTCCTCATTGACCGTATGCAAATTACACATTTAATTAATAAATATGGTGTTGTCATTATTATGTCACAACTGGTTTAAAAAGTGAACTATTGAATGAATGAATGAATCTAAAGTAATATAATCTTAACAGTCATAAATGTGCTATATAAACTCTGATTTACATTACGTTGCAGGCAACAGGTGGAGGAGACTCCAGCGTACGAGTCTGGCACCCCGCTTCAGCCCACCGATTGTCGGAAAATGTTTCAATGGTGGACATTGCAATGCCAGACTCATTTCAGGCAGGTTCAGCAGTATTGCTTGGAAATACAGAGCAGTTTTATAGTGTCCTTTAAAAAAGAGTCCTAGGTAATGTAAAGTAACGAGAATTTGTTTTAAAAACAAGCTGTATTTCTCTTTCAGGATGGCGACTTCCCAAGAGTCGTGAAACTGCTGGACTCATCAGTGATTCTTGTCATGACGAACAAAGGGTGAGAAGTCAGAGGGCTTCCCATGGTCATTCATTTTAGAAATTCCTTTGCAAGATGCTGTTTAGTATTTCGTTGTCAAAATCAACCTGAGGTTTATTTTTCTGTTAGGAGGAGTGCTTTGTGGTACGGCTTCCCAGAAATCTCCCTGGCCTCATTTCTGAATCTGACCATATTGTTGAGAATAATGATGATCCTCTGTGTATCGAAATATATTGTGCTGTGGGTGTCCTCACTTGCAATATACCTTACAATCAATTTCTCAAGATTCACCTGACCAAATGACCTAAGGCCTTTTGATGGCAATTGTAGTTTAAAAGGACTTTCAACTCCCTACATAGAGAAGGTTGAGCCTCTACTCTTTGCATTGCAGGTTGAGTGACCTAACCAGCTTTATAACTTGAGAAACACAAAACAATTGCATTGTATAAGAAAAATTATTATTATAATAATGATATTGATAATGTTTTCAACTTTGATTTCGATTCCATCAGTCGATTGTTGCGTCATGATGTCTCAAATGGTCAATGGATGGTCGTCATGGACGACGCTTCGTATGCGTCGTACAGTGTCATCGCCCCCGACCCAGGCAGGTCAACAGTTGCCATTGGCAACATTGGTGGATGGCTGAAGCTTCTTGTCTGCCGATCGCAAGGTTATTTATTCACTAGAATAAGTTGTTCTGTATGAAATTTTGTTTTATGTATTTGTCGTGATGGTTTGATGTGTTGGCGTGTTAACCATCACCCATTTATTACATTGTTTAATTGCACTTGACCAGCAGGAGATGAATGGGAACACAGAAGGGACAGGAACAGGACAGGGACAATTGATGAGCAGGGATGGGTAACAGATAGGGACAGGAAAAGGGCACGGACAGGAGGGACAGAGACAGGAGTTGAATAGGGACAAAGAATTGGCAGGGATATGGCAGGGGCAGAGACGCACAGGAAAGGGAAAATAAGGGGTCTGAGGTTGGACATTGATAGAGGGGGCAGAAACAGGACAGGGACAAGAGAGGGGCAGAACAGATGGTGGACAGGGGCAATAGAAGGACAGAAATATTACAGGGACAGAGAGGTACAAGGAAATTAGAGGGACAGTGATGAGGAATGAACAGGGACTTAGGTGGATCAATATTTAGACAGTTGCAGGGGAGAGAATAGACAATCGAGGGACTGGGCATTATGAATTAACAGCGACATATTTTGGCCTTTTCTACTCTTTCTAGTTTCAATATCTGGTCCATCAAATCTCGCAGTATTAATTGGATTTGCTTCAATGGTCTTATGGCTTTGTGAAGGTCTAAAACGAAGTGTTCGTGTTTCAGTTGAATTGGTCGAATGCGTTGAACATAAGATGTACAGTGGAAAAGTGCTGAGCATCGTCTGGTTAACCGGAGCGCCGGATTGCTTCCTGACATCCGGTCCAGCAGGACAAATGGTGAGTCGGAAGGAGAATTTGTCTTCTGGAAGAATTTTCCAATTATCCTTCCAATGTAGGATTTTGTTTCCATTCGTTTTCTAACTGAATGGATGTCTTAGATAGTTTTGACTGAAACTTTGTATTGTGCTGTTTTTATTATATGGTGCCTCTCAAAATAATTTACACATGTGATGATTGGCCACTACTGTTGCGGTGCAACATAACTTAATAATTAAAATACAACACGTTTACGTACTCTAATGTTTTGTACTTTACCATATTCCTTTCCATAGCTGAGTGGTTTGTTTCTGTTTCCAGTTCGTTTGGCGAGTATGTGTGGCGAAAGAATCCAGTGAGCGATCGCTCGTGCAGTTGAGTGAGCTTGTGCTGCCCTCTGGTAAGCAGCGTTGGGTGACGTCAGCCTGTCTCGTTGGCCATGCTTCGCTGCTCGCGTGCGGAGACCGCGAAGGAGGCATTCACGTGTATCGCGAATCAAGACTGATTGTGAGCAGTCTGTGTTATATGATGTCATCTTGCCTTAGAGGATCCTACTTCTCTTTGTCAAGTTTATGTCCATGCCAGGTCTCAACTTGCCCTACTCAGCTGGGTTTGTCTTCTTTCTGCCTTGTCCTACTCTTCTTGGCTTGCCTTCTTTCTTTCTTGCCCTACTTTTCTTGGCTTGCCTTCTTTCTGCCTTGCCCTACTAATTCATGCATTGTCATACAGACATACATACCAACAATAATTCATTCATTCACACATAAGCGTATATTTGACATCATATTGCGTAAAGATGTGGTATATAAATGTTCGATTACATTACATACATACAAAGATATATATATATATATATACATGCTGGTACACCTCTTTTTCCAGACGATGTCTTTTGACGTGCAACCATGTCAGACGTTTTCCCGCGTCCATGGATCGAGCGAAGTCTCCGAACTATCCTACCACGATGGACAGGTGTACTCGTGCGGCCGAGATGGTCACTACAGGGTCTTTGCCGTCACTGCTGACCGACGCCTTCAGTTATTACACAGCTGTAGGGTCAGTTGTCATTAGAATAGGTTCTTTAAAGGAGCTAGATGAATATCCATGTGCATACATACATATATGTGCACACAGCTTTAGATAACTATGTATGTGCAAGCCTGTTACTACTTTCACATATGCTCAGACTATGATTTAAAATTGCTACCATAAATAAGTGTTGTGTTACATTACATTAATGTTCATATGTATATATGCATGTGTACATACTTACAAATTTCTCATAAGTTTACTGTTTTCTTGTTAAAATCCATTTTTTATTTGAATGCTATACCTTTAAATGTTTTGCA
This sequence comes from Bimastos eiseni, assembly GCA_959347315.1. Taxonomy (NCBI): domain Eukaryota; kingdom Metazoa; phylum Annelida; class Clitellata; order Crassiclitellata; family Lumbricidae; genus Bimastos; species Bimastos eiseni. The sequence continues at coordinate 40,030,876 of OY365812.1, read as the reverse complement.
TGCCTAAGTTCCAATAATTTTTTGCAGTTATAAGAGTAAGAGTTTACTTACTTAAATGACATCAATAGTATAACAGGGTTATGTACATGGGTTTGATTATCATCAGAGTTGGGCAGGTGAGTTTGATTGACATATCTGTACAGGTGTGCATTGGTTGGGTCTTTCAGGTACTGAAGGGATTGGATTGGTTGTCACAGTTGATATTCCATCCTCAAGATATCCTAGTCCTTGGATTCCATTCGGTAAGCGATTCCCTGTCTTATTGCCTTGCCTGAGACTCGGTTTGAATTAAACGCGTTCAGTTTAAAAGTTATCCTTAGTAGAAACTTAATTTAAAATGGAACTGACTGTTTGGATTATATTCCATAAGCTGAGGAAACTGAACTGGATTTATGTTTTAATCGTGGGAATGACGAATTTTCTGTTGAAGTTTGACAGGCCGTTGTGTGTGATGAACCATGATCTTCATTCAAAATAGCTGTCAAGCTTTGTGACCCTTTAGCAGGAGTTTCCCAGTTGATTAAGATAAATGTCCTAGCAAAAAATGAGAGACTGCATTGTGTTTCCTTAGTTTACTAATTATTTTGACCTTGTTGCTGTTATTTTTATTTTGTTATTTTGATTATTCTCTCCATTAGTTATTGTTGTTATGTGGCTTCTGAGCAAAAACTGTTGAAAGAAGGGCGATATCAAATTTTAGAATAAATTATCCCTTATTGTTCTATGCATCTGCAATTGAGTAACTCCAGTGTTGCTGAGATTGTATATGATTCATTTCTCTTTGTGTGCAGAACCAGTTTGTTGCGTACAGCACCAGTACTAACCAGCGCCTGTTCGCTGTGCCGTGCGGAGGTGGTCACCGTGCCTGGGACTTTGCGATGTCCGATGATGGATGTTTTCTCGTTTACATCAAGCAGCGTGGAATTGCTTTCTACCGAACGAAAATGATGTCCTATCAGGACATACTCAGCGTAGGATTCCGCTCCAATGGACGACAAATCTTTTAACTTCTTTTCTCTGCATAGGCGGAGACTTAGTCGTGCGTTTTTGGAGGAGGACAGGTCCACAAAATTGGGGGAACAGGTTGGAAGAATTTAAGTAGCAAGAAAGGATGAACAGTGGTAAATACTGTGGGAATTCATATTATTTATGAAATATTTATGAAATTTGGGGGGATATAAGCTGCTCCATCTGAGATTTTGGAGGGGACCGTCTTTGCGTGTTTCCCCCTAAGTCTATGCCCCTGGTTTCTGTATTGTATCGCATTAAATTTGAGCATTTGTAAAACGTCTCTAGTGGGGTAAAGTCAGGGTGCGATGACCCCCATAAAAAAAGTGACTGTGATCTCAAAATTAGTCCGTGATTTGATCAGTTGGTTTAGCGATTTGTCAATTGCGTGAATCATTCAACAGTCAGTCGCATGGTCAATCAACCATTCAAACTGTCAATCAAAGGAGCGTTCATTCAATCAATTAGTCAGTAAATGAGTCATTCAGTCATTCAATTAGATCAATCAGTGGTGGATTTGCCTCTAGTGTTTTAAGAAGTGATTTGTTGGTTCGTTTATACAATATGTAATAAATACATTTGGTGTTGTTTTAAATGAAATTCCTGGATTTCTATATTTACCTTTTACTGATTTATTCTTGGTTTAATTGCAGCCGAGCTTACACGGGAGAGAGGTGACCTCCATCAGGCACCTTGTTTCTCAAGCTATTGATTCTGGTATGTTATGCTAATTAATTATGTTGTTTGGTTATGTTAATTAGTCTCAAGCTAATGATTCTGGTATGTGAATTAGTTATGTGAATTAGTTATGTTAACTAGTTATGCTAATTAATTATGTTATTTGGTTATGTTGATTAGGGATGTTAATTGGTTAAGTTAATTGGTTAAGTTAATTGGTTAAGTTAATTGGTTATGTTATTTGGTTATGTTATTTGGTTATGTTATTTGGTTATGTTAATTGGTTACGTTAATGAGTTATGCTAATTAATTATGTTGTTTCGTTATGTTAATTAGTTATGTTAATCAGGGATGTTAATTAGTTATGTCAATTGGTTATGTTGATTAGTTATGTATATTAGTAATGTTGATGGGATAATTATTTCTTTGCATCACTGACCCAGTTAGCCAATGTGGTGAGAGCATAGTCTGCATCTCTTGTGCCTCTGTGAAAGATGCTGTCTAATTTCATTGATTTATTTCTGAGAATAGCACGATCCTTGCGTGGTGGAATGACGTTCATTCAGAATAACAAGTGTGAATAAATATAACTGTCACGCAATAAGCATAAATGAAATAAATGTAATTTCTTTATATTTATGTTTAATAAATATATCTAAAAAAAAACCATTTCTGTCACAAACATAGACACGCACACAGGCATACACATATTTATATATATACATTATATATATTGTATTTTAGTTTGTTTCTGTTTAATCTGTGTGCTTTTCCAATTCATAAAGGGATTGAGCATTTTGTGGCAACTGCTGGAGAAGATGGAAGACTCATTCTCTTATCCTTCTCTGGTAACTATTCATCCGATCTAATATTAAGACTTCTATAAAGTGTCGGACATTCTCTATTTATGATTTCTCTTTCTGGGTCTTTTTCAACAAAAGTTGACGATCATTTCATTTCATCAACAGCAAATATAATTATTATTTCTTGAAGAAGTGAGAAATAGGAGAAAAATCAGCCTGAAAGGCAGCCAGAAGTCTGAAGCAGTGGTGACTTCTTCATTTTCTTGGCCTCAGCATACGATGGCGGGTGGACATTCCTCTCCCTCGCCGTCTCATCTTCCCTCCGACAGTGTACTGTCAGGGTAGTTGGCTAAGGTGAGGGTGCACGGATTTCAGAACAAACTTGAACTCCAAACTGCGGTTGACAGTCCAGCACCCTAACAGCAATGTGGCTGAACACTTTATGCGAATATCATAGCTCTTACTGTCATTGCGGATATCACTTTTCTTTTGTTATTTTGTTTGAATGTTCATTTCCATTCCAGAGTCAAATAGCAATGGTGAGGGACTCCCAACAGGAGGCATCTGTCAGACCCTTGTCGTTGCGTCGACCCAGGTGCCGGCCTCCAGTCTCCGAGTGATTGGGATCTCCATGCGGCCATCTGGTGACGATAGCCAGAGCTTGGTCGTCAGTGGGGTTCTCGATCGTTCAGTCGTCTTCTCAGGTGGAAGTAAGGGTCAGGTAATCGCGTGGAAACTTCACGCGGCACACACTCCGCCGTCTGGGGACGACTTCACGAAATCACATGACAGCTTTGTGACATCAGACGACAACATTGTGATGCCATCTCCTGATGGCTTTGCAACGTCGAGTGATGGCTTCTGGGAGTTTCTTGCGTCGCATAGTCTGTGCGTCAGAGGCCGCAGGCGAACGAAGCCTTGGAGGGAACGACTGTGCGGTCCGGAGGTGGAGACGAGATATATGGACATGAGTGCTTTCTGTCTCGTTCACTTGGGCGATCATCTCCCGTCTCACCTGCACGTCGTCGTTGCAGTGTGTTCATCAGGTGTTCTCAGGTATGCAACTTACCTTTCAGATTCCTTATACACCAGGTATTCTCAGGTAGGCGACTGACCTTTCAGATTGCTTATCGAATGCCACTCTGTCTCATAAATCAATCAATCAATGACACTTGATATAGAGTCTCTGCATGAAATCTATGCAGAGGTGCCCCCAGTCCAACCTTTGTCAAAAGAAGACTGATTTCAGGGTAGAATACGAATGTAATTGTGAGCCGAATATCCAATGGGAGGTCGTACCAAGTAGTATGGCCGTCAACCGAAAAAGCCGTGGATTGATGCTTTTCATCTTGACCTTATTGCTTGGTTTCGCCGCATCATCGCTATTGAAGCTCTTGATTACAAAATTACCTTCACCCTGTTTTCTCAGGTAATTGACATACCTTCACCCTGTTGCAGATAATGCTTTGACTGGTGGCCAGATGAAAATCTCTATGGCCCCTCTGTGGAATAGTGTTTTCTGGTTTGAGAGATGATATCTGCTGTTGTGACATATTGTATGATAATGGAATCAACTGTGACTGATGTTTTCTGGGGTGTAAGCCCGTTTAAACTCAGTTATAATGTTCTTTGTGATATTGTTACGAAACACTAACATGGCAAACTTTCATTGCAACAACTGTATGACCTTTATGTACCATCAGACAAACTGTTAGTATAACTGGACAGAGTCTCACTGTACAAGAATAAGACTGCACAGTCTCTCCACAGAAATCGGTTCTATTGTGAGTGTGCGGCTTGATGATGTTTTGACGATTTTGCTTGATGTGTAGAAATTTGAAGCCTAGATGCCATGGTAGTAAAAATGGGGTGAATGCAAGTACAATTTTGCTACCCCATGGGGTGGACATCTTGCGTATTTACAACATAAGGAAGGTTCCACTCTTCCTAAGTGCCTTTATGTCTAGGGATGTGAGTTCTGTGTAAGTACCTTGAGCAAGTTATTAGTGCCATTCATTGATGTTTAGCCATTATTTAATAGCAATTATTAAATGCATTTTAACAACATAAATGATGACAATGGAAGGATATATTTTCAGAGTGTTCATTTTTGATGAAAAATGTTGCGTCTTCCATTTGGTTGCCGCGTCCTCTTGTCAAGGTCATTGTCTGCTCAAGGTCAGACACTTCTTCCGTCGGTCAAAAACCAACGGAGCGGAAAAGAGGCTCGCCTACGTCCTGTCAGCCGGAACGGACGGTCGCATTGCATTGTGGGACATCTCGGAGGTCGTTCTCGCATTCTGCAGAAATCGGTTGGCAGTGGGTAAAGTGAGTGCCTCTTCTGACGTTGTCAGTGGTAATGTCGGTAGTGGTTCAGACAGTGGTAATAATGTCAGAGTTTGCATCGTTTCGGATGGCAGAAGTGATACTGTTGGTGGCGACTCATATTCTATGGGCTCCGCAAAGCCTGCTAATGTCAGGACATCTGCGTCTGACAATCCCAATCGTCCATCTTCGCTCGCTTTCGACAGTCTGTTGTCTGCCAAGGTCAAAGGCGTGTCGGCCGAGACGTCGAACGGACCGACAAGGCTTGTCAGGGGCGACTCTATCGACTCGATATCCGGAAATCTCAGCGGGGAGAATTCTTCCTCCGAGGCGTCGTACTCCCTGAGCTCGGAAGAGGAAGAGGTGGAAGAGAAGGATGGTAACAAGGAGGATGGCTGGAATGGGAATGGTTTTGTTGGAGACCTTGGAGAACCGGTCCTTGTCCTGGAGGTTCACCAATCTGGAGTTAATGCATTGGATGTGAAACAAATTAATGGTGAGAACTTTGTTGGATATTTTGCGAATGTTACCATGCCCGAGCTTAAAAGTGGTTAAGCCATGTAGAGTAGAACTGTACTGATACGGATACACAAGCTTGTTATCGGTTCTATGATTCAAACAATTGGTATTGGTAACGATGAGTAACAGATCATATTAATTGAACAACCCGTTTTGTTTGATAGCATGGCATAATCGGGTTTAAGTACTTTACGGTTTGATATTTTTAACACATTGTGAAAGACATCATTCACTTTATTGGCTCAACAACTCTGTTAACACCATTACAACTGGACTGAACTTTAGACAACTCTACATGTATGAATGGTTGGGAGAGATTTCTCCCTTTAACTCGGCTGCCGAGTGAGATCTTCAGAAGGATTTTTGAAATGCATGTTTAAACCGGAAAATCATCTAGGGAAACCAATATTGATCACTATTACTAATTACTAATCGGCAATTCTCTTTTCACTGACGTCGGTAACTTAAGCCGTTTAACCCTGATCAGACTTTAGGTTATTTACACACCTTTTAAGTTATCATATTCGACACAATAATAGGCTGCTCGTCAATCGGCTACTAATTCAAAGTGCCTACCTTGTCTTGAGCAAACGGAGTCGACGTGGGAAGGGTCCTTATGTGTTGTGACCACAAAATAAAGAATGAACGAATTAAGTTCTGTGAATGAGGTCATATTCATAGGCTCCCTTAGTCAAAAGCAAAATCAACGCGAAAGGTATTTTGTTAGATTCGGTGAGTTAACCAAACGACAGTTACGTCATCTGCTGATCACTTAATAAGTACACGCATTGAAGCCCAATGAATGGAAATAAAATTAAATGTTACTGTAGCCGGGGAAACCATTGATAAAACCAGTTATAATTACTGTTACTTATTAGTAATTCTCGTTTCGTTGTCGTCGGTGACTTAAGAAGTTGTTAAACACTGGACAGAGTTTATCTCATTTAGACACCTTTTTAATTGGTTCTTCCGACACAATAATAATCGTCAATCGATGTGTCCATACACAACAAATGTGGGAATTAGCTGAACTAGGTCTCGGCGTGAACGGCCCTTGTGGCTAACTGGTTACAAAATATAAAGAATAAACTAAGTCTTGTGAATAAATATTTTATCTGTATCCAAAGGTTATCGAAGTCAAAATAAAAATTGGAAGGTTTATTGTTAAACTTTGTGAGCCAAACGACAGCTACGTCATCTGCTGATCAACTTATAATACACACAGTGATCTTTTCTGATGCGCTGCAGGCAATGTCTGTGATCGGCTATGTAATGAATAAACTGACATCCGGTTATTCGGATGAGTAAATTTGAGCGTATTATCACAGTAAAGATCATCTAAAATAATGCTACTTCAGTCAAAAATCTTCTTTTGAGCACATGTTATTTTAACTTATTTGTATTACAAGTTCTGTGTGCTAAGTCAATTTATTTGTTAACAAAAACAAGCACAACTGCTGATTTGTACTCCAAAAGTCCCGTATGTAGTCACAGGCATAATCTGGGTCAATTACCCAGCTTTCGTTAGCTTCATATTCCTTCCATATTAGTCCCAGGTATAATCATACTTAGGATTGTCAGTTTGAAATAAAACGAATTTTTGTATTATTATTATTTTGTGATCTCTTGCACAGCCGATGACTGTCTGTACGCAGTGACATCCGGTGGAGACGACGGCGCTCTTCATTTGCACGTTTTAGAACTGTCAGATGGCGCCAGTGTATCCGTTTACCATGACGTCATCGCTTCAGCACACGCGGCCCAGATCACAGGTGACGTCTCGAACTTCGCCGCTTCGGCCTCCTATTAAACTAAGCCGCACCCTAGCAAAGATGATTAGCATCGCCCTCCTACTTCCTTCAGGCCTGAGACTGGCACTACTCTCAGGCCTGAATGAAGGAGGAGGGCGGTGCCAATCATCTTTGCTAGGACACGGCTTAGTTTAATAGAATCTGGAGCCGCAACGATTAACTAAATCTGCTTACGTTGAACTGGGGCTTTCATTTAACTTTTACCTGAATAAGGATATTACTTAATGCTTCTTAAAAGTTAAACAAAGGTTTTATTTTAATATCCAGGGGTGAAAATTTGACAGATTACCAAGGTACATGAACACAGGCAGGTCCTCATTCAGTATTTAATTGTATCTCGCCACTTGGCACTCTGACAGTGCCAGACCCAAGCCTGGATAAACTAGGAGGGCGACGCTAATGATCTTTGTCGCAACACAGTGTCTTTAAATTGCAACTACTATTGCTGCTAAGCAGAATTAACTACTAACTTACTTGAAGTCTGAAACTATTATTCAAATTATCATCTGAAAGATACTGCAATAATAGGTCTGTATGAGTTTTGCTGTTACATTACATCGGTGATTGTCACGGCTGCATTAATTAATTGCTTCCGAGTTCTTTGTTCGCCAGGGGGCGCTATATAAATTCCTGTTATGTTACGCCGGTTTTGATTGGTCGATGATGATTCGTTCCTGTGTTCTCAGGAGTTCGATTTATCGATGAGACGACTCTGGCTTCCGCTTCGATCGACCAGCGCTTGACCATCTGGTCGTTTCGAGATGACCAATCAGTGATAAAGGTAGCCAACTACTGTGTAGACTTTATGGAGGTATCCCTCTGGTGTCTAGATACATTGGTTAAAGTGTAAGCTGTGTCTCTGCGTTAGAGAGTGTGCCGATTGTGGTTTGCTTCCCTGATGATCTCTGCTTTCACAGTTGCTTTATGAAAACGTGCACATTTACGTTTCAAATATAATTATATCCAGATATGTGTTGTTCTAGTCCTGTTAAATTCGATTGTTTTAGTCCTGTTAAATTCGATTGTTTTAGTCCTGATAAATTCGATTGTTCTAGTCCTTGTAAATTCTATTGTTTCAGTCCTGCTAAACTTGATTGTTTTAGTCCTGATAAATTCAATTATTTTAGTTATATAGCTATATATTCCTGGTGAAATGTGTATTTATTGAACAATGGAAACTGAGAAAGAAAGTTTCTCACTTTTTAACTTTGCATTAGTGTTCCAAATTGATTCTTAGTAACTTCTAATGAACAAGGCATCAACCGATGGTGCAGCAGATCATCAATCAATATTCGTTCAACAAATCTGTCCATAAATGCTGCAAGGTGACTTAGGAAATCGTTTAACGCTGGACAGAAATTGATATTATTAGACACCTTTTTTGTTGGTGTATCTGACACAATATATATTTGCTTATTTCCTCATAGATGGATCATCCAGCTCAGAATCAATATTTTGGGACACCTTTTTGTTGCAACTTCTGACGCAATATATTCACGTTAGTTAATTTGCGTGAGAATGTTGTGTCAGGTTATTAGTTATCACATGTTTGTATAAACATTTAATTAACGCAATCCATGCAAAGTAATTGAAATAAAGAAAGAATCTTTTAAAGCCAAAGCATTAGCCAATCTTCATCAACTATAACTAATTCTTGAGATAACTTCTCATCGTAACTGCAATATGACAATAGAAACTTGATGCAAGAGGAGAAAACATTTTTAGCACATTATTCAACATGTACTCAGTTATTAGTGTGCTAAAGATGTTTTGTCTTCTTGCATCAAGTGTTGGAGAGATGAAGTAGGGCGTCTCTCGCTCCAGAAAAGAGACGGTGTCGCGTGCTCGATGCGCGGGGCGCCATCATGTTGAAAGAAAAAAAACTCGCCCTGGGATACCCAGCGTATGTCTGGCCGTAGCTTCTGGGCAAGAAGGATGTTGCGATAGTATGCCCCATTCGCTTTGAAACCCGGCCCGATGAAATGGTGTTCAGTGCAGCCATTGCAAATACTAAAATTTAGGCGTTGTACAAAAATTGCTTCATCTGTCTTTAACAAAGTAGTGCAGTGATATGAGTCAGGTGAGTTGGAAAATTTATAAATAGCTTAACATTTCAGCCATTTTGCCATCTATTTACCAAAATTTATTAAAATTGGTGGAAATTTGACGAATTTCTGACAGAAACAATTTTGCACAGTTTATTTTGAGATGCGGTGTAGAGTCGAAGTCAGTAGTTCGACCAACATCTGGTTGATGAGTCCTCTAAGGGCAGAGTCTCAGCCTTTAGTATGTGAATGCCAATGAAATATAATTAATAGTTGATTGTTATTTGTCTGCCTTGTAGTTGAAATCTCTTCACACCGTCTACACAGATGTTGCTGATGTTGCGGAGCTGGAGATATGGAATAACCCGCCGCCATCCCGGTAAGAAAGAGGTGGATTTTGTGGGTGGTTCTATATTCAGCTGTATTCTTTGGTCACATGGTGCATTATTGTGGGGGTAATATTGTGATAGGTGGGTTAAGTTTGCAGATTTGGAATTGCTGATATTGGAGTAATGCACTCTGGTGTTGTGCAACTATAGGCGGTGTGATGTACCTACTAGCGGTGTTATGTCACCTTGAATAATTTTCCCATCAATAGTTTTATGTCCCCATAAGTGGTGTTATATCCCAATGAGTATTTATGTCCCCATAAGTGATGTTATGTTCCCATGAATAGTGTTATGTCTCCTGTAAGGGGTGTTATTGTTCCCCATAAGTGATTTTATGTCCCCATTTAGAAGTGCTGTTATGTCTCCCACTTGTAGTGTAAAGTATTCATAAGGGGTATTATGTTCTCCATGTGAGCTGTGGTGTAGTGCTTAATATGTGCTTTTCATGATAGGTGGATTTTTCCTAATATTCCATTGAAATTGTTTGTTTTAGATCCAATGGTCGTAGATCTCTTCAACTTGCTGTGTCTGGTATAGGGCTGCAGTATTTCAAGGCACAGCTGTGAGTGCATGTGGACTTAACTGTCGCGTTAACTAACGTAAGGCAAGGTTTTGAGACTGCATTGCGTCAGATGTCAGGCACGGATCCCTGGATATCTGAGTCGGATCCCTGTATATCTTAATCGGATCCCTGAATATCTGGGTTAGATCTCTGAATAATTGGGTCGGATCATTAAGTATCTGGGTGGGATGAACAGTGGCCATCTCTGTTTTAGGATATTGGGGACGTTTAAGTTACTGCTTGTTTTCTGTTGCAATTTAGGAAATTGGTTTTGCAATATGTCATCTAGGTAATGCATCAGTATACCTCATTTACATTCAACTGTATCAATACAATTATTGGTCAGTGGTGAATTTGTTGCTAAATAACACTTGGAAATTAAACAATTTTATTGAAGTAGATTGGCGTGTTCATATCTTTCATTTTAGGTTGTTACGGTTTAAAGACGATGTGTTGTAACAAGGATGATTAAAAGCGCCCTCCTGCTTTATCCAGACGTCGGACTAGCACCGCCAGAATACGTAAGGGCAGTTGTAGAGTAAGAGTTGTTGGCTTTCAGTTCTTGTTCATTCTGAGTTCTTCTGTTTTACACCCTCCAGACGTTCCGTGAATAAGCTGGTGCCCTGCACTTGGGTTTCAAGTAGCACTTTAAAAATTTGGAGATTACGATTACGAGCCATAGTCAAAATAGTATTTGTTGAAGAATCCCTTTCGAAATCGTATCATGTCTATAGATTTATATAGCGCTTCTCGCAGTATAACCATTCATCGATGCTCTCAGCACTGAAAGCGATAGGCCGTGGGTTGTATTTCACGAGAGTGAATGATGTTCAAATGGACAGACAGGTGCACAGAGAGTCATCACAGAGGACGAGTCGACGAATGATAATTCTGTGAGGTATTTACTTTCGCTTCTACTGTAATTCGATATCCCGCGTGTTCCTCTGAAGAGAGCTACCTATAGCAGCAGCAGCACTCCTCCGATCATCAATTTTGAACTAGTTTATCTTCTGAGCTCGTCTCGGCAAGAAATGTATTCTCGGATGTATGCAACCATATCCACGAACTGCATAGACAGCTGTGAGCAGTAGCGGTCATTTCAGCTGCTACCAAAAGCCCGAACGGCGAGTTGCTTCAACGCAGGTGGTACTGTCCTAAGAACGACATTCCTACCACAGAGGCACGAGAATTTAAATTAGACTGGTAAAATTGGTCTATAAGCATCAATATCGTTGAACGTTGTAGCTAACGAAGCTCACGACACCGATATAACAAACGGATTCTGAATTTAGTTCGATTTAATTTTTTCTAAAAATGTTTTAAGATATTTTCATGTTTTTGCGGACAATAATAAATTGTAGATAAATTATATAATTATAATTAATCAACGTGTGGATTTGATTCGTTTATCGGGCGCAAACCTTGATCAAAATGGGCAAGCGACCCACTGATCTTTAGGAATCATAAATGAGTAAGTCCTAAGTATAACTTGTATGGTCCAAAGGAGTTTAATGGCACCGAAATATTAGGCCAGTGATCCTGCGAATGAAGTTAATTGTATACTAATTATGCACCGAAATGATGCTAATATTGTGTGGTAATTACTGTAAATGCCGACGAAGTTCACGGGTTGTTCCACAAATGAAACATGTGAGTCGGACGGATAGGGGTGCATTGGGGTCATTTGAAATTGATAGGCGGGCTAGCGGTGCACCAAAATGCCTAATTTGCTTACATTTCGGGATAATTAAATACTCGCGTTACCCATCGAGTTTGCCACACACCCACAGACGTTGAATTAAGTGGTTATTGCAGACGCATGCAAGACAAGTTGTACCGAGGCATGAAAAGTTGAAAACCACACAGGTTGCCCACCAAACCAGCTTAGTCATCGGGGTGTGCAGTTCCCTTTTGGATGAGTAGCTGCACACGGAATTCGGGTGGGACGTCTAATTTGGAAAAAAGTGCTTCCATAACCAATAAGTCCTGTCCAGGCTCAGTGGAGAATCTTGAGGGAGAGGCTGTTCCGTCAACCTGTCACGTTTATTGTGACGTGAGTCAGTGTTTGTCGTTGGTTACGCAGTGTTTACGGTAATAGTCTGGGAAATGATGGAAATGGGTGGGACGGACGGACGGACGGCTGCTTGGGTCTGGTTCGGATCTAATAGCTGTTGATCTATGACGAGGACATAACTCAGCTAATTACACCTGAAGCGGGATCTGTGAGCATCCCTCCAAGAGTTCGTAAGATGAAAGGTGGAAGGAAGTTTACCGAGGCACGCCGACTATGTGGGCTGCAGCCATGAGAATGATCTGAAGATTGCTTGCGTGCGTGCATATGATGCGTCATCTATATGATCCACGAGGATTAGTGGTTATGAGAACACTGGTTCCTCTGTCTGTCTCTATCTGTCTGTCTGTCTTGGGCGTTGCTGTAAGTGTGACAGTGCAATCGTGATCGATGATACAGACGGCTGATACAGACACGCTTTCTGTCATGGTGCCCTAACTCTGGGTCAATCCTACCCACGCTAGCCATTTTATGGTTATTTTTAAAGGGTATAGTCCTAGGCCTAGATAGTGCTGGTCACTGACGAACCTCAATTTCTTTAGCGATGGAGTGAGACCTCGGCCAAAAACGATGGTTCGTATATAGTTTCAGTTTAACGACACTGTGTTTTAACAAATATCATTCGCTGCGCCTTCCTCTTTTATCTAGGCTTGGTACTGGCACTGCCAGCAGTGTCAGAGTACCCCCCCTCCCAAAATGAAATAGGAATAAATTTGCCAAAGCTGTGGCCTCTTAGGTACCTGACTTTTATATTCGTGTTGCGTTTACTCGAGATCTTACTCGCTCTCGGGGTGGAACGGACCGTACGCGGGATCCTCAAATAGGTAGGGGTAGTGCACCTTCAAACGGGCAACGTAGGCTACGTGATGAAGGCTGAGCAGGATCTAGGCCAGACCGGTCGCTATACAAATACAGGTGCCTCACCTGGAAATGCTTAGGCGTGGAGGCAGAATGCTGCAACATAATTAGACTAGTCGACAGAGTCTGGGCAGACCTGTCGGTTCCTAATACGGGACTCGGACCGGCAATAAAGTTTAAAGGGTCTTGCGTGTAGCGAGGTGCACCGTTAGCTGGAGGAATACATTTCCTTCCACCGACTTGAATTAGCATCCTGTTGCGGATCCGTGGCCACCCTGGATCGCGTCCCACCCACCCATCAGCGCCTGTGTCCGCGATGTAACGGGAGAGTTAGGGTTCCGGAAGATGTAGGAGCTAGCTTTCGTCCGGTGGATGCCTCTTCCACCACTGCTTGGAGCATGCCCGTATGGTGCTAGGAAGGAGTACTCGAGAGAAGGCGTATGATTAGAAGAGGAATGCGATGAAGAACAGTTCCTTAAGGTATACCCACGAGAGGTGACCGTTGTGTTGAAGCGTTAACGACTTCATTTTCTTAGCCTCGGCATACGAGGGTGGATGGCCAGTCCTCTCCCTCGCTGTCTCGTCTTCCCACCGACAAGGTACGGTCGGTGTACTCATCAATGCTGCGTTGGCTATGGTCGCGTATGATGCTAATAATAATGAGTTCTCTGCTCGAGGGCAGCTCCATTGGCTTTATGCCACCCAGTGATGAGCCGACTCAGACGAGTGAGGTGGTTTTCCGTTGCCTTCCTGGCTATCAAATTGACAATAGTTACGGGTGAGCAACTTGTACAAGGTCGCTCGCAGTGACTCGCAGGTCTTGGCAGAAATCACCAATTTCTGCAATGAAGCTGAAACCCGACCTCTCGTTTGAAAAGCAGCACAGCGAGCTATCAACTAGACCATCGTGTTACCCTCTGAGGCCATTGCCAACAATTAAGTGAACTTCTTCTGTGGCAGTTTCTACCGCACAAACAATCTGAGTTGCCTCTTCTCCTATTCCGCTTTGTAATGAACAGGGCATACTTCGGGAAGCAGAGGCGGGTCGGGTCAGAGAAGGGGCGCTCTTCGTTGGTCGTAGGTGAGGATTGAAGAGATGGAGTTGATGCGAGGCGAGACCATGCGCTGGGAGGCGGTGGGCATGGTCCATCGTTAAGGAAATGTGCAGCTGAGTCGGTGGTGGGTTCGGCTGATGATTGGTGGTAGGTGAAGACGGTTTCGGCGATGGTGGGCTTGTGTTGAGGGGATATTGTTGGTGGGAGACGGGGGAACTGTGTGGAGATCATGTGTGAGGAGGGGAAACTGTGAATTGGGATTGCGTGTGTTTGTGTGTTTGTGCTGTCAGACCTTAGAGACTCGGCAGCACTTCTTTGCGAGTGCCACATGTAGACAATACACAAAGTGATATTCCGACTGAATTATAAATTTACAATTGATTGATTCATTGATTAATTGATTGATTGTTGGATAGAATGGATGGGTGGAGAATGAAAAAGCTGGTAAACAGATATGCTGGTAGTTGCAGGAATTTGTAGGTGGCCAATATGGACTGACTGGCTGACTGGCTGGCTGGCTGGCTGGCTGACTGACTGACTGACTGACTGACGACTGACTGACTGACTGACTGACTGACTGACTGACTGATAATGTGTTCCATTTGTCGAGAAGTGACGTCATTTGATTACTGCGCCTAAGTTTTTTATCATTTAAAAAATTATTTTTTATTACACTGTTGTAAAGAACATTACTTTTCGCTGCTGTTGGCAATTACTGCATGTGAAGAAGTTGAAGATGAGGCTTTTAGTAATAAGACTTAATTCAGGGATCTTGTTTTAGGATCGGTGAGGAATTGAACTCTTAATGGCGTTGAGAAATTTCGAAGATTTTGCATCTAGGCCTACATTAGACCTACATTCGACATAAAATTATGGAGCTATATTGAACGATGGGCTTATATTCGAACGTTGAAGCTATGCAATATTAATCTACGAATTCCTGTAATATAATGTAAATCTTCGAAAATGTCTCAGCGTCACCAAAAACCACGTCAGGGACACCAGCTTATTCTCCGGCGCTATATACCAGATCAAGTCCGCAATAGCCAAGTTTCATGTTTCATTCCGGTGCCAGGTCGAACTCCGGTGAGGCCAGCCCGAGGAGTAGGGAAAAAGACGAATAAACTCTACGATGCCGAGTATTTCCTATCGAAACCACACATTTTCCCACATCATATACTTTGCTGCTTCTACCCTGGGTTGAACCCCCACTGTTTCCAAACAGAAGAAGATCTGGAAGGCAGCCTGTGGAGTAAATCACTTAGTCATTTCATTTCTACATGTGTTCTGCAAAGGAATATACAAAGACTTAGTTGAGTCTTTAGTACCTTAAACGGGTGAGTCATTGACGCGGTGGTGTTCGGTGGTGTTCGAGTGCACAGTCTGTTTGTGTGACTACGTAGGACTTTGGGAGACCTGGCAATGTCACCTGAGATGACTGGTTAACGAGAAACGCCGCAAGCATCGTACCTTACAGCTTCCTACTCGCATGGAATCGGCATCCAGAGAGGTAGAGACACACAAACAGACAGACAGACAGAGACAGAGAGAAAAGAGAGACACAGAAAGAGTGAGAGCTAGAGAGAGAGACAGAGAGAGAGACAGAGAGAGAGAGAGAGAGAGAGAGAGAGAGAGAGAGAGAGAGAGAGAGAGAGAGAGAGGAGAGTAGAGTAGAGACTAGCGAAGGAATTCCTTTGTAAGTTCTTTCCCAGTTCAACAGTTTCTGAGCCTAGGCGGATAATGATAGATGTGCGGTTCCTCCTGCCATTCGCCGCCGTAGCCTAAGCACCGGTGATTGATACGAGAAGTTGCTGCGGTGCCTGGCCTCTTCCTCCTCCTCCTTCTCCTCCTCCTCTTCGTCGTCCTCCTGCTATAGGCCGGACTGCTTGCAGCTTAACCGGTCGAAGAGGGTCGAAACCTGCGGGCATAGCTCGAACGTGCAGCCCGAAGGCTCTTAATTTTTCTAGTAGCCAGCTACGAGTGCAATCAGTCTGATGTGATGGACGCTCTGTAACTGTCAGACAACTCGACGACGACTATTCTCCCAGGAGCTGGAAGTTTGAACTTGGATTCAAATGCCGGGTGCCGCACCTGACTCCGTCGGACCGTTCTCTTGACTCAGTCGTTCTCTCGCTCGCTCGATATATTTATATCCTTTCCGTTAACAACTGCTGGAAGGAGCATGGGACACGCGAGCGTACAGATCAACAAGATTCCGTAAGAAGTCACCCTCCAGGGGAAGTGGCCAATTTCTTTGGTGCGTAGGATTTCAAAACTCAAATCGGTTTTCAGCTGAGCTTAGGAACTTTTACGATGAGGAGCCCAACGGTTCTTCTCCAGCTGTCCGTCTGTCTGGTGGCGGTTCTCCCTCTACGGGCGGATGTGTATTGGAAGTCGGAGGATTTCAGCGGAGAACTGGAGTCGGATTCCATTCCGCAGGGTGCGGCGTCGCTCGCTTTTGTCTTTGACATCACGGGGTCGATGTACGATGATCTCGTTCAGGTGATCGAAGGGGCGGCCAAGATTCTGGCGACGACGCTCGCTCGCCGCGAGAAACCGCTCTACAACTACATACTCGTTCCTTTCCACGATCCCGGTAAGTTTCCCACCCCTGTCAGAGATTCCCTGTAAGCATTTTCCATGCCGACCCAGACAAACTCGTTGAAACTGGCGCAGTTGGGTAGAAAAGCTGCAGTTTGGCATTATGTTTACAAATGTGTGGAATGTGTGGAATGTTTGTCTGTTTTTATAATGCTCTCTTTAAGACATTAGGACCTCGTTTTTATGATTTGTGTGATATACAATTTTGTAAATATTAAAAATTTCAAACATACGAATGGAAATGTTTAATTTCATAATGTTTAGAAACTTCATGAGAGGCAGTTTAATTTTTATCAGATGATTTAGTGTTTATTGGCCTTTGAAGTCACACTTAGACACAAAAAGATATAATTTCCTGAGGCTTGTACATAATAGTTATTATGTCCAATTTCTTCGGTATAGTGGGTATTTGACCGAAATTGAGAGCTTTGCGCTCTTGACATTTTGCTTGGCTTTCGAGGTCTTCTTTTTCTTACTCTATTTGGCAAATTAGTTTACCGAGAATTACTCAATAACTGATTTCAACACGTCAGTTCAATCTGTATGCAAGCCTGTATCAATTTACTTATGTGGGCTACATGGTGAAGTTATACATCTGATTTAGATGCTGTTCAGGTGAAGGACTTCTCATGTAGTTGGAGAGTGCAGTCTCCTTGACTGTCTGTTTACTTTATAACAGCGGTTTGGATATAGTGAAGAGAGACAAAGAAACGCACATACACAAACACAGGGAGAGGGAGAGAGCTTCTTATATTTGCGACCTGAAAAATGTTGCAGAAGAGGTGGTAGAACATGGTACCGACATACAACATGGTGCTTCAAGCGCTGGCTTCTCTTAGACGCCTCCGATCTAAATGTATTCCTGACTTGCTAAGCTTTCTGGTATTGTTGACCGCGCCTTCGCCACATCAGGTTGCATCAGTTCATCCTGTTTCCTCAACTCTCCGTCAACCAAGTCATTGCTTATCAATTTCTGGTGAGATGTCTGGCGGCCATTGCTCGTATCTGCTCCGAACATATTATACGACCGCGTTGATGTAACCTTTCGTTAGATCCCTGGATCCTGTAATTGTTCGATTTTCCTTCCCTTCCTAGAACCGGCTTCGTACCAGGCGCTGCGAGGTGCTTTATTGGCAACTGAGTTGAAGAGGGGAAGTGTTCGTAATGTCAACTAATATAGAGGCAATCGAGTAAAGTACATGTAGTTTATGAGAGAAATTGAGGCGAAAGAGGTCGGTTTTAATTATTTCGGGTGATGCGTAACGTATATTATAAAGGAGCAGTGATGCGAAGTACTTTTTGGACAAATTTGGTTAGACAAAAGACAGCTTCACAAATTATTAGAAGCTACAGTGTAGCATAGGGCAGAGAGGTACTTTCTGAACAATACGTATTGAAGGGAGGGGGTTTAATAAATGTCGATTGATGCAGAAGCAGCAAGTGGTTTGAAGGATGAAGTGGAAGACGTTTTAGGTATAATGTGGGGAGTTGTTGCCCTGAAGTCGAAATGTTGTGTGGTGTACAACGGAGTGAAATGGAGAAGTCGAGTATTGTAAGAGGAGGAGATAATTGTCGGAGTACAAGAAAGGTATTCGAGACAGCACACTGAAATAAAACGGCGACAGGTTGTTGGAAATGGAATAGAAATTCGAGGTTAGGAGAAATATCTGAAACTGCAGGGATAGCCTGAAAGCTGAAAATACGAGTTGGCGCCATATAGTCTGAGTGTGGGGAGATTTGGTCAGTAAAATGACATTTCGGGTAGGGCCTGCTCGAGAAACTTTAGTTTGCTACTGGTATATGCTGAGGAATGAGTTTGGCTTATCAAGATGTGCCATATACTGGTTCGTAATGTGCAGTGTTATGAGGCATTTATTAGGCACCGCTATATAAATGACCAATCCATGAAGCGATGTGAGTGAAGGATTTTGTCCAAGGTCCTCTACACGAGAGTAGGTTCAAATCCCGCTCTATCTGAAGTTCTGAACCTTTGTTAGAAGTTGAGCGCTCTAAACGACTGTCCAAAGTCCATCCAGGTCAGTCGCTTCCACGTGAAACTCCCGTCTTTCGTTTCCAGTGTTGGCAGCAGCAGGTATATCAGAGAATCCGTTGAATGTTTGTTTGTTTATGTCCTACATGTTGTTTCTGGTACATCCGCTGAGCTGCGAGTGATCCCCGACCGAACTGTTCCGCTCATTACTTCTGTACCGTGGCTCTCGTTTTCAGCTGACTTTCTAAAGTTCGTGAGTTGCCTAATGGGAAACATGCCAAGGTTGTTTGAATCCCTGATGTAAACAACCCTAAGATGTGCCTGGACCCAGAGAGGCGATCAATGGTGCTGTCCAGATGCTCAACCCACCTCTCCTCACTCTCTCTCGCTCCCCAGAGCTGGACTGAAACCTCACTCCGCGAAGCCGTTGAGCGCTTCCACCCTGGCTTACGACCGCCAGCTGCATGTTGTTGCCAAGCTGTTGCTTGATACAAAGATAACGTTCTGTCCTGTACAAATGTTCTATTTCTTCTATTTAGTTACTTCGCTACTTCATGTACTAATCGTAATCGCTATCTCCAAACTAAAGCGGCATTCGAAAACCAAGCGCAGGGCACTAACTTATTCACGAGCGTTATAGTGCTAGTCCTAAGCCTGGATTAAGGAGGAGAGCAAGGGCGACTCTAATCAAATGCGTCTTCTATTTAGTTCGCTACTTCCCGTGCTAATCGTAATCTACAAACTTCTAAAGCGTCAGTCGAAAGCAAAACACAGGGCACCAGCTTATTCACGAGCGGTGTAGTGCCTGTGCTAAGAATAATGGCGACGCCAATCATCTTTGTTGTGACAGTCTCACTAAACAACAACTTACCCGCCACTTTTCTCTGTTCCGTTTAAGTGGGTCTTCATTTACACACTAAGAGAGACGAATTTGAGAACAGCTCCTCCTCATCCAAGCACTTACATTTTGCTGATCCATATCCTGGATCTGATTATTTGCAAGTTTTAGTTTCTGCCTTTTTTCTCTAAGACTGTTTACGCAGTTACTCCAAACACGGAACGGCTTTTCATTGACTGTTTGGCCAGTTGTTCAAACTGTTTGGAAAGACGATACGACTGAGGAGGAGAGGGCAGAGGCACTAGCTTGCTTTGTCTGGCCTCTCGCTTTGTTGTGATTGTCTCTCGGGGCCCAGTCTAAAGTCCACATCTGTCATCACATCTAGAGATCGCCCTCTGTTTATTCCTCAACCTTGGTGCTGTTATCCCAGTCTCCTCTCTACCGCTTCATGCCGGTGGTTGCTTCCGGAATGGAGAATGGGTATAGAGCTCAGAGACCTGCTCTTGTTTTTGCCCACTTCACGTTGACTGTCTAAAATTTCAAATCGTCGCGCAATACGCGCTAACAACCTCGGAACTGACTCGATGACATTTTAAAGCGTTCGTGTAGACTTTGAACTCTGCCGTAAACTATCCTCTTACAGCATGTGCAGACTTAGACCTAATCGCTTTCGGTTACATAAGTATGTCCTGAATTAAGAGAGCTAATCAATGGTGGTTGCCAGACGATGAACCACGCCTCTTCTTACTTACTTACTCTCTACCCCTCCCCCACACTCCACAGCTGAAAAATCTTAACTCTAAGTAGCTTCTACTCTGGTTACAAATGGTTGTTCTTTCTGCGAAGCTGTTATATACTTAATTCATAGACAATCGGTGCCTTGTACAGGGTGCCTTGTACTAAGTGTCCAACGGTCCGTACTACCGTAGGCCTAGTGCCAATACTATGCCAAAAACACACACGGTGTCCAACTGGGCAGACTATGCACTTAACATAACGTTGACTTCTATTCCGTGCAGCATGTACAATTATACATTTGTTAGATGTCTGAAGCAGAACTTGTTTAGAGAACTGTTGTATTTTCAGAGGTATAGCATCTCCCTGATTTATGAAAATGAACCATATTAGTTGTTTGCATTCATATGCTCATACATGCATACACACGTACCTACATACATACATACATACATACATACATACATACATACATACATACATACATACATACATACATACACACATACAAACATACATACATCACACATACACACATGCAATTATCTTTTAATTAACATTCCATTTCGTTTATTCGAGACGTTGCCTGTCTATGAATATCTCGCTCATTGAATATCCGAGAACATAATGACAACTCTTTTTCGTTCATAATTATTATGGCTGAGAGAAAAAGATTGGTACTGAAGTTGGGAGAATCCATCTCAACTGTTGCCTCATTCGGAGTCAATTCAGAACAATTTTCGCAGGTTTTTAAGGACTGCATACAAGGCGTCCTAAATGTACGGTTGCAGCAACAGCTGGAGGAGGTTGAAGAGTAGGGAGAGATGGATAGATTGGAACGACCCCTGATTTAATAACCATACCCTCATTCAGACTAGTTGATGCAAGATGCGATGGAAAAGAAACCAAAGACAGACCAAGAAGAGTATTCGCTGGATCATAGACGACCTAATAATAATTGAGGACATAACATCAATCGGACTGAACCAATGGAGCAATGTACATGGCAAGTGACCGACGAAAATGGATATAATGGATTTGTACCCATCGCCTCCAAATGGCTAGTGTCAGAAAACGATGACGATGATGGTGATGGTGGTGGTGGTGGTGGTGATGACGACGACGACGACGACGACGATGATGATGATGATGATGATGATGGCGAATGTTACTGGGTGGTTTTTTAAAGGCGTTCTTAGGAGGCAAAGTTCCCGGAACACATTTTTTGGTCTGAACATAATCGTACATTCGTAAGTTGTGGATCTATAGACAGGTGAACATAAGTTCTTAGTCTTAAGATCGTGTTCTGTACTCTGCGCCAATCTGTTCGTCTATTCTACGAAGCCATCGTGTAAAAGCAATCTCTCGAAATGCATATTATACTTGACCGAAAACCACATGTAAAATCGTCCATCATCCCCAGGCAAGCACTTGTCAGAACTCTGGAACGAGATAGCCTCAACAGGCCACAGAAATTGACCCGTGATTGATAGAAGAAGGTGCTACTTTTAGCAACGATAGACTGCGCTTTGATTTGGGTATGTTGAGAACAGGTGCACGCTTGTGGCTGCTTCGTCACTTGCCGTTGATTCCATTCAGAAAGGAGTCCATTGTATTTCTTGATGCTGCTGCTGTTGAGGTGTTTCAATGTACGCGTTGACTTTCCAACAATTCTTCTGGTTTTCCATTTGGACAGAGGTGTTCTATATTACCATGAAGCGTTTTTTGTAAAGAGGCGACTGAGAGGAGGTGATTATGGTGAGGATAGGCTATCAATCATGACACTATATGCCCTAGTGCCGTGGCATATTTGCTGACTCCAATATATTTTATATTATATTCAGGAATGCTCTTACTCTAAGGAACAGTCCACTGACCACTGAGTCTCATGGAATCTGATTTCGCGCGTTGTCTTCCATTAATCCCTATATTCAATTGTCTTCCATTGATTCTTATTGTTGTCTTCCATTAGTCCCTATTGTTGTCTTCCATTAATTCCTGTTGTTGTATTCCATTAATTCCTATTGTTGTCTTCCATTAATCCGTGTTCTTGTCTTTCATTATTGTGTCTCCCTATTGTTGTCTTCCATTGACCCCCTTTGTTTGCACTTCAGGCAGAGGTTTCATCTATACCGCGAGCAGCACTTTTGTCAAGAGGTAACAGAAAGGCCGTGTGAGGAAAGGCGATCAATCACAACACTATTATATGCACCAGCGCAGGAGGGCAACTGCTTCTTACCAGCTCACTCATTCCGTCGTTGTACCGAGGTAGTTCTTACTTAAAGGACCTGTCTGTATTATTGCCCTGTTGCGATCTCCTGTGAGAAACTCGTACACACAGAGCAGTCATAACCTGCATCCACATGGCACCCTGAATACTCCAGTTTATTGGTCAGTGGGAGTGATGACCTGGGCTTCTTCTTGCTCTAATGTGTTGCTCTCCACGTCTGCTCGCTTTTCCACAGCTCCTAATTTTACTTGGCCATGTGGCACCTGTACTCAAGTTTATTGGTCAGTCTGTGTCTGTTTGTCTCTCTCTCCCTCGTTTGCTCTTCCATCTGTCTTATCTGTCTGCGGGTATCTACATGTGTCTACCTCCCTCCCTCCCTTTGAGATACTTTATCTATCCCTGAATGCATGTCTGCTTAATAATCTGCCGGAATGCTTGTGTGTCTGGTTGTGTTATTGTCTGCTTGTTTGTTTCTCTGTATCTCTGTATGTCCATTTGAATGTTTTATTGTCTGTTTGATGGCTCGTCCGTCTAGTGCAGACATCTTCGTCTTTCATCTTCCTATAGTTAATTGCAAACGTATCCATTTATCCAATCTTTCCATACGTCTTTGATATTCCCTCTGCCACTCTTCAAGTCCTTCAGCTGCCCGTCGTAGAGGTCATGAACTCCCCATCATATGGGTCATGCACTCCACGTATACATTAACGTCAGAACTTACAGGGAGTTCACGTTGGGGACTTGCAAGAAGTCGACCAGATGAGAGAGCAATTAGTCGGACAAATGCCTCTTATCTTGTTCTCTGTCTCATACGAGGCATGCATGCCGACACTATATAGGAAGCTGTATGCTCCAATTTGAGCAACCCCATTTATATCTGTTATCCTGAACTTTCTGATTAAGATACCAAAAAAGTTGCAACGTCGTGTGATGTATATATATATATATATATATATATGTCTCTATATATAAGCGGGTTTGTGGTTTAAGAGGCATTGAGATTGGCCACTGCGTGTCATCGAAAATTCACCAGAATTGACTGTTTCAACTAGTCGTTAGATGATTTTTAGGACATCAACTTTTATTATTAGTATGAAGGTTTATAACGTGAAAATTAATGCAACGAATTGCTCTGCGTATTTGCTAGATATTTCAGCTTTATGTTTTGTAAAATATATGATATTGGTGACCTGGGCTTCTTCTTTTATTTAGAAGGAAAACAATCTAATAAAAACGCAGAACTGCTAACGTGACAATGGACAATAAAAGTAGTGTGAATCGAATAACGTATACTATTAAATATTTTTATATAATCGGATAAATTAAGAGCTGTCTTTGGGTGGGAGAATATGGTTCTGTGCTCTTGGACTTAATTGATGAATTTAGTGGGGGCCTGTGGAGGTAGGAGTAGGCCTAGGTGAAGAAAATGTTTGTGTTTTGTAAAATGAATAATTGTACTATGTAATTATCGTCACAGATAGACTAATAATGCGCGTCGGATTTGATCAGAAACCGGGCACATGAGCTCTGATGACAATACGGGAAGAAACTCGACTGGTGGGAGGCAGTTGAACTGCTGTGGATTTGATTAAGTATGTCTGGTCCGTGGATTTGATTAAGTGTGTCTGGTCTTTGGATTTGATAAAGTGTGTCTGGTCCATGAGAGAGAGGGAGGGAGGAGGAGGTGCGTTGGGTTCAAACAGAAGAACCCGTTGCAGATTATAGCTCGTGAAACGATGTTCTGAAGATGTAAGAAACCTGTTCTTTGATCTGCCTCCATACCTCGTGTCCAGGTCATGAGACCGGATCGCAGGGTCTCGAGGTGGATGGAGTCTTGCTTGATGATAGTACTATTCTCTTACTATAAATTCCTTTGCTCTATCTGCACGGCTATCTATAGTAATTCCAAATAATATATATAATTTTATATATGTCACCATGACTCACCAATAATAACCCTGTGATATATTACGAAGTAATATATTCGTATATATTAGGAAGTCAATAGTTTGATGAACCATATTACATACATAGAAATTATATCTTTGTGACTCGTCAATAAAAACTCTTTAAGATACCATATACCAGAGTGCGACCAATGGTGGAGTTGATACCAAAATTCAGATTAGTAGTTGTAGCAGTTTCAGTTTGACGACCCGTGTGATTGCAAAGATCATCAGCATCACCATCCTCCTTTATCCAGGCTTGGGACTGACACTGCCAGAGTGCATGCAGGGGCAGAGTTACAGGACCTGTAGTGTAGACTGCGTACTTGACGGCCTCGTGCGAGGGAGTGTGCTGAACACCTGTTGCGAATTTGCTGAAATTCAGCCTCGCGTCGTTTACATTCGTGACTTTGCTGTCTTACTTCATCACAAGAACGAAGCTCCAGACGAAAATACGTCTTACAGATGTTGGCGCTGTTGAACCACAACGAACCGGCTGGGGTGGGATTGGTTGGGGGAGGTGATAACCACGGCTGCCTGGGTCTTCGGCAGGCGGAGGCCGAACCCCAGGAGACGGGCAGGGCCATTCAAATAGTTGTGGGTAATTTTCATCAGTGCGTTGCGACGGAAGTTGGCCCGATTATTGGAATCCGCAGAATCCTTAAGAGTTAATTAATGAACTACGCCTGAATAAGCAAAGCTGGCCATCTCCCGTGGTGGGACCTTCCTTGGATGGAGTACGGATACTGAGTTAGGGCGTCCAGTTCTCTATCCTGACCCCCACCTTTGAACCCTCCCTTCCACACTGTTTTCCGATCGGGGTGAATTTACGGGAGGTCCGGCTGTAGTTTGCTTTTGAAGGTCTCCTCTGATCAGCGACGACCTCCCGCAACTGACTAATTGCTGCCGAAAATGGTTTGTTGTGTCTAACAGTTTCACGGGTCTTGGCCCGACTCCAACACTCAGCCGCACACCTCGGCCGGTGCCAGACCGAGGGATGGGGAGGGCGACGCTAATCATCTCTGTTTTGACGTGGAGTCGTTACACGGTTGGTTACCAACCGCGGTTCGTGTGAAGCCGAAATTATTGCGCTACACCTTGTTGTGGCCTTCCGATATATTTCACACCAGCGCAGCCGAGGTTTGCTCCATTACCACAGTAATGCGATGTAGTGTAATGTAATCAAGCATTTATATAGCGCCGCTTCAATCAGCAGCTCTCTCAACGGGCGTCAGTGCTTGGGCCTGGGAACAGAAAAGTCTTAAGGCGTATCAGGAACTGGTAAGGTGAGAGGGATAGTAATTCCAGTTATGGCTCAATACTACTATATTTTATTAACCGACTTCCATTAAGCGCATCTCACAGTAATACCTAATCAGAAACGACTCCACTGCTTGCACTCCCGCAGTGCCAGTTCCAAACCTGGATAATTTAGAGGAGGAGGGCGACGAAACTGAAACCATTGGTACCTAATCAGAGGCCCTCCCAGTGCGAAGAACCCTAGAAAAAAGACAAGTCTTTAGAGAACGAGCAGAAACACTATAGTGCCACCAGATAAGATTTCGGCACGAGTTACAGCAAGAAGATTGTTCCATAGCAAGGGTCCAACAGAGGCATACGATGCTGAGCTTTGCAATACAACTGTGGCGTAATAATACCTTCTGGCAATTAGTCCAGAAGTACTCACCACGTGTCACCACCATTAGCAGATACTATGATGTGCGAGATGGCGAGATATGACTGACTCATCGCTATCGAAGCATGGACTCTCATGCCAGGGCTGATGTATAGGCCCCCAGGCGTTCACGACAGGGGCCAGACCCTACGGGCGAGGGGTGTCTGCGTAAACACCGCCAAGGGAGAGAACGCCCAGTTGTGCCCTTGGGAGATTGGAGCGGGATCACTTGTAAACATCCGGTGACTGTAGTTTCCGAAGAATCAATCAAATGAAGGATTGCATTCGCGAGAAGTCGTTAAAAGTCCCGCCTCCGACTTCCCATTAAGTTCAGACTCTGTTAAGACTCTTACCTTATCTTTGCCTATCCCTGCATTTACCGTAACTTTTATTTACCTTACCTCACTAGGCATTTCCTTCAGCATTTCCTTACTTGGCATTACACTACTATCGGAAATTAATACAAACGTATTATTGCCAAATCCGCCATCAGCAACAATTTAAATAAGTTCAATTTCAGTTCAATTTAGTTTATTGATTCCACGATTTCAATATAATTTAGTTGATTGATTCCATACAAAAATTAGTTATACGTCTAATACAGTACAGCTGTAATCTGATATCGCCCTTCTTGCAATTATTAGTTCAGAAATGCACACACTCCTCGACGGCACAATTGCAGTTGTACTGCAGAGAAACTGTATGCGAAGGGCTTGCTCAAGGTCCCTACACAGTGACTCCTTGGACGAGGATCGAAACCACACTCTCCGCGTCACAGGCCGACCGTTCTAACCAATCGGCCATCGTGCCACAGTTGAAAGAGAAAGAAGATACCCACGTGAGTGGTGAGTGAGTAGGCAGGCTGAGATAATCCCAGGAAACCCAATTAGGACCAAAGATCCCTCAAGTTAGGAACACCAATAGTAGAATAGTTGATATTGTAAACCAATCCCTAGGACCTTACAAATGTCAAGTATCGTTTTCATAGTAAAAATCGACCAAGTCTCAGCAATGCAAAGTCAGTCAGTCTGATGAAGCCGACGATATCTTCTCAGCGTGGAAAACTCCCAAAACAAACGTCCGAGGATGTTTGTCGGAACCTTTCGTTCGAAGGAAAAGGTCATCGAAGACGAAAACCCAGGGATGAGATTACTTTCGCTCTCACGCCGGTCAACGCAACTAAAAAACGAGTAAGCCATGGGAGCAAAAGGAAATGCGCGAGTCACTCACCGCTGATGAAAAGTATCTAATTGTGGGTTGGTAGATTAACAGTTTAACCAATGTTTTGCAGGATTGGCAGCTGCGATTGTCCAGCTGGTAACGTGACGAGCCGTCCATCGAGAGATCATGCCGTCGGTTCAAAATCCCCGCTAAGATGTAATCAAGCATTTATATAGCGCTTCTTAAAAATTTTTACTAAGAGGCGCTCTCCACGTTGGCCTATGACGATGTGAACAGATATTATAGATATACAGATAATTTACATCAGTTTGCAAAACTATGCGCAGTAAGCTGAAAGGAGTCACCAGTTGTGGGCCCACACTCAAGCGTGGAACCAGAGAGCGGATTGCGGTCGACAGCTGACAGATGGCACTGATGTTCAGATTCTCTGGGCCAAGTTGCGTCGATGAATAATAGATCGACAACTGTCGGATAGAAACATGTTTCGAGATGTCTGCTTCGTTTGTTCCTCTAACCATGCAACTCAGCTTAGTTGGCTATCATGATGGATCGCTGTTTCAACCGAATGAAACCGGCGCTTTAGAAGTTATCCAACTCTCTTTTTGCGGAATGACTCTCGTGGTATTGACCTGACTGTGGATTGATATATTTTTTAATGGTTAATGTTATGAGCTTATAACAACGACGCTATAGAAGTTATCAATTGTTCAACCAGAAAGCTCGCATCTCTATCTCTATTTTGAAGGCGGCGCTGCTCAATCTTGACGTATGTTCCAAAGGGAGAAACCAGAGTCTAAGAAAGGTCACTGTGGAAGACGACGGAGTCATAGGTCATCCCGTGTCAAGGGGTCGTTTCCTCTTTTAAATCCTCCAAAGACGTTAAACCGGTTTGGCCGAAAGATCACTTTCCGTTCACTTAAAACGGCAGCTCTGTTTCCTGCCCTCTGTCTGCCTATGTCTAGCTGTCTGTCTGCCTGTCTGTCTGCCTATGTCTGTCTGACTGTTTGTCTGTCTGTCTGCCTATGTCTGTCTGACTGTCTGTCTCTGTCCGTCTGGCTCTATCCCTGCGCATGTCTCTCTCTCTGTCTCTGTAGCTGGTGTGTCCGGAACTAGTTTTTTCTCACGTTCATTTTTAGCTAACACAGCGATCATCTGTTTCACTGTGTCGTTCTGAGTATAATATGATCTGCATATCGGTATGGTTATGGTTATGGTATATATGTCTATGTATATACATCCACAATAGGTTGATACTACATGTGCATATAATAAGATATAGGATATAGGATTTATATATGTTATCAGTTGACGTAAGATACCTGGTACATGCCTTTATCAGGTATATGTGTCTGATCTTAATCGAGTGATTGTATTTTGGTCGACGCGCAACAGGACCAGAGATTTTTCTCAGGGATCGAATTACATCTAGTACTATAAGAACGTATAGGAAGGGGATTTTAGCCCCTGGCGGCGCTTGTCTGTCAGTCCCGTAAGTTTCTCTGGTCTGTGGATTTCGCCCAGAGCCAGTGGTACTTTTGGCACGGAAATACCTAAGCAGTTCGGAGAGCTACGTAGTTCCGTCTGGTTACTACGTCTGCCTGCCTATCTGTCTGTCTGCTAGTCTTTCTGCATGTCTGTCTGTCTGTCTGTCTGTCTGTCTGTCTGTCTGTCTGTCTGTCTGTCTGTCTGTCTGTCTGTCTGTCGTTCTGTCTGCTTGGGTTTCTCAGCGCTGGTGTTTCGAAAGTGTGGGCATAAATTGAAGAGAGGTTGGCCAATGCAGAAGGGTGTCGGCAGATCGAGTGAGACGAGGCTGAGTCGTAGAAGAGTGAGCGCTACTGCAAGGAAAGAGGTCGGACAAAACTTTCTGTGTTGGGGGGGGGGGGTGAGGGAGGGGTGAGGGGGAAGACAACGAACCCTTCTAAACATCCAGTGATCGCAATTTCTTCCTCTGGTGATGCATTCTTACAACACCGCCGTATACGTCTGAACACCTACTCGCTCCAGTCGACCACGATATTATAGGACACGCATGTGTGTGCATATTGGCGCTACAACAATACATGTGGAAATATGTACAAGCCAATAGATAAAATATATGCACGTGTGAATATCGCATAATTATACATAGTCTACATAATTATGTATATGATATATATATATACATATATATGTGTGTGTATGTGTGTGTGTGTGTGTGTGTGTGTGTGTGTGTGTGTGTGTGTGTGTGTGTGTGTGTGTGTGTGTGTGTGTGTGTGTATGGGCCCGCAGACAGAAACCCCCAACCCTAGGCAGATCAGTCACGGGCTCTTACAAGGAAGTGAGCCTGCTTTCTTTAGCGAAAAATCATAAGTAAGGTAATAAAACCCAGATGCCTGAAGTTTTAATTGTTGTAAGGTTAGGTGTCTGTAATAGCATATTTAAGAAGACACGAATCGTAAGCTTTGTTTAGCCTAACTGACTTATATTTTTCATGAGTTGATTGCGGGGCCCTTACAAATCGCCCAGGGTCCTTGGGCATTTGCCCTTATATACAATTATACACATATATAACGGTATATATACACGTGTATATATATATACTGTAAGAAGCGCTATATAAATAACCAGATACGATACGATATATATATACACACGTATGTATGCCTTTCAAGTGGCTCCAAACCCGAAATGAACTGTATTTATTCTAATGGATTCTACGTTGCCCGAGTCATTGGGTGTAGACAGCGTAAGGTGCGTCGCTCCACTTCAGGACAAAGCGAAACCCGATCAGTGCTGATTTTTTTTAGTAATCTGTCGATGTCTGTTTCTTCTCCTTTTAAAAATGACGATCATTCGCTTGTCTTGAACTGTATATAAATGAGAAGCAGATATACTTAAAAAGTTTTACATGTAGCCAAACGCACATCGAACAAAACGTTCATCGACTTTTTACTGTTTATATTCTCTGAGTAATTGACTGATCGTGTTAATGAATGAATGGATGGATGGGTGGATGGATGACTGGATGGATTGATGAACGGATGAATGAACTGCTGAATGTAGGGATAAATGAGAGAATGAATTTGATAGATGGATGAATAAATGAATGATTAAATGAATCGATGAATGAATCGATAAATGTATGGATGAATTGATGGATGGATGGATGGATAGATGAACGAATGAATGAATTGATGGATGGATGGATGGATGGATGGATGAACGAATGAATGAATTGATTAATGAATGAATTGATTAATGAATGAATTGATTAATGAATGAATTGATGGATGGATGGATAGATGGATAACTGAGAGAAGGGATTTAAAGATGGATGAACCGATGTACGGATGGATGGATGATTATTTGAACGGATGACTGAATGAACGATCTAGAGTATCACTGACTCCGATGGATGCGATGTTTCAGAGGTTGGTCCGGTTACCGTGACGACGGATCCGGACAAATTCCAGCATGATCTTCGTGACCTCTACGTCCAGGGCGGCGGCGATTGTCCGGAGATGAGTATAACTGCGATTAAACTGGCGCTACAGGAATCTCTGCCCAACTCATTCATCTATGTCTTCACGGATGCACGAGCCAAGGACTACAGCCTCACGGAACAGGTCCTCACGCTCATACAGCACAAGCAGAGCCAGGTATACTGAGTGCATGGACGTCTAAAGGGGCGCTATATAAATGACAGATTATATTACGTTACTTTGACGGTCGCTGTGGTATAGTGGTTAGCGCGCTGGACTCTATTGATCCGTGGAATCATTGTACCTCGGGACTGTCAAGCTGAGAGCGCTTCTGAATAGCTATTACTGTAAAAAGCGCTATTTAAATAACTAGATACGATGCGATACATTATGCAATGCAGTACACGATTTAATATAATATTCAATATACAATACACGGTATGCAATATGTAATACACAGTACAAGTCACTATACAATGCAATACAATGCCATGTACAATCCAATAAACAATGCAATGCACAGTACAGTACAGTATGACGTCATACACCATGCAACATACAATACAAAATACAATACATATTACATTACACAATGTAATACAATATATTACAACTGCTGATAACGTCCTCCTTTTGCTGTCCAGAAGTGCATCTTAAGGCCTTTGTAGGTTGTGTTCGTTATGACCGGTGATTGTGGCGATACCACTCATCCGGGTTACAAGGCCTACGAACAGATCGCAGCGACAAGCTCTGGACAGATATTCCTTCTCAAGAAGTCACAAGTCAACCAGGTCGGACCAGCTCTTTCTAATGGCGCCATAAAAATGCTGGCATCATCATCATCGTAGTCATCATCGTCGTCGTCGTTGTCGTCATCACCACCACCACCATCACAGTCATCATCATCGCTTTCATCATTGTAATCACCATCAGTCCCTGACGCGAGCCATTTGGGGACGATGGGTACGAACAAGTGATTTTCATTGTACTCGGCCATTCGTCTAGTATATTGTTCCGCTTTAGTGTCAGTCCAAGTGATCAGAAAGTCTCAAACTTAAATTCTTTTCATTACTAATCGACAATTCTCATTTCGTCGTCATCAGTAAATTAATAAGAAGTCGCTAAACACTGCATAATATAGATGTTGCTTAATACCTTTCTTATTGTCCATCCGACAAAGTATTAATCGTCAATTCGTTTAATCGACAGACCTGAACATCTTGTGCGTTCAGTAAATAAGGTCAACGTGAGAACGGTCCTTGTGGCCAGAAAATAAAAGACTTAAATAATAACAAGTCCTTTGAATAAATCCATATTCCAATTCATCATCATCATCATCACCAGTTCTTGACGCCAACCATTATTAGTTCCAGGTCCAAGTGATATTATATCCTCATTAATATCATCCGTCCAGCATAGTCTTCGTCTGTATTTGGTTCTTTTCTTTCGAATCTCGCATGTATAATGTATTGTGTGGGATTCGGTCTGACTATTTATGCCATCTCGTTATTTTCCTCTTTCAAGAGAATCTATTCTCGTGTGTTAAATATGTTGGATCGTTCTCAATAATATTCACCATGAGGATCAATTGAAAGAGACGGTGTCAATTATAAATGACAGTCAACTTAAAATTTACCCGGTGTCACTTTGAAGAAATACATATTGTATGAGTTTAAAATGAGCGTCAATTCAAACTGGCTAAGTGACAATTTAAATCGACTGAGTTAAAAATCACTGAGTGTCGATTTAAAGATACAGTTTCAATCCTATATGACAGTACCAATTAACACCACGCTAATTGTCAATTTAAAGTGGCAAAGGAACAATTTAAATTGAGTGTAAATTTAGATTGGACATAGGGAAGGGCTCTGGCAAGCGGCCAGGACCGTGTTAGCTGTTACCGGTTTAAGTTAAGGGTGTTATCCAGGTCGTGTTGCTAGACAGGCTGATAGACAGACATGCAGACAAACAGACAGGCAGGCAGACAAACAGACAGGCAGGCAGAAGGACAGATGTACAGATGGAGAAGCAGAGAGATATATTGAGATAAGGAGAATGAACAAGAATTGTGAGAGTGAAAGAGAGACAGAGAAACATATGTAGAGACAGACAGACAGGCAGACAGACAGATGAGGACACATAGAGATATAGAGAAGATAGACAGGAATTGCGAGAGTCAAAGAGGGACAGAGAGACAGATAGAGAGAGAGAAAGAGAGAGACAGACAGACAGACAGATGGGGAAACACAGAGATAGAGAGATCGACGGATAGAGAGACATACAGTCATTGTTTATCTGTTGGCTGTTGTTCGGGTGGGTCTCCTGCATGATCCCTTCTGCTGCTGCTGCTGATGTATTTACGATGCACATCTTTTTATCGAGGTTTCTACGTCGATAAACACTCGTCAGCTTCTTCCTCTTCTTTTACAAACGTCGTAGGTTCCGAAAACGTTTCCTAATTAGCAGCAGAGGCAGGGACTGTGTCATGAAGATTATTTATAGGGATACAATATTATATGAACCGTCATGAAGGTTTATTAATTCGATATATATCTGTCTCTCTGTCTGTCTCTCTTTTGGAGATGTTGATGAGGAGACCCTGAACTCAAGTTAACTTTCTGAAGAGAGGGACACATATTGGGAGGAGACATTGGGGATCAAGGGTCATGTACTGGTGCGAGGAACATGTATTGACAAGGACAGAGGTTAATTATAAAGACACAGGTAATAGCAAGTGAGATAATATACAGTTCGTAGGGACAGGAAACGGTAAGAGGGACAAGATATAATGTACAGTCAATTATGACAGTCTTAGGAGGCCAGAAATTTGTAAGATTTGCATAGATTTTACACAACCTGACATACTATGATATATCTTATGTGGCCTTGAAGTCAAAGTTCAGAAGAATAAAATCGACAGAATTTAGAGCCACGGTCTACCAGCGTTCTTTGCACAGCGACTTTTCACTTCAGCGTGGGTTCAAACGCATACTCTCCTAGTTTCAAGCCTATCGGACACTCACCCCAAGATGTGCATCGGCCGGGAATCGAATCCTGACCGCCTGCGTAGCAGGCGAGCATTCTACCACTGAGCCACCGATGCTTGACGGTAATAGCAGTTGGGTGGGTTCGTTTACCGCCAGCAGCTTTATCAATTATATCTGCGGGTCTGATCAACAATTCAACATGTATTGTAGATATTGACGATGTCACTGAACCCGTGAATTCCGTGATTTCTTCAAATGCCGTCATTGTCGGAAATTATTAAATAAATAAATAACTGTCAAATAATATCAATGATAATAATAAAGATGATGATGATAATAATAGTAACAACAATAGTAATAACAATAGTAACAACAATAGTAATAACAATAGTAACAACAATAGTAATAACAATAGTAATAACAATAGTAATAACAATAGTAATAACAATAGTAATGATAATAGTAATAATGATGGTAATAATAACAAGTAATTCTGTTGCTGTATAGGTTCTAAACTTCGTTCGGGTGGCCGTACAGTCTCGCAAGGTGAACTTGCTATCGATAGACCGTGGAATCAGAGACGACATCCTCGTCTATGAACTTCCGGTCGATACTAAACTCCAGGAGTTCACCATTTCCGTTAGCGGTGAACGGCCTCTAGTCGTCATCACTGACCCAAGCGGTGAGAGAAATATTCCGTCAATTCAATTCGTGTTATTGAAGCCACTGAAAGCAATACGAGAGTAGCATAACTATTGTTCATTTCAATAAACTAAAATACAATACAGTTAGCTACAAAGTGGGTACAGAAGAGACAATAGGACGGTCACCAAAGTAATTAATAATAACATCAAGAGGGTGAATAATTATCAGCATCGATCCACCTGTTTCTTGCGTGACCGTTGATGCCGTCCTTGCGCAGTAGGGGTCCGTTGATTTCCTGGTCCGATCGTGGATCTAAGGCTTGGGTTTATTTTTCCCCCGGATTCTGTCCTGGCGCCGAATAGAACCAAACGACCTGGATATAGCGGACATGATTTCCTACAGCGTCGGTGTAGTGATTTCAAATTACCCCTCATTCACCACAATTGCCTTCCGCCGGGGACTTAATATCGCGTCACTCCTTGCCCCCGGTTACTTGAAATGAAGTTAGGCCTATCCCCGGAGGTAGCTTGAATGCAATTTCAATTTAACCTCTACGAGTTCAAACTGCCCTCAGCTACAGACTACCCACGGGTCAAATGAAGTCGCATTGATGTCGTCTTCAGAGTACCGGGGAGTTAGTTGAAATTGAGGTTAACACCGTTGTTTAAGCCGGTCTCCCTTGAGTGGATATTGTGAATCGCTGAGATACACTTCTAACAGTTACATTACGTTTCCATCGCTGGTAACAAGGTCTCCAACCATCTGTTGACAGACTCTGTGTTCGGGTGGCGCCAGTCGTAGGTCCATAGCTTTGTCATGTCTCTCTTCTGAAATTGGAAGCGGGTGTAATTGGTCTACCACCCTCGTTGTTTTTTCCGCAGCATGTGTTTAACGTCTGTTTCGTTTGATCGTCAAGACCACCCTGCTTGGACGTAAACCCCACCGAGGAGTAGCTCATTCAAGTTACGTCTTATGGTGTCGCTTTTGTTATATACGTATATATATATATTATATATATATTATATATATATTATATATATATAAATATTATATATGTTATATATATATTATGTATAATGTGTGTGTGACGATGATGATGATGAATGTTATTGTCCTGTAAGTAATATGAATACGATGATGATGGATGATGATTATGATGATGATGGTTGTGTGGTTGGTGGTTGGTGATGATAGACATGATGATAGTGACGATTATTATCATTTTAAACATTATTATTAATTATTGTTATTGTTATTATTATTATTATATTTACTATTATTATTACTGATGCTATTACTATTACTATTATGTTGATGATGTTGGTGTTGTCCTGAACATTTATTTTCCTATTTTCTTCCTAATATATTCGAAGGTGTAACTCTGACATCTACTTCTGGTCTGAACACTCTACTGAGTCTTCGAAATGCTCTCATC
The DNA here is from genome assembly GCA_959347315.1 of Bimastos eiseni. Taxonomy (NCBI): domain Eukaryota; kingdom Metazoa; phylum Annelida; class Clitellata; order Crassiclitellata; family Lumbricidae; genus Bimastos; species Bimastos eiseni. Next base: position 39,995,027 of record OY365812.1, on the reverse strand, counting down.
CTCAACGTAAAGGATCCAAAACCTGGCAAATGGACCCTTCGCATCTCTGGACACGGTCAACACACGGTCCGCATCACTGGTCTCAGTTCCCTTGACTTCGTTCACGGGTTCGCCTCTCGTTCCACCCTCCACTTCACCGAAACAGACGCCAGACCATTGAAGGGTACGTTCAGGGGTCATTTTGGGTAACAATTCATGGGGGAGATTAAGAGTGGTCCTACCAATTATTGGGCAGCAATTCGTGGGGAGATGAAGATCATATCCTACAATAATATATGCTGTGGTACTTTTTCTGATCATTGGAAAACTTGCCTATCTGTCCGGGCTGGTGTTGGGAGCGCTTTGAGTAGTTACATCAAGGGGCGCTATATAAATTTTTGAATAAATGAATGAATGAATTGGGCAGCAAGCCATGGGACGGGGGCAATGCCAGCAATAGAGAAATGGTCCAGACAGAAATTGGAAACTAACAGATGCATATCCATGGGAAATAATGAAGTGGTCATTCAGGCAATTGTCAAAGAGCAGATGAAGTGGTGACCACATGGTGTAGCAATCCAGGGGAGGAGGAAAGGGTTATAACAGTTACTGGCTAGCCTTCCGCAGTATTTTGCAATGTGTAGTTACCAGCTAACACAGCCCAAGGCGTTCTCCTTATTTCACTGGGAACAGGGAGCCAGTCCAGAACCCATAAGCTTATGACTATTCCATTTCCTACAACTGCATTTGTGTTTCAGGGATCCCAACGTACCTCTTGATAAACGCCACCGATCTGGAGTTTCCCGGACGCATTAATAAGCTGGAGCTCGTCAATCTCAACGGCAACATCCTCGTGGAAATTCCCATCCAGTATTACTCCGCTCGGCCGTCGCTCTACAACGTCTCCGGTTTCATTCCTCCGCAGGACTTCTTCTACATCAAGGTAACTGCTTCTCAAATAAATAAATCAATCAATCAAGCGGAATTGAAAATTTCTACTCAGAGGCGCTCCGGATACATGTCGGAACAGTCTAAAGCACCTGATAGGAAGGAGAGAGGAGGGAACCCTTGGCAGGGGACAGGTAAGACCACTCCAGGTGGTACATGCCAACGTGCAGAACGACAGCGAGGTGTAATTTTTCTTTTCTTTTTCCAGATCGTTGGCATCGATAGCCAGGGCTTTGAATTCCAGCGAACGACCCCTACTGCCATCAGCCCCATCGACCCGGAACTGCCCTCCGTTCAGATGCCCTCTCGGACCCATGGATTCTACGACGAGGTGGCTGTTCTCACCTGCTCCGTCTCCAGCCTAGTTCCCTTCGCCGTTCAATGGTCCCTGAACGGAGAAGCGATCGGCAACAGACTCTTCTACAGGTTAAATTCAATTCAATTCAATTCTTTCCTCATTAGTTGTCAACCATAATGTAGGTAAGTTTTGCTCAACACACGCCAGGAGAACCTCCCTCCGTAGGTGGTGAGTACCAGGCAGAAAGGGTAGGGTAGGGAGGAAAGGGGTAGTGACAGGAAATGGGCTGAGAGGCGAGAGGGAGGGAGAAGTAGAGGAAGTTAGGGGACACTGAAATAGTCATGATGTTCCTGTCTTTGGGCGATATATGTATAGTTAATATCGTGCAGAATTCTTCCGATTTCCAGACATTTCTTTTGCTTCTTGGACAAATCTGACATTTGCTTTATAACAATGCGTGTGTAATACAATCGTCCTAACCTTGTGAGGCGCTATATAAATGTTTTCCTACGGTACATTACATTAACGTCTAATCTTTGTTCTTTCTTCAGCGAGAGTGCCAACACGACGTGGTCAATACCAGACGCAAGCAGTTCCTCCGAGGGACACTACACTTGCAACGCCACCAACGGAGCCGGATGGGCGGCTGCCACGACCTACCTAGACGTTCGAGGTACAGGCTGTTACGGCTAATGTCTTCTTAGCATTGTCTTTAAATGCGGGTCTCGTTTTGTTAGGTTATTGTTCGGTTACCTCGAGACAGTGCTAGTCAATAAGCTGGTGCCCTTACGTTAACTTTAGAGATTCTGAATTTATAATTACCGTTAATAAACTGTAATTGGATTTCGAATCTGCTTCATGTCAGCCTAGCAGCTGATGAGTTAGGATTGCTATTACTATTCATCCGCATTTATGCGGCGCCGCTATATAATGACCAAGTATCAATCGATGGCGCGGAGCAATTGTTACTGAAAGACTTTTGCCCAAGATCTCTACACAGTAACCGCCTCAGAGGAGAAACAGGAGGAGGAGGAGGAGGACGATGAGGAGAATAGAACAGACACATGTTGTAACGTTTCAAGACACATGTTGTGACATTTTCCGACACATGTTGTAGCATTTCCAAACACATGTGGTGACATTTCCAGGCACCTGTTGTAACATTTCCAGATACATGTTGCAACAACTCCAGAATCCAGACACATGTTTGTAAAATGCCCAAACTCATGTTGTAACATTTCCAGACACATGTCATAACATTTAAGGCCACATGTTGTAACATTTCCAGATCCTCCACCGTCGATCGTTAAGCCGTTGGACGTTTATGTAATGCCCGGTCATGACGCTATCTTAACATGTGTGGCGTACAGCACAGTGGAGTTTAACATGACCTGGTTTCGACACAACGTTGACGAATCTCTGTATGCTGCGCTTGGCTCAAGGAGTGAAGTCCTGGGCAACGGATCAGCCATCATCAGGTATAGACTAAACCCAATCTAACTCAGGATGTAATAGTATAGAAATGTCTGTCTGTCTGTCTGTCTGTCTGTCTGTCTTGCATTGCTTTTCACTGCGTCATTCACTAGGGAGCGACAACATCGCGGATGGGAGTAGCAGCACTCCCACCAGACAGATCGGAGTTCCTCAATTGTTGTCCCACTGTTTGGAATGGCCTCCCATCTGAATTGCGTTCTCTCCCGCACGACCTGTCTAAGCTCTTTCTATAAACTTCACAAGACTTTCCTCTTTGACCGGACCTGTGTCCGGAGCGCCCATGAACAGTTATCTTGAAGAGGCGCTATATAACTTACATAGATGGACAGAGTGCCACGAAAAATTTTGCTCAATTGATTGATTGAGCGTGTGGATGATCGAATGAGGGATGTGCCGATTGAATATGTAATTGATTAAATGCCTGATTGATTATGCGATTGAATGAATATCAATCGCGCATCTTTTTCAGGAAGGTGGAGAGGAGTGACGAAGGTTTATACGTCTGCAGAGCATCGAACGAAGGAGGTCACAGCGACGAGATTGTTAGTCTTATTGTTCACAGTAAGTTGGTTTCAGTTTCTGTTTCAGTTTCTGTCTATATAGTTTCACTTTCATTTCAGTTGAAGTTACCCTTGCTCCACTGCTTCTGTTTCAAACCAATTTCGTTTTATGCATTTCCTGTGTTGCACTTAATGTCTGAACTGTGGGTTTTATTTCTCCATTAGTTTAACTATATTTTTGGTGAGTGTAATTTAATTAAGTTTCACTTTCTGTTTGCTTCGCTTTCGTATTTGGATGAGTGCCTTGGGTGAGTTTCACTTCCAATTTGATTCCCTTCCCATTTGATTCACATTCCATTTTTCAAATTTTGTTTGATTACTCTAAGATGAGTTAAGTCGCGTCGAGTCTCACAGTTCTCTTAATTTCACTTTAGTTTTGATGATAATGACAGAGCTGACTTGCTTTGTTTGTTTCTAGAGGAGCCAAAGGTCACGACCTCGCCACCCATCCAGAACTTCATCGTTGGCGCTAGGGTAGACATCTTCTGCAGCGCCATAGCTTACCCGAAGCCGATATTCAGCTGGAGGCGAGGGGGAAGACAGGTGGAAACCTCCGACAGGGTCACCTTCGACTCCGAAGGTCACCTTATCATCAACGATGCGCTTCAAGAGGATGAGGGGGACTGGGAGTGCATCGCCAAAAATCCTCTGGGCGTCGGAAGCGCTTTTGCTAAACTCGAACACATAGGTTTGGAGAAGTTAAATGAGCTATATGAATTATTGTTTTTGAAATGGCGTGTGTGCTTTTTTCTGATAAAGAATGCTTACTTGTATATATTTATATATCTGTAATGAGCAGAGTACTTTGAAATGAATGTACACCTAAGCATCTTAAATACTTCGGAAGTATTTAAATACTGGTCTAAACATTTGGCTGCTTCTTCGTACAGTTTTCCCTGTTGAAATAGTTTTCTAAATACTGTTGAACTGTATGAAATGCCGTTATGCAGCAATCTGAATGATTGTACTTATGTTATTATTCCGCAAATTTAATTTTGAGTGCTTTGAAGTTCTTTTTATATAATGCCCCTATAGCTAATATTCGCTACTTTATTTAAACTTGTTGACTGAATTTACTGAAGCTATTATAATAATTTGTTTATTTTAAATAGTAGTCTGATAACTGCAGACTTATCTGACGTATTTAAATACGCTTTCTAATATTTTTATGTACCTTACTCAAGTACATTACCCACCATTGCTGATTTCTCTACTTTACAGTCGTAATTGTCTTTGTAATTATGTAGAGTTGCCGTCCATTCATGTTCCCAATCGTGTTGTTTTGGTAAACAACGGAGATACCGCTCAACTCATCTGCGATGCAGAAGGAATTCCAAGACCAAACGTCACCTGGTATCGCGGCGGAATTGAGGTTCGTTCTTGTGTCACTTGTATCTGTCTGTCTGTCATCTGTCTGTCTGTTGTCTGTCTGTTTGTATGTTTGTCTGTCTGTCTCTCTGATGCTGTACCTACGGTATTCCCCATTCGCGATGTTTCTGATTTTGTTTATTTATTTATTTGGGAATGTCTTTATTTTTTATATTGGAGGAATGTTGTGCAGACAAGGCAAATCATTCCTCTTGATGACAGTTTAAAAAATCTGATTGATGAAACTATTTATATTTTCTAATTGCTATAATTCAAGTTTTTGATAACGTCTGCCACTCGAAATTTCAAGTATCTTTTATTTTATTGTTTTTTTGTATTTACTCTGTAATATATTTTATTTCCTATTCATGTGTAGATTTATATCTGTTCCGAAGTAAATTTTTTTGTTTCTTTCTCTTCCAGCTCCAGGAGTTGTCGTTTATCCAGATCAATCCTCTAGGCCAACTGACGATTCTGGGAACACAGGAGGTCGACGGAGGAGAGTACGAGTGCGTTGCTACGAATGAGGCAGGATCAACCAGTGAGATCGTTACACTAGAAGTGGGATGTAAGCTCCAGCCTTAGAGTTTTCGTTTACTTGCTATTGACACTAAGACTTGAGAAGCTAAGGTACGGAAAGTGTATTGATGAATTAAGGAAGGGAATAGTGCACAGATCCGCCGACAGTAATTCCTGGCCATATCGGGCAGTCCTTAAACGGAAGTAAACGTTGTCTAAAGCAAAGTAATAACATTCGGATGCTTGAAGTTAAAGCTGATCATAGTTAAGTGTCAGTAATCATCATATTAAAAAAAGGCATAAATCATAAAATGTGTATGATTGATTATATGATATTTATGTATTAATTGCGGGTCTGGTCCGGGCCCTTAAAAGTATCCGGGCTTCTGACAATTTCCCCTTCCCCATCTTGGATGGCCTGAAGATGGGGTAAGGTAAAGAATAGCATAGGCTACAGATGGTTAAGATAAAAGCACGTAACGTCGAAGCACTGGGACCACTTATCAGTACCATACCTAGCAATTACACCACTTTGCCTTTACATTGAGTACCCTTGCATTACCTTCGTCCGAGACTTCATGAAATTACCTTACCCGTACCATGCCTTTGCTCGTTTGACCTCGTCTTACCTTACCTTCAGCTGCTCCGGTCATCAAGAAACATCCGCAGAACAAGGGAGTCGACATCCTTAAGAACATCTCTCTTCCGTGTTCCGCCACTGGAAAACCTCTTCCGAAGATCACCTGGACCAGAATGGATGGCAGGCTGATCGATTTCACCACCGGAAGGTTCCGTGTGCTCGACACCGGTGCCCTGTTCATAAACGGTCAGTTACATACGCTGGTGCACTGCGCATCTCTTTTATGTGTTCATGCTGGTACGTCTGTGTGTCTGTATATCTGTATCTAACGTATGTATAAGCATAACCGTTCCCAAAACCATGGACTGTATTGCCACCTGTTTGCACAATTACATTTATAACAGCCATAGTAGAAACATTTATTGTTTAACAAAAGGCAATGGTAGAGAGACCCTCGAGGTCCTGCTGAAAGGAATACCTATGCTCATGGAACATAATAAAAAATTGAGGATTGGATGGATGGATGGATGGATGGATGGATGGATGCATGGGTTTATGGAGGCATCTTTATATGCTAACGTTTCTATATGCATTCAATGATGGAGGTATGCCAGTATTGCCAGGTATTGACTCTCACTCCGCAGCATTTAAAAGTAAGTAAGTATGTACTTCATTAAACCACTTACAAAAGCACTGTGGGCACATCATAATATGAACGTTAAAAAATGTACACTCCCAAAATAGACATATCAAACAATTACACAGCAATTAGACATCCTCAAAGTAGTTAGAGTAAAATAATGTACACTCATAAAATAATCATAACTAGCAATTACACAACAGACATCCTGTGAGTAGCTACAGTAAATAGAAATCAAACAATACTAGGCCTAGTTACACTCACAATAGGAATATATTCAATTGTATAGCATTCGGGTGATAAAACCACATTGACACGTTGAGTAAGTGCTTCATTCATTAACAGGTATCCAGAAAGAAGACGAGGGAATGTACACGTGCACGGTATCCAATCAGTTCGGAAAGCAGGACGCCTCGGCCTTCATCGCCATTACGGGAATCAGTAAGAGTTCCTTGCCTAGATATAATTTCATCTAGGTCATAATTGTCATAATAGAACTGTAGAACATGTAGAGTGGACAAGGCTTTGAACTTAATGGCAATTGTTACCGTGTATCACGCATTCAGCTACTAAATTTAAGGGTTGCTTATTGATTTCACTCAGGCGTTTGATATCATGTGCCACTTGAAAATGTCAAGTAATTTTTATTTAAATTTAGTTTTTGATAGCATTTACTCTGTAATCTGTTCTATTTCTTCTGTATTTCAATAAAACCTTTGATATGATATATTATGATATTTTGTAATCGTTTTAAATTTATTTAGACCTATTGAGAAATTGAAATTTTCGGATTTTGGTTGGACTGTGGCAGTTGTTAATATCTTTTCGATATAATTGCATGATGGAATCTATCCTAGAATAGTGTAATTATGTTACTGCATAGACTTCAGATAGTGTCTCATACTCGGAATTATCTTAAAATAAGTAAGTAAGTAAAATAAATATTCTTGATTTCAGTAAAGCCTTTGATAGCGTACACGAGTCCAAACATCGAGACGATAGAGGGCCGTGACGTCAAACTGACGTGCATTGTCCTACTTGGCAATCCCACCCCAAAGATCATGTGGTTCAAGATGGGCGAGCAGGTGCGGTCAACCGACCGAATAACCGATGACGGAAATGGTAACCTTTTGCTCCGGAAGGTCATAGTCGATGACGAGGGAGAATACATGTGTGTTGCCAGCAATCCTGGTGGAAACGCTACACATGTTACTAAGCTTGACATTCAGGGTAAGTGAATGGATGTTAATCATACTTAAATGCGCGCATGTATGTATGTTTATATGTATGTATGTGTTTGTATGTGTGTATATATGTATGTATGTATTCTGATACCTTTCACGTGAAGTCGTTATAAAAAAGTTGACGTCCCTCTGTGTAAGCATTCTAATATCCAAACTTGTAGGGCACCACTTGAAAGCCAAGCGCAGGGCACCGGCTTATTCACAAATGCTGCGTCTAATCAGAGGGGTTGTCCATGGGTAGTCAGAGTGAGGTCAGAGTAGGATATCCAGAGTATCAGATGAGACAGAGTAGCTGCTGGTTCACTTCACGTGGTATACAGTGGGTTGAAACAGTTGGTTCTTCAGCTTAGACTATAGAGCAGGTTAGATAACAAAAGATAACCATCACCATTTCCTGACGCCGGCCATTTGACAACGATGGATACGAATGCACAATCTTCATAAATATAAATTAAGATATGGAATCTCACTGAATATTCTGTCTTCTCTCCAGTTCCGCCATCGATCGAGGATTCTCCGACGGACATCACCGTCACCCAGGGTCACTCCGTGCGGCTCCCTTGTGAGGTCAGCGGTGACCCTAAGCCCCAGATCACGTGGACGAAGAACGCCATCCGGATATCAGAGGTCGATCCTCATTACTTCATCAGCGAATCCGGAAGTCTTGATATATTCAATGCAGATCCGCAGGACACGGCCACCTACTCATGCACAGCGATCAACGTGGCTGGAGTCAAGGAGAAGAGGATGACACTGTTCGTTCAGAGTAGGAGCGATCTATCTTACTCGCTCACTCACTCGCTCGCTCTCTCTCTCGCTCTCTCGCTCTCTGTCTCTCTCTATCTTACTGTCTCTCTGTCTCTGTCTGTCGGTCTGTCTTTCTCTGTCTCTCTCTCTTTTTGTCTCTCTCTCTCTCTCTCTCTCTTTCTCTTTCTCTCTCTCTCTCTCTCTCTCTTTGCTCTTTCTCTGTCTCTCTCTCTCTTGCTGTCTGTCTCTATCTCAATGTGTATCTCTCTGTAATTCAATTATTCTCTATAATATTAGGCCTATAGCTTTCTTTTTCTGTCTCTCTCACACACTGCCACGTTGTAGCTATAACCGTGCTTGCACATTTATATATCTCCAGTATACAGTGATTTTACTGATACATGACAAGGGAATGTCTCAGTTAACTCGATTATAGCTTCACAGAGAAAAAGAAAGAGAGATAGAGATGTTGTGTATATGATATGATGGAAAATGTTACTGTACGACGTTTTGAGTTATGTTATGTCATGACATGATGTGCAATGTAATGTTATGCTAAGTTGCTTAATGTGATGCTATGTCATCTTATGTCGTGATGATGTTGTTCCATTGTTCCATTGGTTTCGTGACTTAGTTCCACCGGTGATGACGCATGATCACGACGAGTATACAGTTATCGTCAACAACCCGATCCAGCTTCCATGCGAGGTCGCTGGCATTCCACCTCCAGACATCGAGTGGAAAAAAGGTGGAGACGACATTGAGTACGATGGATCGGACAGCTTCCTTCTGCTTCCGAACGGAGCCCTGAGGATCAACCACGTCCGTATCGAAGACGGTGGACTGTACGAATGCATTGCGACCAGCGTGGCAGGAATCGCCAGCAAGATAGTCACTCTCAACGTTCTAGGTGGGAAAACAACTTGTGTTAGTTAACGGCACTGTGTTATGGCAAAGATCATTAGAGGCGCCCTCTTCTTTTATCCAGACTTGGGACTGGCACTGTCACAGTGAGTGTGAACAGTGGAGGAACAACTGTATTGTTACTCTACAATTGAAATAGCGCTTCTTGGTAGTTTTCGTAATAGTAATCATAAACCACGAATTTCCGAAGCGCGCTGTGCAGTTTGCTCAGCACAAGGTAGTCTTCAAGGTATTCTAATCCTAAGGAAATCTAATTTGGAGCAATTCTAATCTTAAGTCAGTCTAATCATTAAAAACTAAGTAAAAGCATTTCTAATATTAAGTTAATCTAATCAAAACCGATTCTGGCTAAATATATTCATTATTCTGCCACTACAATCACAATCTCATCACGCCTGAGTGATTCATGATTCGAGTTCCCCTTGTTCCAGTTCCGCCTCGCCTCGAGACGCGGGCCCCATCAACGATCGTAGCCCTGTCTGGCGAGGAGGTGCTGTTGCCCTGCGAGGTGACGGGGGACCCTCGACCAGATGTGGAGTGGCGCAAGGACCTCGTCAAGATCGACTTCTTCAGCATGGAGCACAAGTTCCTAATGAAGGAGACTGGATCGCTCGTCATACCGAGCGTCAGCGTCAAGGACACAGCGAGATATCTGTGCGTCGCAGAGAATCCAGCCGGGGTCATCACCCAGGAGATCAACCTCATTGTGCATGGTAGGGGTAAAACCAATCTGAATCCGGTGGGGGCGGGGGATTCAACAAACTCCGGCTCTTATTTTTGACCCTTCAGCTAATTATCTGAAGAACTGTTGTTTTGGGTCGTGATTCTGAACATCTCGTCAGAGGTCAACCCAATCCGAGGTTCAAGGCACTCCCCAGCTCTACTTTTAACCCCTTCAGCTAAATATGTGAAAGATGTTGTTTTGGATTGGGAAACTGAATATCTCGCAAGGGGTTGTTAGCTCAATCTTAATCCCGTGGGGTTTTAACACACCTCAAACTCTTCTACTTGCCCCATAGCAAAAAAATTTTTTTTATCGGGTGGTTTATTAATAACCGTGTAATAAATTCTTCATTGCTCTATGACACTTGCACATAGAACTCAAGGATTTCAGTAACTTCCGATCAAGTTATTAGAATTAACTGACGAATTAATTCAATGTGGTCAAATGTGTGTAGCAATGAGCTTGTGATAGATTTAATTATATTATGTCTTTTTTTAAATTATTATTATTGCATTCTGAATTTCTGATCGTTGATTGTGTCTCGTTTAAATAAGAATAATAATTTAATTCTGAGAATTTCTAATAAAATTATCATGATCAAATTACGAATTAACTCTATCTGGTCAAACGTGCAGCAATGAGATTGTAACAGATTAGATTTGCGTAAGTATTGTTTAAATTGGTATAATTAAATTCTGGACATTAAGTTATGCTGATTTAGAACCTCCGACCATCCCGGAAGACACTCCAACCGATGTGGATATAATTGAGGAGAATCGCGTCATTCTTCCTTGCCCCGCAACGGGAACTCCACAGCCTCGGATCCGTTGGTTCAAGGAAAACATCGCCATAACCGGAAACGAGATCGGCATCCGGGTTCTATCGGACGGATCCCTCCAGTTGGACCGTGCACAGGCGGCCAACGCAGGGGATTACATGTGTCTGGCGGAAAACGTGGCTGGAAATGTCACTCACTACATCAACCTCGTTGTTTATCGTACGTATTTTTACGATACCTATGCAAAGGTGTGGCGGACACTTATAAGAGTGCGTACTAGATTTGGTCGTGTGGCTATGAGGTGGTTGTACTGGAAAAGGCGCTATAGAAGTATGCAAATGCAATAAAAAAAATGGTTGCATGTCGTAGAAACCACTGATAATGATAATAATATATACATGATGATGGTGAGGATGACAATTGTGATAGTAATGATGTTGGATGAGCCCTGTAAATCTATACATTTCCTTTTTCGTGCTGATATTTTAGTTCATTAAGCAAAAAAATTAATGATGATGTTCATAATGATATTAATTATAACAAAAATAACTATTGTGATAATGATAATTATAATAATAGTAATTATTATCCTTAGCTCCGTGTCTAAGGTCTTTGAAGGAAAGGGCACTGTGTGTGATTTTCTAGAACCAATGATACGGTAGTGATAAGCTGATATAAAGCTAAGTGATTGTTGCAAGGTATGGAATGGATGATGCGATTGAGTTGAAGTGTGAAATTGGGAATGTTGATGGAGCTCAATTTTTCGAATATTCTGACCACAGTCGTAGTCTTTTACTTCACCCGTTTCCTTTGATCGCAGTACCACCAAGGATCAAAGGTTCCGAATCGGATGAAACGGAGAACGCGCGCGTCATCCAGAACGACACGGTCCGCCTCAACTGTCCCACGCACGCCATCCCTCCTCCGCAGATCACGTGGTACAAGAACGGAGAGGAACTAATCGAGGAAGAGCTCGACGGACGAATACGGATATTGAACGAGGGAATGGAACTGGAGATTACGCGGACGGAGGTTGACGATGAGGCGCGATACACGTGCATTGCAAGGAATCTGGCTGGAGAGAATGAGAAACTATTCGACCTAGATGTATACGGTAAGATCAGTTGCAAGACAATCAATACTATGATTGCCACTGCTCCTAACACTTCCACTGCTACTGCTACTAGTATTACAACTTCCATTGCTACTGCCTCTGCTGCTACTACTTCTACTAAACACTACCACCCTCAGAGACGGGGCAGAGGCATGTGTCCAGGGCAGAGGCAAATGTCCAGGGTCCGCAGATTTGTGCGGCCACGCAATTTACTAGCCAGTGTATTAGAACTGATTCTGCTGCATCTAAATCCAGAAAAGTTTTTTTTGTTAAGATAGTCTATAGGGTCCAGGAATTTCAATCGCCGTCTTTTAGATCCACTGGTGACGTTCCCTCACTTTCTCTGATCTTCCCCTCTCTTCCCTGAAATTCTCTTCCATTCTCTTACCTCCTCTGATCTGCCATTTCATTTCCTTCCTTTCCCTGGCCTTTTCTTACCTTCCCTTATCTTTCCTATATAGCCTGACCTTCCCTGACTTGATCGTGCCTTTTCTGATTCACCCTTACCTCCCATGACCTTCCCTGACCTTCTATTACCTTCCCTTGCCTTTCCTGGTCTTCCCTTACCTTCCCCGACCTTCCTCTATCTATTCTTATCTTCCCATACATCCCTTGATCCTCCCTTCCTTCCCTACCTTCCCTTCTCCTACCCTTGCCACCTTGACCATACCTTCCCCTATAGTCTGCATTGCACTTTGTCATCACCCGCAGTGAGACCGAAGATCGACGACGTCACAGCCACCGATCGTAACATCTCGGTCATCGTTGACCGTCCACTGGTCATCGAATGTCCGGCATTCGGGAATCCCCAGCCGGCGATCACGTGGTACAAAGACGGCATCGAGATCGTCACCGACTACAACCCGGGCATTCGGATCTTGTCGAGCGGACGCCGACTAGAGATCGGAAGCGCAGATACATCGGACGCCGGTCGCTACGTCTGCGTGGCCAGGAACCCAGCTGGAGTGGTGGATAGGGAGTACATACTCAACGTCTGGAGTAGGTTATACTGATATCAATAAAATAATTTATATCAATTAATCGATCAATCAATCAACCAATCAATAAACCAATCAAGCAATAAATCAATCAATCAACAAATCAACCTTCAATGAACCCTTCAATCAATCAATCAGTCAAACTTGATATTGTGCCTCTTCATGAAATCTACTCATAGGCGATCCCAGTCCGAAGACAGATTTCAGAGTAGACTAGTTAGATGATAAAGAGTTCCTAGGCAAGAGCCGAACATCCAATGTTAAATATTGTACATCTAAATTGACAAGCGAATAATTTTTTCTTTAGTCCCAGGAAAGTTTTGAAAAGATTGCGACGATGACGAATAACTTTCATTATTGTATTACAAACATTGTTAAGGCGCCATTCAAGATTCGTACTCGGAGGCGCAATATTATCATTATTTCCAATATTATTCCCAATATGAATCGCGAATATGTTTATGTTTTGTGAGTAATCCTGTAATGTTATGAGATCAATAAACATTGTGGTTATGTTCAATAACTTTAATTATCGAAATAAAGTAGTGAACTAAAATAAAACCTGTTACCGAAATTAAAACACCCCGTGCAATATGTTTCCGCTTCAGTTCCGGCCAAAATCGATACATCCGACACGATATCGAATCCAGAGGTAATCCTTAACCGAACAATTACACTCCACTGCCCTGCCTCCGGAATTCCACAGCCATCCGTGGCCTGGTTTCGCAACGAGGATCCGGTGGACGAGGAATCGGACAACGTGAGGATACTCGACGGAGGATGGAGGCTGCAGATCAGAGGCGCAGAGGTCTCGCATACGGCTCGGTACACTTGTCGGGCTGTTAACGTTGCAGGGGATAGCGAGAAGCACTTCGATCTCAGCGTTCTGGGTGAGGAAATAGGAGTGCTTGAAGTGTGGAGGTTATGTAGCGTCTGTCTGGGAGATTTTGAGAATAGTTTCCTAGGCGAATTTGTTTGTCGTACCTCTCTGTGTTGGCTGAATTATCTTATGTAATGGAACATTTATTTGGTGCCCCTTCGTGGTATCGCCTCAGAGCTGTGATGTTTAAAGGTCATTACTAACGACTATGTCACGTCAGTTGACAAAACAGTGCACAGTAAGCTGAAAGAGTCGCCAGTTGTTGGTACGCTCACAGATGTGAAACCAACCAGATTCCCGTCGACAGCTGACAGATGACATCGATGTTCAGAAAGTTGTCATGGCTACAGATTCAGTGCTGAAAAAGTAGCTAGCGATCAATGATATGCGTTTCTATACGCATACGTCTGTTGCAAAGTTACCTGTATTGTATTGTATTCAAAGATTTATAAAGCGCCTATCACACCGCGAGAGGAGCATCCAGTGCGAAAATACCGGAGACTAAAGACTAGTTTTGTTGCACCGAATATTAATTTGTTGTTTCAAACTAACTGGGTTGAGTTGAATGCATGACGATGGACCAGGGCAGACAAGGGCACAAGACTGCGCTGTGTCCTTTCTCAAGCGAGGAATAAAAAGGTCAAGGTTATTGGAAGCGGTCGAAGGGATGAACCGACATAATCGACGGGGTTGTCACGATGACGTGCTTATCCACTGCATACAAAAGAGCCTAACAATACGCGACCTGCGCTTCCTTACCTCTCTTGGTCCCTTTGTTTTAGGACTTACTTCTTTCAATCGGGCTTTCAGCTCTTTAACACTTCAGGGTAGTCTGTCTCAGAATAAGCGCTATATAAATAAACGATTCCGACTTCGATGGCGTTGCAGTGATCCCCTACATCGACCCGACCGACGTCACCCTCTACCCGAAGGTCATCGTCAACCGGACAGTGGTCATCAACTGCCCAGCCAGTGGGACACCGACACCGGACATCGTCTGGGCGAAGGACGACGAGATCCTTGATCCCAACCTCCATCCCAACATCCAGGTCCTAGCCAGCGGAAGGCAGCTGCGTATCGGACCCGCTGCTATCTCGGACTCCGGATCGTACAGATGCATTGCGACCAACAAAGCGGGAGAGGACAATCTCGAGTATCAACTCTCAGTCTACAGTGAGTTGACCTATAACGTGATCATTGAATCGAAGTTTCTGAAGTGTTGATATGGAGACGAGCGAAGGGCGCCAGGTCATGCACGAGCGCTCTGTCATGTTAGAGAGACGGCCGGTACAGAGATGGCTGTGTGAAGATCCGAGTCCTGTTAACATAGAGAACAGAGAGTTGAGAAGACGGAGGAGTTGGTCTTTATGTGAAGATATTTATGTGAAGCCATTCATGTGAAGATAACAGCTTAGTTTATGTGAAGATGTTTATGTTAAGTTATTAATGTTTGTTATTAACGTTAAGATAATTATGAAGCAAATTTTATGATGATATAATGTGCTAAGTTATTTATTTTAAGCTAATTATGTTGAATAATTTATTACGCTAAGTTCTCAATGTTAATTTATGAATGTTAACTTTTTTATTTTAAGTTATTTACGTAAGCCATAGTTCATCGCTTGCAGATACAAGATTTGACGAATCCTTTTGAGGAATGAGCTTACTTTGGTTCTTGATTCTTCAGTTCACCTCATTAGTTTCAACGGAATAGATGCGTAATCCGTGATTAGGAACTGTGTTCTCATTTGACTTCCTATTGCTCTCGCAATAGAATGAACAAGTTTATGAACGTCCTATGACAGCATTTGTCTTTGACGTCTATAGACTTTAAAATTCGCTAGAATTACAGTGCCAGTCCCACGCCTGGATGAGGGAGGAGGGCGACGCTAAATATAGTCGTCATCACACCATGAGTCGTTTTAAACCAAAACTACAATCACTAAGAGGGGCTTAACTTTGAAGTCGTGTAAATCCAATATCTCTTCTAACGAATTTCGTGATTCATGATCGATTGTCTGATCGATTTTCTCCAGTTCCTACAAGCATCGATCGGTCCCGACTGGACTACTACCCGACGGTGATCGTCAACCAGTCGAAGACCTTGGACTGCCTCGTGATTGGAATCCCACCTCCAAAGATCACCTGGCTCAAGGACGGAGAGGTTCTAGCACTCGACGAACTGACCCACATCCGGGTGAGGCAGGAGGGAAAGAGATTGGAGATTCTGTCGGCCAAGGTCGAGGACACTGGTGCCTACGAGTGCCACGCCGAGAATGACGCAGGGCGCGACCAGATCACCTTCGATCTAAGGGTGTTTGGTAGGTGGATGTGGTTCAGCTTGCCATCTTGTCTATGACCCTTCCAGCATTTCCATGTAATATGATGTGACGTAATTTAATCATTGTAATGAATAATAGTAATGTAACATAGTGTAATGTGATGTGATCGAGCTTATATAAAATGCCGCTCAAAGTCAGCAGCGCGCTCTCAACGGGCGTCTATTCTTGGGCCAGAGAACGGGAAAATCTGAAGGTATCTCCGGAGCAGGCAATTTTTTTTCCAAAGCATTTTATATATTTTCCAAATTATCTTATTTATTTTCCAAGTATTTTATTTATTTTTCAAAGTATTTTACTTGTTTTTCCTAAGCATTTTATTTATGTTGCAAATTATCTTCCAAAGTATTTTATTCATTTTACAAGATGCATTGTTTCATTTTCCAAAGTATTTATTTATTTTCCAACGTTTCTGTATGCTCTCTTCAGTGCCTCCTTCCATCAATATCCAGCTGAGCTCACCTCCGAATCCACAGGTCATTGTCGGGAAATCCATCGTCATCAGTTGCCAGGCCGACGGGGTTTCGTCCCCAAAGATACAGTGGCTGGCGAACGGTCAGCCTCTGGAGGAGGCCGATCCGAGGTATCGCCTGTTGAACGAGGGACGTCAACTGGAGATCTCTGCCTCTGAGGTATCAGACACCGGACGCTATTCGTGCATCGCGAAGAACGAGGCTGGAATTACTGACCGAGACTTTGACCTTGAAGTCCTAGGTAAGAATCTCCCAGTTGGTGGCAGGACTTTAGTTTTGACGCTCGACTGTGAAGGTTCAGGTTGGACTTTGCAGTCATATGTAAGAACCCAAAGTTGGAGGTGGGACTTCAGAGTTTCACATATGACTCTCAGATTTCAGGTCGAACTTTGGAGTTCTTGGTAAGAACCCAAAGTTGAAAGTAGAACTTCAAAGTTTTACATTAGACTTTGAAGGTTAAGGTCTAATGTTATGCGCTAGATGAGAATTTAGAGTTTAAAGTAAGGCTTCCAACTCTGAGATAACATTTTCAGTTTTAGCTAAGACCTAAGTCTTAGGTAAGAACGTGTGGCATCGACCAAGATGACATTAGCAGTTGGTACTGAATGCTGTAGGTTACACTCAAAGATTGAAGACTTGAATTGTCAGTTTTTGGCGCATACTCAGGGTTACAGATAGGCCTCAAAATTCCTATGTTCTAAACTTCTAATTAAATTTCTTCCAGGTAACATTAACCAAACCTGTCTTTGTCTTTGCAGTTCCTCCTTACATCGACGACACCAACCTTGACCTTAAACCGAAGGTCATCAAGGGCAGAGTCGTCACGCTCAGCTGCCCGGTCCAGGGCATTCCGTTCCCGAACATCACGTGGTTCAAAGGTCGTGACCCGGTGGAGGAGAAGGGACGGATTCGGATCCTGTTGACCGGTCGTCAACTGGAGATCTCCGTTGCCGAGGAAACGGACTCGGCCAAATACCGTTGCCTAGCAACGAACATCGCTGGAACTGCGGAAAAGGAGTTCGACCTGTCTGTGCTTGGTGAGTGTACAATACGAAGCCCAAGACTGTACTAAGCTAGAATACAATACACTGTGATTCATTTAGTCATTCTGAGCATTTATATAGCGCCTTTCGAGAACCTACTCAGCCACAAGTAAATAAAAATTGAGCAACATGTAGAAACCTGACAGTTGGGTCACAAACATAACCATAACCATAACCATAACCTTTATTGTTTCCATAAACACAATATAAAAATAGAGACAACATGTATCACAATAACAGGGGAAGCAAGGGAAAAGAAAAACCCTTAAGGGAATTGTAGCTTCTTGTCCCCATTAATTGAGAAAAAGCAAGGAACGGTTACATTACATTACGATTCAAATTGCCACATGGCAACCAGCAACTACAACAATACACTACACCGAAGGAAAAACATTCGAAAGCTGCATGAAATACAATAACCCGTGATACTATACACTACTAGAAGCTACAACTATGTTAACTGCAGTATGCTTTACTTTTTTACATTACAATAGAATATATTGACAGAATGGGGCGCTGTGACCTCGTGGGAAGTTCGGCGCCTCGCGTTCGCAGGATCGAACCCATTTCAGGTCACTGCGTAGCGACCTTGGACAAGTTGCTCACCCATAATTGTCTGTGAGGAAGGCAACGGGAAACCACCTCACTCATCTCATTCCCCAGGGGCGTAAAGCCAAGGACCTGCCTTCGGGCAGAGCACTCATCACCATCATCATATTGACAGAAAGGTTTCAAAGGACTCTGAGACGATGCTTATAAGCTCAGTTTGAACCATGGCTCCTACATTCAGATGTGAACATTGGATACTAAACTCTCGACAGGGGAACCATGGCTTCTACCTACACTTAGAGGGGACCATGGTTCATAAACTCAGATCTGATCGTTGTTCCTGAGGGGAACCAAAGCTCTTAGACTTCGAGTAGGGGTAGGCAGAAATGCTCCTGGATCGTCAGCAAAAATGTAATATTAATATCATACATACATTGCATTACGTTCGTTCCAGTTCCACCTGCGATTGACGAGGCCAACCTAGTAGACAGTCCTAAGATCGTCGTCAACCGAACGGTCCTTCTGGAATGTCCGGTGGCCGGGGTTCCTCCTCCAAAGGTCAAGTGGCTGAGGGACGGGGAGCCGTTCGTCCCTGAGCCGGGGATGCACCTCGTGTCTCGTGGGCGCCACCTAGAGATCACGAGGGCGAAGGTCGACGACACTGCCAGGTACACATGCGTCGCCACCAACGAAGCAGGCGAACTGCGGAGGAACTTTGACCTCGAAGTACTTGGTTAGTACTCGTTGCCGTCGGTAACAGTATTAAATACGGGTATTAAGTAACGGTATTGAGTAACAGTATTCAGTAACAGTTTTAGGTAATGGTGTTAAGTAACAGTATTTAGTAAGAGTATCAGTCAACAGTATTAAGTAACAGTGTTAAGTGACAATATTAAGTGATTGGTATTAAGTAGCAGTATTCGGGAACAGTATTAGGTTACAGTATTAAGTAACAGTATTAGATATCAGTATTATGTGATTGTATTATGTGATAGTATTATGTGATAGTATTATGTGATAGTATTATGTGATAGTATTATGTGATAGTATTATGTGATAGTAATACATAATATTAAGTAACATTGTTCATTAACAGGATTGATGAACAGGATTAAATAGTAATATTAAGTAACAGTATTAAGTAACAGGATTGAGTAGCAGTAATGAGTAATAGTATTAAGGTTAAAGGGCAAGTCTCCGGCTCTTTGTTCCTCTGGTGACTTACATGGCAATGGCGATAGATTCTGACTGATTGAAATCAGCTTTAGTTCTCCTCACAATGGAACCAGGTCACACCATCATCATCATATCGATGACTGGAACAGTGGTACTGTTGGTTCATTAATCACTTCTGATTGGTTACTAGTCTGTTTGTAAGCTGTTCTTATTGGCCATGATTTTGAACTTTTGCCGCTTCTAATTGGTTGTCAAGCTGTTCTTATTGGCTATCGTTTTGAACTCTGCTCGTTTGGGATTGGTTGCCAAGTTCTTCTCATTGGCTATATTTTTGAACTTTATTCATTGCTTGCTTGTGATTGGTTGTTAATCTATTCCCGTTGGTTGTGATAATTTCTATCACAGTTCCCGCGAACATTGCGGGCGAAGGAACAGTGGAGAACATTGAGGTAATCGAGAACCACACAACCTACTTGGTCTGTCCAGCAGATGGAATTCCTCCTCCTTCCATTCTCTGGCTGAAGGATAACGTTCCACTGCTTGATATTCCCTATGCAAACATTCGAGAGCTGAGCAATGGAAGGCAGCTGGAGATGAGGAATGTGCAATTGGGAGATGAGGGAATGTACAGATGTCAGGCAACGAATGTTGCTGGACAGAAAACGAAAAGCTTCAAGCTCAAAGTGCTTGGTAGGTTTATCTAGGACTCTGAAGTTCCTGTTTTCTAATAATAATAATGAGAATGATGAGGGTGATGAGGATGACGATGATGACGACAACGACAACGACGATGTTGTAATGTAATGTAATATAATGGAAAACTTATATAGCGCCACTCGATATCAGAGACGCTCATGCCTCAACACATAGCTAAATGGAAAACAGAAAATCTTCAGGAGCCTCCAGAAGGCAGCAAGGGTGATGATGACAATAATAATAATAGTAACAATAATCACATTGACAATGATAACAATAATGAAAATAATGACATAAGGTTGTTAACGTTAGATTGTCATTTCCCCTCTTTCTTTGTTGCCATCATTGTCTGTCAGTCCGTCCGTCCGTCTGTCTGTCTGTCAGAACTCCACAAGCTCAAAACTAATGCAGTCTTTCTTCAAGGGAGAAATTCGTTGGCGTTAACGGCGCTGTAAGTCGCAAAATTAGACACCTCTTAATTGTTGGTTCAAACGATATATAAAAATGTACCTCTCCGTTGCAGAAAATTGCTAGCTGGTGTAAGGATAGTATTTTGCTACTACCAGAAGTAGCTAATATCTGGCAAGGTTGATAAATTTCGTTTTAACATAACTGCAGTTCTAAAAATGATTGCTAGCATCCCCTCCTTCCTTAACCAGGCTTGGGACTGGCACCTCGTCAGATTATCGCTGCTGTCGTATTTTTAGTTCCGCCGAGGATTCCTGGAAGTCGAACAGACACAGACCTCGCGGTGATCGTACGCCGTCCAATCCGGATGGAGTGCGAGCCGAGCGGGGTCCCAGCACCGGAAATCACGTGGTTCAAGGACGGACAGATGATCAACGCCGAAGAGAACCTCTTCGTCCGGGTTCTTCGGGGTGGTAGAGTCCTTCAGGTGGTTGCGGCTGAGGTGCGAGACAGTGGGGTCTACACTTGTAACGCGCAAAACGTTGCTGGACAGGAGCGGAGGAAGTATAAGCTCCAGGTTCAGGGTGAGTATGTGTGCACTTGCGAATGATTCTGAGCGTTTATATAGCGCCATATGTCGTTGAAACCCACGGAGGTGGTGCGGGTTTTGTCGTTGTTAAAAGTGCTTCTATGCCATTGTCAGACTGTGCGTTCTCTGTGGTAGTTTTAACTCATCACTAATAGTTCGTTGACTTTAAATGCAGAACGTTGTGTAAACATTAGATTGCAGTTGTATCTTATTAAACCCTACTGTTGCTGTCACCCAAAGAGCTTTAAAATGCAGATGGCGTATAGGCCCTATATTAAGCCACAAGAAGAATATAGCTGCTAAAATGACTGAACGACTGACTGAACGACTGACTGAACGACTTGCTCGCCCGCTCGCTCGCTCAATCACTCAGTATATCAATCACTCGGTAATTGACTAACTCACTCACTTACCCGTATGTACTCACTAATTCAGTCATTCACTAATCAGTCGTGTTTCTTTTGTATTCAGTGCCACCATTCATCAACAATTCTCACATAATCGAAGAGCTGTCGGTCGTCATTGGCAACTCCATTGACATGCACTGTCCTTCCACTGGGATTCCAGAACCCTCCGTCCGCTGGTTCCGTGAGGGCATGAACTTCACCTTCATGTCTCATCCCAATCTGAGAGTGCAGGAGGGAGGAGCAAGCCTCCAGGTGCTCAATGCTCAGCTGCTCGACATCGGGAGCTACACCTGTGTGGCAGGCAACGTCGCTGGAAATGCCACCAAGGAATTCGTGCTCAATGTTTTAGGTGAGTAATCAGTCGCTTCTCTTAACTCTAAGGTCTTGTACGCCAAAGTAACGATATCCGATAACCACCGTCACCTTACTCTGCTTTCATCTTACCCCGGCACCTTGAAATCGCGTTAATATTACCGTAGGTGCATTAAGAAGTCGATTTCAGATTCGTCTTACCTCTGTCGACTTGAAATCGAGCTGAGATTACCTGGAGGTGAGATGTAGTAGATTTCTGTTTATTACCCACGGGGATATAGGAAGTTGATTTCAGATTACCGTCATTCACCTTATCCTCGGTAACTCGAAATCGTGTTTAGATCACCAGGTGGTAGAACGTAATCAATTTAATAGTATCTTTGGGTGATAATTTTGAAGTTGAGTGCTAGACTGCTAAAATTAATATCTGATCAAGTCACCACACTGTCTTATTGATCTGGCCTTTGATATTTTTGTAATCGCCCTGATAATACGTGGAGGTAGGCTTTAATGCAATTGGGGTAATGTGAGTTCGTTTTAAGATTACCTCTGTCATGTTCACATTACCACCCCCCTCCGAGTTGGCTAAAAATTATAAATTCTTTTGCTTATATCCCTGTAAGCGGAACTTTTATCCAAAGTCGCTCTATTCACACATGTCATTGGATACATGCATCGTTTTATAATAGAGTTCATTTGATTGGTTGATTTATTTATTTAGTTATTGGTTTTGTTGATTGGCTGATTGATTGATCGATTGATTGATTGATCGATCGATTGATTGATTGAACCAACCGTGCGGGACTAGCGGACGTCGAACCGGCGTTCTTTTGCCCTTCCATCCATCTCCCCATCCAAAGATCAACTCATTTAGCCTGTGTGTATTTTTCTCCGCTGTCAGTTCCACCTACCATCGAGGAGGGTCCGACGGAAGTAGCGGCCACCGTCGATACCCGAACGGTTCTCATGTGCGACACTCTCGGTCTTCCGAAGCCGGAAGTGACCTGGGAAAAGAACGAGAAGCCCATCCCACCGAGTGGACCGCGCTACACGATGCACCGTACTGGTTCCCTTCAGTTCTCCGCAGTTCAGATCGGAGACAGCGGATCCTATCGGTGCGTCGCCAAGAATGCGGCAGGGACAGTCTACAGGGACATTCAACTCACTGTTCAAGGTTTGTAAATAGCTTGCATTATGTTACCTTTTGGTGGACTGATTATATATATATATATATATATATATATATATATATATATATATATATATATATATATATATATATATAGTAGCCTATAAATAATATGTATATATATATATATAATTATTTGTGGCCATAAATATGACCATGTATGTAATTGATTCCAACAGTAGAACAATTCATCAGGATACCTATACTATGAGATTGAAAGGAACAATAGTGATGTATAGAGAGCCCTAAATTGACCGTAAGTCCCGCTGACAGAGCCGTCCTTTCTATATACTCAGAACAGAGGATTGTATACATTGATAACATGGATAAAAAGTCTTAACTAGTTAACTAAACCATTATAATTATATGCATGCATTATATATACTTATTTATACGGTATGGTGACGTTTCTGACTGGGAGTTCTGTAGCGAATAATATTTGATTTCGCATTCAATCTAAGAATTTATGCGGCGCCTCTAGGCAACCTCAGTTGACAATTCGGAAGCGCTCCCAGCGCTATAGCAATCCGAAGAAGGAGGACAGTTTTCGAGCAACGGGTCAAGGTGGACAAACCACTCTACGAGTTCAACAGAGGTCATTCGATATTCTGTGTGAATGAGGAGGTATTTCCAAACGACTGTTGTCTGTTCTAGTTCCGCCAAAGATCGATCAACTGAAGCAGTTGCAGCTCAAGGTCATCATGGGGTCAACGATCGACCTTCCATGCAAGGCCACCGGGGTTCCCAAGCCACGGATCCTCTGGCAGAAGGGAACACGGATACTCACCGACGTACCAGGTAGTATGAGTTCTGTAAATCATGTCCACAGAGATGTGCTGCTATAGAGTACCGGAGAACGAGGACCGCTGACTTCTGTGTCATGGCACATGATAGTTTTGTTTCGTAGAGCCTGAGGGATTATTTCTACCTCGTGCAATACAAAAAGTATAATAATAATAATAACAATATTAATAATAATGATAATGATGATGATAATGGTAATGACATTGATAATGATAACGACAATAACGAAGACAGCGACAACGATAATGATGATGATCTTTTTCATCAGCTGTCTATCTGCATGTAGCGTTACAATGATGGTTGCTTTCAAATGTACTTTTCCTTCAAATGACTTGTGAAAACGAAGCCTGACTCTTCGGAAAAACTATTAAAATAATATTAATAATATGATAATATTTATTAATAATAATTGCTATAATGGAGATGGTCTTTTCGTCACAGGATTCATCGTCCTTGACGATGGGTCTTTGAGAATCGAAGCATCAGATGTCAAGGACGCTGGAATTTATGTCTGCGTCGTACAGAACAATGCAGGAACGGCACTGGGTCAGGTCAAACTCGAAGTTCAAGGTCAGCGCATTCGCTTTTCATTGCGATTCCTCAATATCGGTAAATGTTAAGTACGTTAAACAAATGAGTTAAGAGTTAATTGAATATCTTTGTGACGTTTCTTACTTTGTATCAGGTTCTTCATTGTATTGAAAGGTCCTTAAAATGGCACAGAAAGGTTCTTGTAACGTCTTTTTTGTGTTTTATTAATACTGTTTTTATCAGTTTCAGCTATTTCTGACATAACGGCCTATACTTATTTCCCATTTTGCCTATTTCCAGGTTTTTTATAGTCTTTTGCTACGCCAAGAAATGTTATTTGTTTATAAAGAAATTTACACTTGAATTTACATTTGAGCTTACACTCGAATTTTCACCTGAACTTACACTTGAATTACGCTTGATTTACCATTTACATTTAGTGCCTCCGTCGATCGAGCCGCCGCAGACTGAGTTCAAGATAGTCCAGGACCGAGAGTTGGTTCTTCCGTGTCGAGCGAACGGTCTTCCGAGTCCAAGGATTCGTTGGCAGAAGGACGGTCAACCGATCACAGCTGATGACAACCGATTTAGAATACTACGATCAGGATGGCTCGCCATACCAATTGCCAGGCAAGCATCACGTACTATTATGCATTACGAATGATTTTATGTATACATTACATTACATTACGTGTTGTGTATGTATTTATGTACCTACTTACTGATTACCTTTACTTCAAATTACCTTAATTTTTCAGTCACCTTTACTTACCGATCACCTTTCTTATCGATTACCTTAACTTTCCAATTACCTTGAGTTACCAATTGCCTCAACTTTCTAATTACCTTTACTTACCGATTTCCTCTACTTCCAATTACCTCTACTTACCGATTGCGCTCTCTTGCCGATTGCCTTTACTTTTCAATTGCCCTTACTTACTGATTATCATTACAGTCTGATTACCTTTCTTACCGATTACCTTAACTTTTCATTACCATTACCTACCAATTACCTTTGCTTACCGAGTACTCTCTTTACTTACTGATTGCCTCTACTTTCCAGTAACCTTCACCTTCCAATTACCTTAACTTTCCAATTACCTTTACTTACCGATTACCTCTAATTACCGATCGCCTGTCTTGTGCAAACGTAGAGTGGAAGATGCCGGTAACTACACGTGCATAGCAGAGAATGACGCAGGGAGAGCGTCCATTGACCTGGAAGTCGTTGTCTTTGGTAAGTCCTCTGCCATTTATTAATCCATCTGAATAATCAGCTGAGAATTACTTCCATTCAATGCTATCTATAAATTGATTGAAATGAGTGGGAGGATTGGGTGGGGAGGATTGGGTGGGGGAGGATTGGGTGGGGAGGATTGGGTGGGGGAGGATTGGGTGGGGGAGGATTGGGTGGGGAGGATTGGGTGGGGGAGGATTGGGTGGGGGAGGATTGGGTGGGGGAGGATTGGGTGGGGGAGGATTGGGTGGGGGGGATTGGGTGGGGGAGGATTGGGTGGGGGGGATTGGGTGGGGGGGATTGGGTGGGGATGGAGTATGGAGCGACAGGGAGAGAGAAGGACGATTACAGGTAGAGGGAGAGGAAGTATCATCGGTAGATGTAGTAGATTGTAATAGCAGTTAGAAGTAGTAGGTATTAGTAGTAGAATGTAACGGGGAAGTATTTGTGGAAGTGGTAGTCGTTGTAGTATGGATGAAGTAGTAGTAGTAGTAGTATGGTAGTGAATGATGATAATAGTAGATGTAGTAGCAGAAACAGAAGTATTTGTCCAAAGTACATAACGATCTTCTTTTAAACGTTCTTGTACGACTGTTAAAGTTCCCCCGACCTTCACCCTGAGTGATATCAGTGCATTTAAATTGCCAATACCAAAACAACGGTGACTTCTACTACTTTTGCTGCCAATTCTAGTTGTACTACTGTTACCAGTATTTAATCCAATACACTTCCGATCTTCTAGTCCTAGATTCGTCAAGGCAGTTTCTATTTGAATTTAGTTCCTCCATCGATATCCGAGAGCGAGCGAGTGTTGACGGTGACCGAGGGAGAAGAGGCGAGACTTCCGTGTATCGCCGTCGGATTCCCATCTCCAGTCATCAGTTGGATCCAGGATGGACGGTCGATGCTGGTCACAGGTGGACGATACCTCATACACGAATCAGGAACGCTAATCATCAATGCTATACAGGTACAAATCATTTGCTATTTATTTTAGTATTACTGCTATCATTTAATTTATTTGCTATCATTAGTTTGAACCGGTCAGCAAGTAATTTATTGAGAGTAGTGTTTCTGGTGCTTTTCATTTAATACTAAAGCTGTTTCAAAATGGAATTTAATAAATGGAATGAGAATGTTATCAATTTATTGTTTCGATTTAACTCACATCGTCTCTTTTAATATAATGAGGTATTTTGTTGCTCTTTTCTGCTTACTGTGCAGAATTTTCCTAGCTGATATATATATATATATATATATATATATATATATATTTCATTCGATCATGTGACATTTAACATCATTAAGGCCAGCACAGAGTAGATTATATATGTATATATATATATTTCATTCGATCATGTGACATTTAACATCATTAAGGCCAGCACAGAGTAGATACCTTGAAGAGGCACTACATAAATGCTTGATAACATTACATTATATTATTATTTTTAATTGCGTTATTACCGTTGCCATTCTTGGCATCATCTGTTCTTCGGGGGATTTGAGCTATTTGTGAAAACCTCCTAACTTCCCTTGTGTTGCAGTTTAGTAATTGTGATAATTTTTCTGTTTTCTTGTAGGCTGCGGATTCTGGAAATTACGTCTGCACGGCTAAGAACAGTGCTGGTCGCGATTCAAGAGAGGTCGTTCTTAAAGTCCAGGGTAAACATTATTTGTCTCTAGGCAGCAAAATTTCATAGGGGTAACTGTATGACAAGGTATTACCACTGATTATACCACCGGCATCATAGCTACTATTAGCTAGTATAGACTCCGTCTTTGCTATTCGGAAGCTAAGCGCGTGGCACCACTTCGACTTGGTCAGAGGGGTTGTCCAATCGCCACATGAACGTTTGGCAGGGTGCTCTGGCGCTCATCCGGAGGCAAAGAGAGCAATTTCTTCACCTGGATATGTGCACATATTTTAATAAAACATAATCGTGTGATTGTTATGATCATATAAAAACGATTTTCAAAGTGAAAAAAACATTTAATTATTCAGATGAATCGTTGAACAGTATTTAGCTTTGGTTAAGTTACCAGTCTGTTTCCTTGATAAGCGTCCTGATTAAGTAACACGGAGATGAAAACCGACCCCAAAACGCTCATAACAGACACAATATCATTTCAAATGATGGGGGCTGTTGGGATTCGCGCCAGACCCCCCTAATCGGGGAAGCAAGCGCTAGGGGTCTCACGATCGGTGGCTTCCAGCACCCTCGTTTGTCCTCGTAACAAATTTATTGGCTCCCATAAAAGTTCCTTTAGACACTCATGGGTGCATTGGTTCTTGTACGACTGTTTCAGTGCCCCCGACCTTCACCCTGAGTCCACGTGACCTGGAGGTCATGGCCAACGGTCGAATCGAACTGGAGTGTGTTGCCGAGGGAGTGCCAACGCCAGTCATCTCATGGAAGATCAACAACACAGACTTCCAGAGTAAGTTGCCTCCATTTAGTAACTTCCTATCGTCTTCCATCTGATATAATCTAATTTGATCTCATCTGATCTGATCTATTCCAGTTCCATCTAATCTATGCTAAACTAATCTTATCTAATCTAATCATAATCATGCTAACTTGCTTCGTTTGCTCTCTGTATCCATGACATACATCTGTCAGCTCTCGGCGGATATCCGTTGGTTGATTCCACGCTTTGTGCGTGGGCCCACCACTGGCGACTCTTTCAGCTGAACTGTTTTGCTTACGGTTATACTTGTTCTTCATGACATTTGACGTCATATAGACCAGCGCTGAGCAGATTTTTTGAAGAGTATCTGAGCTATATCAGGCTTCAATGATTGATGAATGGCAATATCTAGATACAACAGTAGGACCCATAAAGCATCATGGTCACGTTTAGTAAAATGATCGCCCAAAGAAATATCTATACAAGTCTCAACTTGCCAACTCTTCATTTAAATTGCTTGTCAAGGCTCTCTTTTATACTCAATAATTTTTGCTATTCCGTGTTGATCCTCTGCCCAGATCTTCACCGACTGGATGCTCTTGTTTTACCAGTCGCTTTCAGTATACTCTCTCGTCATTAAAATGCTGGAGAACGTTTTGAGTTGCTTTTTTACGATGCACGGTATACTTCAGTCTGTTTCACCATCAAATAGAATGAGAAATGTCTGTTGCCACTTGGTTTATGCACTGTACTGTATGTACCAGAAAGTTTTTGACGTTATCTTCACCGTCTCCGTTTGTTTGTCGTCTTTGTCCAGCGATTAGGCAGACTATGAGGAAAAATCGAGTTTACAAAGGTGAGTAAAAGGCTGGTTCCACAGAGGAATCGTGCTGGCTGGTTCCCTGCTTTATTCTGTATTATTAATGCTTTCTATTCATCACGGTGTTCGCATCAGAAGCTTCGATGCACTAAAAGAATGAAACTAACAGATCTTTATTAAAATTAAATCTCCACATAGTTATTAAAAATAAACTAGAATTTACGATTATCGTGTATCAGTCGTAGCTAACATTTTATCCTGTATCCGCTCATTCAGCGATGCAGTATCCGTGTAATCGTAATGGTAATTGTAATAGCTATCTGTGTAACCTGTATTCTTTTGCTTTGCTTATGTTCCGCTGCCATTTCTCCCTTTATTCCTTTGAACACGAGTTGACCAAATAGCCGACATCTTT
Source organism: Bimastos eiseni (assembly GCA_959347315.1). Lineage (NCBI taxonomy): Eukaryota > Metazoa > Annelida > Clitellata > Crassiclitellata > Lumbricidae > Bimastos > Bimastos eiseni. Next base: position 39,965,832 of record OY365812.1, on the reverse strand, counting down.
TGACGGTGTTTCAAGATATATTACATCTAAAACAGTTTATAACTATGACCGTGCTGACCGTAAATCTTAAACTTGCTAGTAGTGAGGATAAGGCTGATTCTAGCACAGTCACGTGGTTTGACAGATGCGACACCTGGAAAACCGCGTGAATGCGCTTGAATCGGTCCGTACCCTACAACTCTTGGCGATTCTGACACTGAGATATCAAAGGAATGCGGTGCTCTAGGACTACATTAGCTTTGTCGCCAAACGTTCTGAATCGGCTTCACACGTGTCAGCATGCACATGAACATTCGTATAGTCTCTTTAGATTTATAAAGCGCCTATCGCAGAATTACCTTTCAGAGGCGCTCTCAGCACGGAAACCCCGAAGAACAAATACGACTTGTTTTCGAGTGAGAAGCCGATAGAGAGAAAAGTGATGGAGGAACTTCATTTAAGGTAGATGGAACAACAACAGATGCTCGGTGTTGGGCCGATGCAGTCTTATTCCTAGGACCAAAAGAGGAAGTCGATCAACAGAGCGCAAGGAACGAGATGAAGTTGCAGATAACGACTTAGATGGACCATATCGAAATATCGGCTCTGTATCAAGGGTCTCACCGATTCGGTCATGCTTGCAGGGTTGTCACGCATGTTCTGCTGGCTAATCGCACAGCTAACGCTTTCCCCAGCTTCTATTTTTTTTGGCTTAAATATTTTCTGCTGTATTAACTTTCAGAATAGGTGGCGCTGCAGGCAATCGAAGGGAGTAGTTGATGGGTTCTGTTGGTGGTAAAAGTCAGAGGAGTTTCACATTCTTGTTTGAGCGGGGGCCGTTATTTAAATTAGTTTCAGAGGGACAAGAATAGATCAGTTTGTTAAAACAAATTAATTAGTCTAAATGTGCTAGTCGAGCCGCTTGCCACGATCGGGCTTAATTATAGTCACTTAATGTAAATTAGGTTTAGATGGATTTATTTATACTTGCAATAAATGTCAAAATTCTATGGAACTTCTATTTGGTCGGTGCTAGGCCTAGATAATAATTTGAATACAGCTATGGGAGGCATCGAATTCAGAGGCCTAACCAAAATGACGAACCGGGTAGTAGTTGGTGCATCATTACATGACGGGCCCGGGTTCGTCGAAGTTTCTATACAGTTCCATATGGGACAATGGGACCGATATGGCACCACGTGGGAGTTGGATTCTCACATGTGAGAAATTTATATTATCTTTGATTTCTTTGTCGTTACTTAGCGACGCGTAGTATCAATGGTCGAAGCAAACTCGTTATCGATGATGCGTTGAAGCGTGACGATGGTACCTACATGTGCGTCGCTGAAAACGCTGCTGGGTCGCGAAGGGCACTCGCTGCGGTCAGGGTCAAAGGTCAGACCACCTCTATTGCTCTATGCTATTTCTAATTCTAAACGCTCTCTATACGGTTATATTTCTGCTGTTCTAGATTCTTTTCTACACTGTTCAATACTCTGCTTGTTAGCAACTGGTAAAGCAACTGGTAAAGCAACTGGTAAAGCAACTGGTAAAGCAACTGGTAAAGCAACTGGTAAAGCAACTGGTAAAGCAACTGGTAAAGCAACTGGTAAAGCAACTGGTAAAGCAACTGGTAAAGCGTCTGTATATGATGTATCCGTCACCAACCGGTGTCTAACACGCAGGATATCAATATAGCATGCATATATGTATAGATAGATAGTTGCATGGATACATTGCATTTATTTATGTAGCCCTCTGCTGACCCAGTTAGCAAGAATGGTTCATCGGCGAGAGCATACAATCTTAGAAAAGGTTCGGGCGAAATGCCCGAATATTCAGGTGTTCCATCTCAACTAGTTCAGGCCATATCGTGCCAGTTCAAAGATGAGAGCGTATATGCTACGTCTCATATTCCTCTGCGGATCGCTGTAGAAAAGTGTACTGCATATAAAGTTGGTAATAGAAATCTGCAGAGTCTTCAATCGTTCTTCTGTGGTTCTTCTCCAGTTCCGCCAAAGGTTCTCATCCAGTCGGGCAACCAGGCGGTCAGTATCTCCGAGAGGGTCTACCTTCACTGTCCAGTGGACGGAGCCGACCCTCCACCCGTCATCATCTGGACTAAGAATGACCGCCCCGTTGAAATCAACAGCCACGTCCAACAGCTGGCCAACGGATCGCTCGCCATTTACGACTCGAGCGTAAGACTACGTATTGCATTATTTAATATTTCTAGATTCAAATCTCGCGCCCCTCACAGAAACACTATTTAGAGGCGCTCTCTACACTGACCTATTATGATGTTAGGCGTCATTTTAACATATAGTGTCATAACATTTAGCAAAGCAGTGCCCTAATTCTGTAATCGGAGACCACATGTAACTAGCGTAAACTGTAAATTGAATGGTAAATCATTGGTTGTTGAGTAGGGTAACACCTCCGCGGAAGCTCTTACCCAGATTCATCAGATCGTCCATCTTCCAATTCTTGATCTAAACTACACTTGCCTAAGCTGCAACTCTGCCTCCTCTGACCCTACGGAAACCGGATTCTGAACTCCATCGGACAACACCTATTACTTGACGCAGGACGGATGTGATTAAGATTACTGAGATTCGGTATCCTCAACTTATCATTCCACAGACTTTCCAGTACCTATCGAAGCTTAAACTCTTCAAGAGTTCCTATCCTAATCCATCCAATTCTCCGCCTTTAAGGATCTCAAGTCCCATCCGAAATCCCCTCTCAGCAGCTGCTCTGGCTCCTCTCTCTGTTATCTCTGGCAACCGGACTCGAATCTCGATCTCTGTTACGACACAGCGCTCGTGAATAAGCTGGTGCCCTGCTCTTAACGTTAGAGTATCGCCTTAGAAATTTAGTGTTTACAATAACAATTGGAGTGGACAATTTGTGATTAAATTTCTCTCTTCTGGCGAGTTTGCTCATGAATTGGCGCTATATTAATCTTCGATTGCAACTACAATGTGACACTGGCAATTATTAATCAACAGAATGACGATGCTGGGGAGTACAAGTGCGTGGCTACCAACGACGCCGGATCATCAGAAGGAATTGCATACCTTACAGTCCGAGGTACACAGTTTGCTTTTACGACTCTCGTACAGTATGGTCACGTACGGTAGACTGAGGTAACACTCGATAGGTTAAATCGAGGACAATGTATAGTGGGGTAAATAAGCTTCTCGACAGGTTTTTCGGACTTGGAGCGTCTCTGACCGGATATGTCCTGTTAGAGGCGCTTTCTATGTCCGTAAATAGAGTAGAACTGAATAAAATTGAATAGAATGCTGGGTAAGGTAGATTGAGGTAGATTAAGTAAGGAGATCGTAATCTGTTAAAGTAAGGCGAGCAATTGTAATTTAGGACAACGTTTATACTCCATCGTCATATATTCCCGTGCATTCTGCGTTGTGCTCTCTAAAAATGGAATCGTTTATTAGTAGTAGGCCTAGTTTAACGACACTGTGTGATAAGAAGGGTCATTGGCGTCGCCCTCCTCCTTTATCCAGTTTTGGGACTGGCACATCCAACGTTTCAATGCTGTGGCTTTTCAGGGCACTATGTCAAGATTTCAATCCACTGACAAGCGACGACCCAGATGGCCTGATGACAGATCCGTTGGCAATGCCAATGATGAACAACACTATATGTGACATAATAATAATAATAATAATAATAATAATAATAACTACTACTACTACTATTACTAATAATAATAATAATAACAGCAACAGTAACAGCAGCAACAATAGCAATAATAGTAATAATTACAATAGCAACAATAACAATGACAACAACAATAGTAATAATAATTGTTGGTCTTGTGATGATGGTCGACAGTTCCTCCGACGTTTAAGATCGAGCCTCGTAATCTGACGGTTGATCGTGGTCAGATCGTTGTATTGGACTGCGTTGCGGAAGGAGAACCAACTCCACAGATGACCTGGAAGAAGGAAAGAAGGACGCTCCAGACGGAAGACAGGGTCACCATCCTCCCCAACAACTCACTCAGGTTTGCCCCAGTTGTCTCATCTGGTTTTGGGATGTGATAGTCATTCATCCGACTATTTATACAGCGCCCTTTCAATATAACTATTCGAAAGCGCTCCCAACTTCAGCCCGGACAAAAGGTAAGTTTTCAAATGACTATAAAATGTTACTTTACACGATTTAGGGAACAGACGTAGTAACTCCAGAAAAAGGCCATTCCAAACCCTTGGGCCTACCACAGAGAATGAGCGGTTTGACATAGCTGCTGTATGGGTATATGGAACCACAAGAGCCATCTCTTGGCAGGGCGAAAGGAGCGACTACACCGGACCTTCGATACTGGCTGACAAAGGTCTATGTGCAGGTATATGGTTTGGTGAGCGTAGTGAAAGAGGAACTGATGATCCTTTGAGGCCTGGAATTCGCTGCTGAGAGTTTAATGTCTCTGAATTGATACGGATAGAATGTCGATATTGATAGATGGATGAACGAACGAATGAAAGAATATTCTGTCTTAATTGCTGATGAAGACATTCGTTGATTGTATTTAGTAGGCCTAGCACTCTTCTTGATGAGACAGACTGCATCATGTCTTACAGAAAAATTAGAATTGACTGGATTGAAACAGAGGAGACATGGATTGACATTTTCACGTTCTGCTCCTTCCGTTCTTATCCGGTTTGAACCTGCGTTGAATGACGTTTGAAAATAATTATATCTGGCTTTGATTGATTATTTTTAATTGGATATAATCGAAAGGTATGCGGCTTTGCTTTTGAATAATTATGAATTGAGTCTGAGATTTGCTGTGTGTGGTCTAGAATAATCGCGTCGCAGATGGCGGACTCCGGTCTCTACGTCTGTATGGCCCGTAACAGCCTCGGATCCCTCCTAGTCACGGCCAACCTCACCGTGCAAGGTTCGATTCAGTCATGTTCTACTCGAGTATAGGGGTATAGGCGGACAGACACGCGTACAGATACACAGACACACAGACTAACACAAAGGCACAGATGCAGGCATGCACAAAAACGCAGACACACTGAAGAGGACTTGTTATTTTGTGTTTTTATCTTGTGGCCACAGAGGCGTTCACACGTCGATTTTATATTTACTAATTAGATGGGCTCGTAACAGACATTTCTGTCATTTGAACGAATTGACGAATATATTGTGTCGGATGTAATAATTATAAAGGTGTTTAAATTTGCTGCTGTTAACCTGGTTGGTTACAATAAAAAAATATTGATTGAGATAATATCAATTCTGTCCGTTGTTTAACGACTTCTTAAGTAACAGAGGACGATGAATAGGTAATTGCTTATTAGCTTTTAGTAATAATAATTAATTTCGTTTGGATGTAATCGTTGCCAGGATTCAACATTTCCTTCCAAAGTTTGTTACGGATACATTTTCATTTCTTTTCTATTCATTTGGTTCTGTTGCATGTATGATAATCTTATACTAATTTCATTTGTTTTTATCGATTGTAAGCAATTGCGGTTTCTTAGCTGGTATAATAATGAACGAAAACATTGATTATAAGATTGTGTGACATGGTGGTCGAATGGTTAGAGCGGTCTTCCTGTAACGCGGTGAGTGTGGGTTTGATCCTCGTCCGAGTAGTCACTGTGTAGGGATATTGAGCAAGTCCTTCGTACACAATTGCTCTACAGTACAAGGCATGCGTGCACTTCTGAGCAAAAAATTGTTGGAAGAAGAGCGATATCAAATACCAGTTGTATAACGTACCAGCAGATGACGTAAGTTTCGTTTTGACTGACCGAATATGACACTATACACCCAATCATTGACTTGGGATTTCACCATAATTATGAACCTATGAATAATTATAGATTTATTCACAAGACTTAGTTATTTTATTCTTTTACCTTCTGACCACAAGGACCGTTCTCATCCTGGCTATACTTACCCATTATTCATTGAGTTAACGAATTGACTAGTATTGTTGTGTTAGAAGGAGCATTTAAAAAGGTGTTTAAATAACATCAATACTGACCAGTGTTAAACGACTTCTCAAGTTATCAACATCAGAGAAAGAAGAACTGTCTATAGCCTAATAGCAATTAAAGAAGAGAATAGTAATTAATATGCGCTTCTGAATTTAGTAACGTAATATATAAGCATATAATTTATAATATATAATGAAATCTTCGCAGCAGCATCAAATTTCAAACTGACAAACCACAATATTTTCAAATTGCAGTTGAATTTTATTGCACAATAGCGAGACCAAGACTTTCACTGAAATGTGGGCAGCAAGGCAACATTATGCAGCTCCACACTAACACCCTACAGTTTCGCTTACAACGTCCAAGTTTAACATGATTACATCGTTTTTGATCCGCTGGACATCATCATTTTGATGCTGCTGTGAATATTACATTATATATTATTCATTAATTATATATTTGCATATAATGCCCTCCTTACAAAGTTCACAAGTGCATATTAAATACTATTACTAGAAGGAAATTCTCTTTTCGCTGTAGTTGGTAACTTAAGAAACCGTTTAACCATTCGGCAGGTACGATTATTCGGACACCTTTTAATTGCTCAATTTGACTAAATAGTATTCATCGATTCGTTCAATCGAAAATCTCATTCACTGTCAAGTTTCTAAACACTCTTTGCATTAAATTGAAATTATAACGGGAAATCTAATTGTTGGACATCGCAAAAGGTTTAAATCTAAACTGGCGCCATATAAATTCAGGCGCAGACGGGTACATTACGATTAGGTCATCAAATTACGGTTGTGCTGCGTGTTACAGTTCATGGTCAGTATTCGGCATGGTCAGTTTGGTCGGACTGTAGTGTCACGTGTGGCGATGGGTCACGCATCAGGACAAGAGTATGTGATGGTCCGGAGCCAGCCAATGGAGGACGTCCCTGCAGTGGACCAGTTAAGGAGACTAAGCCATGTCTTGTACAACACTGTCCGAGTAAGCATTCAGTATGATTATAATGAGAGTAATAATTGTAATAATAATGATAATGGTAACAGTCATAGTAACAATAACGATAATGTTAGCAATCACAATAATAATTATAATAATTTAAAATAAATAATAGTAATCATAATCATAAAAATACTATTATATTATTATTATTATTATTATTATTATTATTATTATTATTATTATTATTATTATAGATAATAGCGTGAAAAGAATAATTATTCTGGGATTATTATTATTATTACTATTATTATATTACTGTTCGTTGGACTCCTGAGCAGCGAAAGTTCCCTTGAAAGCAACTGCGTTGTAGCGTTGAATAGTCATCGAGATGCGCTGGTAGAGGAAAGTTGTCTCCCTCTGCTCCCCAGTGACGGCGCGCTGTCTGTGTCCCAGTTCTGAAAGGAAGCTTTGGCCTTCGGAATTGATGGGGTCAAAGGTTTCGAATGCCACCGGTGTGAAGACGTACCTGGTGGCTAGCTCGGTGTATTTCTGAGTTTGAGGTTCGCCGCCCTCTCGGCCACAGCGCCCGCTCTTTGTGATGTTTCTGGCAGATACGACATTACCATTGTATCTGACACTGTCGCGTCCCATATCAAACACAGCCCCGCCCGCCATGGTATAAAAATAATAATATTAATAATATTATTATTATTATTATAACAATAGCAATGATGATAGTAAGAGCAATAGTAATGATAGTGATATTAAAAATAATAATAACTATTATTATAATAGCAATAACAGTAACTATGGTAATGATAATAACAGTACTAATAATAACAATAGTAATAATGAAAATAATAGTAATACTGTTATCATCATTTCTGTTCGCTGAATGACTACACTTAAGTTGATTTATAACAGCAACCAAGCTCCAGGTAGGTCGTTTCAACATTATAACACACGTTCGCACACACACTCATGCACACACACTCATACACGCACGCACCTTCATACGCACACACGCACGCGCACACACGCACGCATTGACTGACCGTTGTCCGTTGCTGTGGTTGTGCAGTCGATGGTGGATGGACTGATTGGACAGAGTGGGAGCCGTGCAGTCAGTCGTGTGGGTCGGGGTTGAAATCTCGATCGAGGGATTGCATTAACCCAACGCCTCAGTACGGAGGACGCAGATGTCAGGGAGAGGCAGTGGAGAAACTCAGGTGCAACGTACGACCATGTCCAGGTAATGAATCTATAATCAATCTATTTATCTACCTTTCTCTCCATTGCTCCATCCATCCATCTCTCTGTCTATCAATCAATCAATCAACGTGATCTTGATATTGCGTCCCTTCAAAGAACGGTAAGAGGCGGGCGGCAGACGCGGGACCTCGGTCAACGCTGGTACCGTAGCCGTCCAGCAGTTATCAACATACCACCGGTGGACCGCTGTCACCCTGTTGAAACCCCCTTAGGGTCTCTATTCTTAGGGCAGTGTTGTATTAGTTACATTGTAGATAGAATTATGATCACTATTTACACTTCGTTCAATTACAAATTACATGCAATATTGTTATGGAAATACAATCACAAATGCAGAACTCAGAACGTAATCCAATTACAACCACAATTACAGAACTTATATTTCATTTACTTATTTCAATGACACGTATTTGAATTATATTAAAGGGGTCAGATAATACATCAAGGTCATCTAAGTATAATATTCGTTGTTTACATTTCGTCTTTGATTGACAGTGGATGGTGGGTGGAGCGAGTGGTCGCCATGGAGACCGTGTAGCGAGACGTGTGGGGAGGGAACGCAGGACAGGTACAGGCGATGCGACAAACCCCGACCGGAGAACGGAGGCAGAGAGTGCATCGGGATAGACACGGACAGACGGTCGTGCAAAGAAACGGACTGCGAAGGTATCTAATGACTATTTTCAAACGAAGGAACCGAACGTTGCGTTCGGTTCCTTCGTTTGAAAGTTGTAGGCGATTCTATTAAAATAATCGTTTATTCTCTTTAAGTAGTCGTTTATTCTCATTACGTAGTCGTTTATTCTCTTTAAGTAGTCGATTATTCTCTTTAAGTAGTCGTTTGTTCTCTTAAGGTAGTTTATTCTTTTTACGTAGTCTCTTGATGTGATCATTTATTCTCTTAAAGTAGTCTTTTATTTTCTTAATGTAATAATTTATTCTCTTCAAATAATCGTTATTATTTTAAATTAAGGGACTGCTCTTCTTCTTCTTTCTCTGTCGCATCATCATCATCTTCATCATCAGTTTCTTCCTCTCAAGCTCTTAACCATCAGTTCAAGAGTACAAGAGTTGCTGAGAGTCAGAGAACCCATACAGATTTCATCAAATCATTTCTACCTTTATAATATCGCAATGCGCCGCGGAGATACATGTCTGCGGGTCTTCTTACAGTGAACGGTAGCTGGGGCTCTTGGACGGACTGGACGTCGTGCACTCTTTCTTGTGGCGGAGGGACACGCAATCGAAAGAGGAGATGCGACTCTCCTCCGCCGTCGAAGGACGGAAGGTTCTGTCCAGGGTCTGATCACCAGATAGACTATTGCAACAAGGAGGACTGCCCAGGTTGGTACTCATGCTGCTCCCTAGCTATGTCTCATGTCTATAGCATTCTCTTCTGATCAATTCAATTCAAATTGTATTCATGATTATAATCACAACAGTAATCACAATCGTGATAACAATCATCATTATTGTGATCGCATTCATCATAATGGTGACTATGATCACCACATTCATCATAATCATGATCACAGTCATAGTCGTCGTCGTTGTTATCATGACCATCTCATAAGAAGCCTCCCGACTACATAAGTTAATGTTAAGATGATTGTTATGATGGTGATGACGATTGTGATGATGATAGTGATGATATGACCAGCCGTTGTCGTTGTGTAGTCCATGGCAACTGGGCCGAGTGGTCATCGTGGGGCGATTGTACGGTCACGTGCGGTGGTGGTCAGCGAAGGCGTTTCAGGACGTGCAGTAATCCCCTTCCGAAACACAACGGTCGACCTTGCATCGGGTCCGGTCAGGAGACAGATTCATGCAACTCTCAACGATGCGCAGGTATTTCTTTTAACGTTATTAGTGATACAGTTGAAGGACATTGTGTGATAACAAAGAATATGAGCGTCGTCCTCCTCCTTTTTCTGGCTTGGGACTGGCTCTGTTAGAGTCCAGACATTGGTCGGTCGCTAATGACCCTTAATTTTGAGGCACTGAAAACGATGTGCCGATGCAATGAAGTTTATACTAATAATGGAAGATATAACGTTTGAAGCTGTGAAACTATTGTTAATCGTTAACGTGTCTGCTGCCATCTTGCCATCTTATAATTACAATTATTATTGTTATCATCATCACCACCACCTTCACCATCATCAGTATCATCATCATCATCATCATTATTATTATTATTTTGCTTTTATTATGCATTGTAATGCGCCACTGTTAGTAGACACCAGCGCATTCGAATTTTCTTAACAATTAACCAATTAATATGATTAATGATCAGTTGATGGTGAGTGGAGTTCATGGGGAGAATGGACAGAATGCAGTAAGACTTGTGATGGAGGAATGCAGGAACGCCAGCGCACCTGTCGTCAGCCTCTCTTTGGAGGCACCGGTTGCCCTGGTGACAGCGTCCACATGAGGAAGTGCAACGTTCATCCGTGCAAAGGTATGTTCGGTAGAGCGCCTCGCCTGTAGTCGACGTTTACGGGTTTGAGCATGCTGAGCAGACGATCAAATTATTTACTTACCATACACAAAATTATACAACTATGTAAGTTACAGATACATACAGATACGTACTCATATTGAACGATTGAGGTCTTACTTACTTTATAAGTGGAATGAAATAATAAAAGAGTAAATAAATCGATAGTTGAAAATGAATGACCTTTGTCACTCTTATGCGTACATTCGTTCAAGCATACATACTTTACTTTATATAATAGATATATAATTACTTGTAAATGTATCTGCCTCATTGAATTGGCGCTATATAAGTTCCCATTGATTTAGTTATTTGCATACACACTAATTGTTATTGATTTTCGTGACTTATATACTATGCTGCTTTTCACCAGCCTGGGAAGCCTGTAAAAGCTAGGGTGCTATATAATTTATATATATATATATATATATAGTATATATATATATATAATTTATATATATATATGTATATATTATATATATATGTATATAATTTATATATATATATCTGTCAGCTTATATGCATAGTTTTGCTAACTGATGTAACATATTTGTTCATCATGACATTTAATATATGGACTTACACATAGGGCATCTGTGAGTAGATATCTTGGGGCTCTATGTAAATGCTCAGTTACATTACATTGCATATACTTAAAATATTAATCATCAATTGTTACTCGAGTCTCAGGGTGTTGTCCTTATTCTTGTTGTAAATCAGCCAACATGGCGCACAGCGCTGTTGCTAACATCATTGGCAACATCAACAACCAGGAGTTTGGAATCGCAAAGATCTACGCCAACATCTCTCGAATGGGAACAGGAACCAGGATCAACGGAATCTTTGTCGATATTCCAGGACAGATCGGTGGGAAATTGAAGTCCTCTCAATTAATAGCACGTCAGCCTTGAAAGAGCGCTATATAAATGTTCGATTACATTAACCTTATTACTTCCCCCCTCCGTCCACTTCGCTCGTTCAATAGACTTGACCTCTTGATTGCCAGTTCTAAAGCTACTATGGCTCAGTCTCGATCTTTTGCCTCAATTCATCCCTCTCTCTGGAATGCACTTTCTCCTTCTGTTCACTCTAAATAATTCTATCTGGCAGATAGTTTCTCATCCTCTTTCGCTTCTCTCAGCACCTGCTCGTTGGTTTCATTCTGACGAGTCTCGTTTTAAGTGGCGCTATATGAATTGGCATGTAGCAATTACAATGATGATACAAGTCCCGATGGGCACAGGCCAGCCTCCTCCGTTCCCGTCCTTAGTGCCAAGGTTCAGTTAATTATTGCTTCGTCGATCTTGTGATCACAGGGAACGTTTGCGTTTTCATAATTTGCCCAATATTTCGATTTGGTTGTATCAGTTGCAGTTTATTTTTATTTATTTATCAAAATAAAAATAAATGAAGACAAGATTATCGACAACAGCGAAAGGAGAATTGGCGAAATTGCAGTTGACGCCACTTAAGCGCATAAGGTGTACCTGCATAATTCGTTTGTTTACTTTCCATTGAAGGAATTATTTTTATTCCACAGTTTAACGTCGTCGTATGACATCAATGGTCGTTGACGACAATTTGAAACATATACAGTACAGTGAAAATAAATTCATAGCGTCCAAAAGACATAATTCATAACTGTATGAACTTTAAACTAATGTTCATTGTTTTACACATAAATAATAACCGATTAACATGTATGTAGTATCGGAAGGAGTCATTAAAACGTTTTTTTGTCTAAATAATATAAATTCTGACCAGAGTTTTAACCATATCTGAAGTTACCGACGACAGAGAAAAGAGAATTGCCGATTGGTAATTAGTGATAGTAATAAATAGACACTATAGTATTGCCGATTTAGTAATTAGCGATCGCCACAATCTACCCACTACGCACTCTTTTCTTCTTTTGTTCCTAAATTATTCAGGTCGGCATCTTCAGCCTCTGGTTTCCATCCTCACGCCTATCTACTGGACGACGGCCACGGAGGTTGGAGAGGCCGTCAATGGGTACACACTGACGCAGGGCAACTTCGAAAGGGAGGTTCAAGTGTCATTTGCCACGGGTACCGTATATAGGACTATTCTTATTCTAATCATACTCATTATTAGCATGGTCGTCGTCGTCATCATCATCATCATTATTATTATTATTATTATTATCATTATTATTATTATTATTATTATTATTAATGTACAAGCGAAGTGAGTGGTGGCAATATCCTGAAGAGGCAGGCATTATTAATATTACCATTATTATTAGTATATCATTATCGTCCGTCGTCGTCGTCATCATCGTCATCATCATTACTATCATTGTTATAATTGCTACATGTATCTTCATCAGTTACGGCAGCAGCAACATCAACAACAACAACAACATCATCGTCGTCGTTATCGTCATTATAAATTTAAGTTATTAATATTTATATATTTAATTTTTTATCATTTTCCTTTGTATTAAGTAAGTGCCGATACCTAATGTGGAATCATCATCACGACCATCGTTACCTGATCTCTGTTTCGTTTCAGTACATTACGTACTAGTCCCTGGCGCATTAGAAGCCACCAATAAACAGCTCCAGAGTTAGCCGTTCTTTCTTAACAGGCGAAGTCCTGAAGATGTCGCACTCTGCCAAAGGAGTAGATAGCAACGGAGTCCTCCAGATTGACGTCATACTCAGCGGAGATGTTCCCATCCTCCCTGACAAGGCCAACGTCATCGTTCTGCCATACACTGAGGACTACATCCAGACTGGTCCAGGTACCTACATGTATACACACTCAGATGGGGCCCTTGTCTGGCGTTGAACCATTTACGAAAGGAGCTATATCAGTATTTAGATACAACTTTGAACCATAGGGTCACACGTTGGCACCCATTTACAGACATACAAACAAACATACATACATACATACAGACAGATATACATACATACATACATACATACACATATCCATACATAAATCATGCATACATATCTGCAATAGACACTTAACAAGGCTGCTATGGGTCGTTTTAAAGTCAAAGAGTTCAATTTCATAGGAAAAAATCGGTCATATTTGGACCATGCACACAAGTGCACACATGCACTTCCGCAGATACATCTACAAACGCACATATACTGTAACAATACGTTCATACACATGTGGATGCCTGGTACAATTAATGTTACGTTACCGTTAGGTTCCATCTATGCCCATTCCTCTCGGTTGTTCCGTGTCGACGGACATTCCCTTCCCTACGCCTGGAACCACCAGATCTCCTACGACCGTGACTATGGCAAGATGCCCTATCTCGTCGAACGGTTGACCGCTGATGACGTCTCCATCGACTTCGATGTCAGTCGGGAAGTCCTCCAGTACCAGCTAACGGCATCCATTGCTAAGGGTTCGTATTCCATTGACAATAGCTATAGTCTAAGCTTGACTAATCGAGACTAGTCTAGTCTACTACAGTGTTCTCTATACTATAGGTCGCGCTCTTTTCAAGTGGGTGGCCATGTCTGTTTCGAATTGATTACAGGAAAAGATAAATTAAATTGTTCTCTTAACCTTCATGTGCATACCATCAGTAGAAACAACTTGTCAGAAACGTTCTTTGGTAATTTATTTAATTATAATAGATCATTAGAATTATGGGTACGCGTACTAACGGTTGAAACCCGCTTATCTAATGTATTCGATAAGGCTCTCTGCCATCGCTAAGAAAACGATATCGGTGATATTTCCGCCTATTCAGTGATGTTGATGATGCTGAAAATTGTGTTGATGGTTGAGTTTCTGGTGATGACGATGATGATGATGATGATGATGATGACGACGACGATGATGATGACTTTGATTCCGATTGACAGGTGAGCCGAGCAACCAGTGTCCAACCGGTTTCTACCTTGATCCGGAAGGTCCTTACTGCAAAGGTCGGTTCAACTCCATTCCTCATCCGTTCTATCTATATGTAAACCTACTCACGAGTTCACATTTTAAACACCTTTTTCATTAACGCCTTTTAGGATTTATAAGGCCTACATTTTATATGGAAATAATTTATACTAAGGTCCGAATTTTCGCTTTCGACTGTGTTCAAGTGTTTGCAACTTTGTAATTGATAATTTGTATAAATATGAGCAATTACATTACCGATTATTACTACAATTATTGTTATTGTAATTGCAATCGTTATTGTAATAGCAGACGTAATTTTCGTCTACTATTACAATGACGATCACGATTACACTACAATTACAATAACGATTACAATTACCATAACGACTACCATTGCAATAGCAATCACGATTACAATAAAGATTACGATCACCTAACGATTACTGTGACGATTATTTGTTTTCCTGCAGATGACGATGAATGTCTTCGATCGTCACCTTGTTCTCACGTCTGTTCCAATGGCATGGGTAGCTTCAGCTGCGGATGTCCAACGGGGTATAGGCTGGACAACACCGGACGCACCTGCGCTGGTCAGTTTCATGTGTGGGAGGTACGCTATTTGGGATGGGAAAATTCATCAGGAGGGGACATCAGGACAGTCATCTCCTAAATAGACCCAAATTTTTAGCGTCTTCTTTCTCGATGGTCAAAGTTTATGACTGGCTGTGATTTATATAGAATGATATGAATGATGAAGCTATCATTTCAACTAGTTGACGAATATTATTGTGTCTGTATTATTGTGTCGGAAGGAGCAATTAAAAGGTGTCTTAATGACATCAATTCTGTCCAGTATTTAACAACTTCTTAAGTTAACGACGTAAAGAGAATTGCCGATTAATTATTATTAGTAATAGCAATTAGTTGTAGTCGGTCTTAATATCTTCCCGGCTTCAAAATGTACTTATAATAGTTTGTTGCATTTTATTTAAATTGCATTCATTGTGCTCTGTTGTAAGTATAAGTTGATCAGCAGGTGACGTAACTGTCGTTTGGCTACAAGAATCTGACACAATGCATCCCGCATTGATATTGATTTTAACCAAAGCAAACCTTGAATAAGTATTTTTTTAAATTATTCACATGAATTTGTTAATTTATTCTTTATATTCTGGCCACAAGGGCCGTTTACACTTACACCTTATTTGGCTTACTGAATGCTAACTATGTGGTGTGATCTGTCTGTAGGTGACATAACTGATCTGAATACGTACTTTCCTCATTGATTCTTATTACAGGACTTATTTGGTTTATTCTTTTAACATCTGGCCACAAGGACGATTCTCACGTCGACTTCGTTTGACTGATATGCGAAGGATATCCGTGTTGCCAACACTATCGATTGATGGTAGTTGTATTTTAACGACACTGTGTGGTAACAAGGACCATTAGCGTCGACCTCCTCCTTTATTTATGCTTGGCACTGGCACTGGCAGAGTGCGACCAGTGGCAGAGTTACTATCGATTGATGGATGGGTGGATGGATGGATCCAGAGTTTAACGACCGCTTTGGACAACAGAGGCCGTTGCAGTCAACAGAAATTTGCTTGGCATATTACAACAGTTACAGCTTTTGTGATTAGATATTGCAGTAAAACCCTTCGAAGACAGTAGGCTATACTGTTATTATGTCGGAAGGAGCAATTAAAAAGGTGTCTAATGATAAAATTTATGTCCGTTGTTTGGCTTACGACAGACATCAACGAGTGTGATGGAGAGACACCCTCCTCGTCTTCCACCGTTTGTCAGTCGAACCAGGAATGCATCAACTCACCCGGATCATATCGCTGTGCTGGACAGTGTGAGCCGGGATTCCGAAGGTCCAGTATGACACAGAACTGCGAAGGTATGGACGCCTGTGGGTCGGTTGTGGGTTGGATGGATGGATGGATGGATGGATGGATGGATGGATGGATGGATGGATGGATGGATGGATGGATGGATGGATGGATGGATGGATGGATGGATGGATGGATGGATGGATGGATGGATGGATGGATGGATGGATGGATGGATGGATGGATGGATGGATGGATGGATGGATGGATGGATGGATGGATGGATGGATGGATGGATGGATGGATGGATGGATGGATGGATGGATGGATGGATGGATGGATGGATGGATGGATGGATGGATGGATGGATGGATGGATGGATGGATGGATGGATGGATGGATGGATGGATGGATGGATGGATGGATGGATGGATGGATGGATGGATGGATGGATGGATGGATGGATGGATGGATGGATGGATGGATGGATGGATGGATGGATGGATGGATGGATGGATGGATGGATGGATGGATGGATGGATGGATGGATGGATGGATGGATGGATGGATGGATGGATGGATGGATGGATGGATGGATGGATGGATGGATGGATGGATGGATGGATGGATGGATGGATGGATGGATGGATGGATGGATGGATGGATGGATGGATGGATGGATGGATGGATGGATGGATGGATGGATGGATGGATGGATGGATGGATGGATGGATGGATGGATGGATGGATGGATGGATGGATGGATGGATGGATGGATGGATGGATGGATGGATGGATGGATGGATGGATGGATGGATGGATGGATGGATGGATGGATGGATGGATGGATGGATGGATGGATGGATGGATGGATGGATGGATGGATGGATGGATGGATGGATGGATGGATGGATGGATGGATGGATGGATGGATGGATGGATGGATGGATGGATGGATGGATGGATGGATGGATGGATGGATGGATGGATGGATGGATGGATGGATCGATGGATCGATGGATCGATGGATCGATGGATCGATGGATCGATGGATCGATGGATCGATGGATCGATGGATCGATGGATCGATGGATGGATGGATGGATGGATGGATCGATGGATCGATCGATCGATGGATCGATGGATCGATCGATCGATGGATCGATGGATCGATGGATCGATGGATCGATGGATCGATGGATGGATGGATGGATGGATGGATGGATGGATGGATTCATGGATTCATGGATTCATGGATTCATGGATTCATGGATTCATGGATTCATGGATTCATGGATTCATGGATTCATGGATTCATGGATTCATGGATTCATGGATGGATTCATGGATTCATGGGTGTTAATCTTCTCCTGAGTGATGGAGGCAAATCCATGGTCCCAAGTTTCAGGAAGGCAAGATATTCCCCCTACACTAAAATAATATCCACCCTACCTGAAATTGGGGGCATTTGCCCGCGGACCCCGCCCCCTATTTGAACCCCTAGATATATTGATGGATTGATCATAGATGGAGGGAAGAGTGGAGTGGTGTAGTTACTTCCTTGCTCTCTATCTGCTTATCTAACTCTACGTCTATCTATCTACCTATCTAGATATCTGTCTGTCTCTCTGCCAGTCAGTTTGTCTATCTGTCTGTTTATCTGTCTGTCCGTCCGTTCGTCCGTCCGTCTATTCACATGTACATCTATATATTTCTGTGGTCTCTTTAGATAATTATGGCGCCATGTCATATGCCCCAGCCAATGTTTTAATCTGTAACACATAATTCGCCTTCACAAGCAAATAATTTCTTGCCTAGTCGCTGTATCACAACAATTCTGATTGGTGTCGTCGTCCTCCTCCTTTATCCAGACGTGGGACTGGCACAAGTGACTTGTCTACTGTGTTTTTAGATGTGAACGAGTGTCGTGAACTGCCTGGTGCCTGCGACCACGAATGTATGAACATGATCGGTTCCTACAAATGTTCCTGCAAACACGGGTTCCTACTCGTTGGAACGTCGACCTGTGAAGGTTCCTGGCCATTTTAATGCGAGCATCAAAACGCTTAATATAGCGCCTTTATATATCAAGAACCTTGATTGTATTTGAATAGATTATATTATATCATACTATATTCAATTCACTACAATTTTATTTGGTATCCAAACAACATGAGAAAATGACAAACAACAAGTTAACATAAATGAATATTCTGGTTAGGGGAACCTAAAGGGGTCATAGACCTCGCTAACCAGGGGCCCCTATGTAGAATTTATAAACTGACAATGGGTACCAATATTAAAAACATTCAAATACATCTATAAGGTAAGTAAAATTAGACAGAAGGTAATCTTAACTAGTGCCTTAACTAAAGGTTCATTGGATCAACTGAATAGACAGAAATGCAAACATTCATTACTTAGAGTTGTCTTCAAGCAAATAGAGGTGAAGTTTATGTTTAAATAATCTGATATTTGGCTACATATTATATTAGATTAGATTATTATTTGATTATATTAGATTATTGTATGCGTTATATTTATAGATGGTTTTCTGTGTAGATGTGAATGAATGCGTTGACGATGACCACGGATGTAGTCATGACTGTCACAATACACTGGGCAGTTACAGATGCAGCTGTCCAGCAGGATTCAAACTCACCAACGGACGCACCTGCAATGGTCAGCAGCCACACTACCACCCTCCTTCATTCATTCATTCATTCGTTCATTCATTCGTTCTATCATCTGCTGATTCATTGGTTGATTAATTAATTCATTAAATTTCCTAGCTCATTTATTCACTCGTTGTTCGTTGGCTCATTCGTTCATTCATTCATTCATTCGTTCATTCATTCGTTCATTCATTCGTTCATTCATTCATTCATTCATTCAGTCTATTCATTCATTCGTTCATTCATTCATTCGTTCATTCATTCATTCGTTCATTCATTCATTTACTCAAATCCTCATCGGGTTAGAAACAGCGTGCACCTAGCAGCTAGTTAAGGGGCTCATTGCAGCAGAACCTCCAATGAGACCCTTGGATGGTTAGATCCAGAGTTTAACGACTGCTTATGACAACAAAGGCCGTTGCCGTCCACAGAAATTTGCTTGGCATATTACAGCACTTATAAATGAGCCCCTTAACCATCTGCTAGGCTATAATATACTATGCTGAGTGCACGCTGTCAGTGAGAAGATGAGACGGTAAAAGAAAGGACTGGTCACCAGCAGTCATATGCCGAGGCCAAGAATATGAAGCCGCAGGACACATGATGACGGTAATAAGAATGATGACAACGACGATTATGATGATGGCAGCTTCGATGATGATTATGCTAATAATGATGATAATGACGGCGAGGATGACGATAATGATGATGACGACGACGAACGTGATGGCGGTGATGATGACGACCTGTGTTGTTTGTCTTGGTCGCAGATGTGGACGAGTGCGATGACCTGAGCCACGACTGTCACTCTGGCCAGGAGTGCCAGAACACTCCAGGTGGATTCACATGCGTCAACACCTGTCCACTAGGGTTCACGAAGACAGACAACGGATCCTGCGTAGGTTAGTCAAGTAACCATGACAACCCAAGTCTCCATGGAACTCCCCATCACCTTGGAAATCTAAGTGACTGGGAAAATCTAAGTAGTCGTGGAAATCCAAGTTGCCATGGAAATCCAAGCAACCCAATGGAAAGCTAGGTTACCCTAGAAACCTAGCCCACCATAGAAACCTAAGTTACCAATGAAGCCTAATCACCATGGAAACGTTAGTTACCCATGGAAACCTAGGCCACCATGGAAACCACCTTCATCATGGAAACCCAAGCTTCGTTCACTCAGTGAACAGAATTTACGTTACATTAGACCTACCTTGTAATTCCAATAGATTACTCGTGATGCATTACATTACTCTAATACATTACATCACCATGTAATCCATTACATCATCTATGTAATTCATTGCCTCACCGTGTAACATGTTTCAGCTGGTGGTCTTTTGTGTCTGATTTTAGATATCGATGAGTGTGCAACGCGTAATAATGACTGTAAGTTCAACCAGATCTGTCTGAACACCGCAGGAGGTTACTCGTGTTCTTGCCCCAGAGGCTATCGGTCGTCCGGACCAAATCGACCATGCGTAGGTAAGATGCGACCATGGCTTCTATACCACCTCCCCCCAACTGATGTAGCGTCAATTCTTATTCTTAGCGAGTGATTTCTGTAGCATATTTTCTCTCAACGAATATGAGTAATGTATTTGCAACAGTAATAAATAAGTAAGTAACTATGTCCTTTACTAATGTGTTTGCTACACTAATGTACATTTGCTGTGGTAAAATTAATTATATCTGATTCAGGTAAAAGAAATTGGTCTAAATATTGAAAGTCGCATTTGTTAAGATCAGTTAGATAAATGACCATCGCCCTAAACAATACCTGCCTTACCTACCATGGACTACCCCTTGTGCAACCCCTCTGATTTGACGCAGCACTTGTTAATAAGCTGGTGCCATGCGCTTGGCTTTCGAGTGGCGCTTTAGAAGTTTGAAGATCACAATTACGGTAGTTCTTCTCCAGCTCAGTTGGCTATCTCTCAATTGCTTACATTTCCGATCAGCAGTGTACAGGCGAAGTACTCATTGCCCCATGTACCAGAGACCACAGTCTCTGACAGTCCTGTAGACTGTACAATACAACACAATTCTGTATTTGATATTGCCGTTCCTCCAAGGCTGAAAGTGCACACGGTCATTTTACAAGGCAATATGCTTAACATGGCCTTGTTCTCATTATTTGCCCACTAAGTATTAACAATTTATATAGCGACCAATCCCGTTTGCACATTGGCAGATAATCTAAACTCGTGACCTCTGAGTTGAGTTGACTGTAGACTGTATTTTCAGAGAATTAAGCGGTTGAAGTAAATCGATCGATGGATTTATTGTGTCCGTGTAGACAATTTAAAAGGTGTCTAAATTATGTTAACTCCTTCCTACGATGTCTTGTGTGGCCGACGACGTGAAAAAGAGAACAGACAATGAGTCATTACTTAGTGTTATATACGCTTATGAAATCGCAGCGGGTAACATGAAAGGCAATTAAATCAGTAGCGAGACTGGAAATCAGTAATTAATCGAGACACAATAGCTTATTGCTTGTGTAATACTCTAGACACACGCACCAATCTGATCGATGAAAACTATTAATTGGCGAGTATATCGTGTCTGAGGAACCGATTAAAAAGTGTCTAAATGGTATAAATTCTGCCAGGGTTTAACGACGTCTTAATTTACCGACGTCGGAGGAAAGAGAACTGTCGATAAGTAATTAAATAGTGTTACTAGGTACAGCCAAAGGCATATCGGATAAGTGCATAATTCGCTCAAGCTGACCAATACCGTTTGAACATTGGCAGATAATTTAAACCGGTGACCTCTGAATGGGCCTACAATGCATTGTCACTGTCTTTATTTATGTCCTCCTCCCATAGTTAAGAAGTGAAAGCAAAACCTACCATATCAATGACATCAGCTCCTCTTCCACCTCTCTCCGGCCGCTCTAGCTATCTCCCCGGACAGCCCCTCCGATTTGACGCAGCGCTCCGGAATCACCCGGTGCCACACTCCAGGCTTTCGAGGGGCGCGTTAGAAGTGTTGAGTTAACGAGTTTACGTGAAACTTTCTGGCTGCAGATGTAAATGAATGCGAGGAGAGTCCCAGTCCGTGTTCTTACCAGTGCCGCAATCTGCAGGGAGGATATCAATGTCTCTGCCCCTTTGGACAGAAGCTCCTTGCAGATCGAAAGTCATGCGCCGGTTAGGACACGCTGTTCGCTCTTGCATGACTCCTCTAAACGAAGTCAGCATGACGATGACTTCAGTCACCGCGACTCCTTTGCGACTTCTGTTGTGACTCTGTGGCGATGAGTGGTTCTTCTGATCATTGTGACCGTTTTAACGAAACCATCATGACGCTGTCGTGATTTTCGGTTTTATGACACCAAGTCATGTTAACTCTTTTTTCGACTGTGAATGCAGTCACTATGACTCTTACTAACACTGCATGACTTAAGTCATCATGACTCTTGATATCACTGCATGACTCAAGTCACCCTGCAAGCGCCTTAATCTCATTACACAGCTTGTGAATCAGCTTCGATTTTGACCTATCATTGTGACGCATGCATAAATAGAAGCTATGCTAAATTCCTTGCAGCCACGTTTGCTTGGCCTCGGCATATATGATTGCACCTAATCATTAGTTAAAAGCAGCATGACTTTTATGACATGAGCAATTTTATTGTTTTGTGGTGGGCTGCGCTTGTGAAATGATCTCCTAGATAGAAGTACGAGTTGTGTATAGTTTTATTGCATTCTAGTCAAATCTTAATGTTTGCATGTTCCTCTAATAAGCTGTGATTTCAATATCAATTTGTTGATGTTGGTTAATTGCTGGTATTAAAGGTACTTTTGAAGATTGACGGCTAAGGTCAAGTAAAACTGGATAACTAGTATCATATTTGAAAATGTGTAATGTGCCTCTTCTAGTATAAAGTAAAAGTGTAAGGTAAAATGCGAAAAGGAAATTAAGTCTGGCCTACTGGTTCTGGTGGCATTTGTCATTCCAGGATACCAGTTTGTGTTACCAATTGGAATACCATTCCAGGATAGCGCTGCTTTCTGGACACCTCTCCTAAGATACTGTTTGAGGGTGGCATTCATTTTAGCATATGCAATACAGATACAATACAATACAGCTTTGACTTACAAAGTTCAGAATTGCTACAATCAATATAGAGCCAATGAGTTAGGATATAGCATTCAGTTTACGAAGTACTATTACTTTATTGTAGCTTTCGTTTCAGATATATATATATATATATATATATATATATATATATATATATATATATATATATATATATATATATATCATGAATTCATTAAATGAACATATATATATATTTATATACATGTATAGTATAATACATGTATATAAATATATGTATATAAGGTTGGCAATAGTATCTGAGCCGCAGCGTTGTTTGTGAACCGTTCGTCTGGTTACGACAGGTCTTCAGTACATCGACAAGAAACCAGCGTCGGGGGCTGGGACCGCGAAGTGTCCATCGCAGAACAACGGACGCCCGTGTCCAGCGCCTATTGATCCGGCAAAGGCTCCCTGTCCCAGAGGATACACGATGAACAACGGACAGTGCGTCGGTACGTAGACTGACCAACCCCCTCCCCCAAGACAACTTTCGAGACGAGGAGAATGTACGTCTCCTTCTTGTGCTCCTCGTTCTTCCTCTTCTCTTTTCCTTTCTCTTCCTCTTCTTCGTAATGTTTCAGTGGAACATTAACAAGCATTGGAGTTTTTATTAGGGGGTGAGCGATTTGGGACAAACTCAAAGTTTGTCCCAAATTTCTGGAAACTTTCAATGTTCCTTTAAGCAACAGTATACCGAGGAATACTACTACTACTACTACTGCTGCTGCTGCTGCTGCTGCTGCTGCTACCACCTACTACTACTACTACTACTACTACTACTACTATTACTACTTCCCCTACTACTAATAACAACACACAATAATAATAATAATAATAATTATCAAGTTTTACCTGAGGTAGTTCAGATTCCTCAGGTGATACAGAAATTGTCCGTTGAAGTGTACTATTATTAATATTATTGTTATTATTATTATTATCATCATCATCCATTACGCTGGTTGTATTACACGCTAGTAAAATAGTTTACACTGCCATTGATTGCACGATATCGTTGATCATTAATTAATTATCAATGCCGTATTTTTAGCATGGTTCATACTTTTGCTACAACAACGTAACATATTGCAACTACATGTAACACAGTTTATGCTGTTACCTTATAACATGGTTTGTGCTGTTGTTATAACAATTTTGCAAAATATAACAACCTAACATGGTTTACATTGTTAGTATAACAACGTAGCATTTCGCTACTTTTTAACATTTTTTCCATGTTATAATAACAACGTGTCATTTTGCAATCCTTTAACATGGTCTGCGATGTTATTATAAAAGCGTAACATTTTGCAACTTTATAACATGGGTGGCTAACAACATACTGAGGATTACGCTGTATGTCCTTGGATGCCTCCTTGTATGTATGTATTTATATAGATGCATGTTTTGCCACTAAAGCTGTTCAGAACACGCGATGTCCTACTGGCTGCTAGAGTGCAGGCCTTGCAGTAAAGAGTGCATAGATTCAACGTCTGGTACTAATCACCGGGAAGGCCTTTAGGACAATATACCATTAGCCTAGGTAGCCCCACACATCAAGTAACTCTCTATAAAATTATAACCCCGTTATTCTGTTTCAGTAAAACGTTGTCCGGTTTCTAACTGGTCTAAGCAAATGCGACTTAACGCGATGTAAGTGAGAAGTGTAGGCCTATGCGGAGACACAGAACATTGATGTATAGGCTACATATGTACGTTTTGATATGCACATTATCTCAAATGTATGCATATGCTGTTTACGTGTATACTAATCTATGTATGTATGTATATACATGTATGTTCACTGTCATTTATTCTGCCACAGATATTGATGAGTGTCAGAAGCAGTCTCGCTGCCAACATGGCTGCCAGAACACACCTGGGAGCTTCCGGTGCACGTGTCCTCCTGGGTACAAGCTTTCATCCAACAGAAGAACCTGCCAAGGTACACTATACGAACCACGTATCATGTCGTCCAGTAGCCACGGATCAACGCTCGTGAATAAGCTGGTGCACTGCGCCAAGCAAGTGGCGCTTTAGAAATTTGGAGATTACGATTACGATTTCGAACACTAATCAAGCATAAACCGCCCGGTAACTAAGCCAGAGTCCTAACTGCCAAACAAGAAGCTATAGATCGGCTGAAAATTTCTGCGAACCTGCAGAATTCCGCACTATATATGTGTATCAACGCCCTTGTAGCTGAGGCCGGGGTCTAGCCCCTCTTGCCCCTGCCCAGCAAATCGAACAATGAGCACAGCTCCTCACCTGCAGACCAACATATTAGTCTAACCTCGGCCTATTGCTATGGATATAAAAATCTGACGCTGTACGGTAGACACTACAGCGTGCTTAGCGAAACATACTTTCACCATTTTAGAAGGAAGTATGAGTGTAATTAGAACTTTAAATGAATTAAATAAATCACGGTGTGTTGAGTGTTTTCCTTTCTGTAGATATCGACGAATGTGTTGAGCAGAGGGTGGTGTGTGGTCCCAACCAGAGATGTTTCAACAAACGCGGTGACTTCGAATGTATCGACATCACTTGTCCACCTAACTATGAACGCGATCAAATGACTGGGTAAGTCCAAGAATCGATAAGAAAACGGACATGGATAATGAATGTGTGTTCGAGGCAGAGGCGGCTCTAGACTTTTCCAACAGAGGGAGCCACGGAAGGAGCAGGGAAACCTGACAGAGGGGCCAGTTGGATGTCTGGTTTCTTCAAAGCTGAAGGTGGATTAAATTTGGAAGGGTCAGCGGAGGGCTAACGACTCAATTAGCGGGGGATACTGGCCCATCCAGAGCCCCGTGTAGTCGTCACTGGTACGAGGCTATAAATAATTAGATGAATAGACCTGGCTTGTCTTTGCCTTCTTGGGATATACAAAGACTAGTAGGCGGAATTGAATTCTTGTAATAATTTCCTGTCCTTATTTCAGTTTAATTTGCGTTCAATGCAGCTACTGTGTGCTCAAGTGTGACCCGTCGGGGATCGAATGCCCCAGTGGGTCGCATTACAAGGACGTCCTGGAGTTCCACATGGTCGCCCTCCCCAGCGGCATCCCCGCCCACCGGGACCTCATCCGCCTACTTGCCTACGACCAGGAGAACGTCCACCTTCCGCAAACCACCTTCACGATCATCGAGAACGACAACAAGATCCCGTTCGCCATTCGGCTGGAGGATGGAAAGGGGGTGGTCTATACCCTGGAACCACTGCGAGAGAAACAGCTCTACCAAATGAAGGTCGAGGCAAGGTCGCTGGATCATCGACGAAGAGGCGTGCAGTACCATACAACATTCATGATCTACATCTCCGTTTCCATGTATCCCTACTAGTCGTCCTTGAAGAGAAGGATGGATTGGGAAAAGGTCGAGCTAATGTCCGTCTTATCTCGTCGGTGGTTTTTTTCCTTAATGTGCTCCAAATGAAGACATTCAGGTCCCAGTTAGTCGGCTTCACTCGTGGCTTCCGAAAGCGAAGGCTTAATAATAATTTTATTAGCCGTGTGTGTGAGCCGAAACTTGTAAATATGTTGAGGTATGAAGTGTGGCGAATGCTTTGAATGTGTTTAATGCATCGCACAGCAAATGTGGTGCGTTGAAGTTTCCTATTTTGTTCCTAAATTCGTCAACACTTTTATGAAAATTGCGTTTTCATATGATTCTATAAGTTTTGGAGGGCAGTCGAGTGGAAAAGAAAATGGTCTTAAACAATAGTGAGAAATTTACATGTTGAAAATACTTGTATGAAATACAGTGTTAAATGCTTGTGTCATTTCGATGCAAGTATAAAATAAGACTATAGCTACAATACGATATAAATGCCTTCACTTTGTCTTACTTTTACTTTTAGGTCACCAGTAGGCCTACTCAGAACGATAATACCGAAAATTTTAATGCGAAAGTGCCTGGACTAACATTGAATTATGTAGTTATCGGCTAAGTCTTGACAAGGAATGTGAAGCTGTAGTTGGTACTTTCTCAAATCACCTTATCTGTGAATTATTGAAATACGAAGAATAATGAAGTTTTTCGATGAGTAGCTATTAGGACGAAGTTGTGGAAGCTGGTCTTTACATGTGGCTACTGTTTGATAGCAAATTCTAGGCCGACAATTATAGTTTTCGTTTTTTTATGTAATGACTGTAGGTACATTGTTATAGCTCGGTTTTAATCTGTTTCTTAAGCAAGGTCTTGTTTAAGAAATTTTGTTTAATTGATTATAGTTTCTAAAATCGCAGTAAATTATCTGATTTTCGTTTATTATCCACTAAATTCATGACACAATTTACTCCAAGAATAAGTTAAGTGATCTGCAACACAGATATTGTTCATACATTCACTTGTTAAAACTTTGCTGACCAGTGCTGTTCTTCTTTACAACATATTTAATCTGATATAAGAGATATAAGAAATTCTCATAAAATTATCTCCACCAACCCACTTAACATCTTTTCCAACAGAAAACTTTATTTTAAGAGCTTTTGTCATTTAAAAATCTTTCACTGCAATGGTAAATGTGTGTGATTAATCTCATGGATTTTAATAAGAATACTTAAAATTCATAAGAAACTTTCTTTGATGTAACTGCTTTCTGTACAAGCAAACTATTGCTATGCAACGACAAGTTGGGCAACTGATGCAACATATATAAAAAAACTGTTTGAAGCTTTTTATGGTCTTTTGGGCGGAGCTTTTGCCTGCCAATCACTGTCTCATGTTTAATGTATTGTCTCGGAATTTCTTGTCGCTATTTATCTTAAATAAAACTGTGGTCTTTAGAACCAACTTGTCCTGTGTTTTGCAATTACGACTCTACCAATCTGAATAGATTAAATTAGAATCGATAAAAAAATTATTTCTCTGACAAATATATCTCGACCATCCTAAAAATTATTAGTCTGACAAATATATCTCGGCCATCCTAAAAAATTATTAGTCTGACAAATATATCTCGACCATCCTATAAAATTATTAGTCTGACAAATATATCTCGACCATCCTAAAAAATTATTAGTCTGACAAATATATCTCGACCATCCTATAAAATTATTAGTCTGACAAATATATCTCGACCATCCTAAAAGATTTTTGGTCTGACAAATATATCTTGACCATCATAGCAAATTATTAGTCCAACAAATATATCTTGACCATCATAACAAATTATTAGTCCGACAAATATATCTTGACCATCCTAAAAAAAATTTGGTCTGACAAATATATCTTGACCATCCTAAAAAATTATTAGTCTGACAAATATATCTTGACCATCCTAAAAGATTATTTGTCTGACAAATATATCTTGACTATATTTCTCAGTTCATTGGGCCTAGCCTATATATTTTGTCTATATAAAAAACAGTTCGCAGTTAGAAATTTACAATAATCAGTTCATTTTAAAGTAGAAGTGAGGGGTCACAGTAGTCTTGGAACTGAAGATGGAACAGCGAGAGGATTGAGGTCCGATGGTTTGACGCTGTAGCCCAAAGCTTTCATGTTTTTCATTGCAATTCGAAAGTTGACTGTGACATAACCTTGTGACCTCACTCGAGTCACTGCAATTGATACAGAGTTTCATTTTATGTCCTCAATTTATGGAAGTTCATTCATTCACTCATTCATTAACCCATTCATTCAGTCATTCGTTCACTCAATCGCTCATTTATTTATTAATTTATTCAACAACACACTGGATATCTAAATATTAAAGTAAGTTGCTGAATTATAATTTCTTAACAGAGTAAATTAGTAACTGACTGACTGATAAAAGTAACCTAGAAGTGGTTTGCTCCCGATACACAAATCATTGTAATTTATTGGCTCAATGAGTTAGTCAAACACTAACGTTACTGACTAGGAATTAACTGAACTAGTCAAACTTCTTGACTGACCGACAGTTGTCGCTCTACCCATTGGACATAACTTGGCCCAGAGACTCTGAACATCCTTGCCATCTCTCAGTTGACGACGGTTGGCTGGTTCCACGCTTGTGCATGGGTCCACCAATGATGACTATTTTGAGCTTACTGTGCATAGTTTTGCTAACAGACATTTGACTCTTTCACTAAGACTTTAACATCATTTAGGCCAGCACAAAGAGCACCTCTGAGTAGATATCGTGAAGGGTGCTACATAAATGTTCAATTACATTACATTACGTGCTTGACACTGCCCTACCTTCTCTGCCCCGTCCATCTGCCAGGACCCGGGCATTCGTGAATTCCGGCCGACGACTCATGAACCAGCTGAGAAACTTTTGAAACTGAGATGAAGATTCTGGCACAAACATCGGAACGCGTCTCGTATAACTGCAAGCAAACATTACACGCACATGATACAATCGACAGATGCAACATGTTAAAAGTGTACTGTACATTACAATGTATAAAAGAAGCAAGTTTTACGTGCGATTAATATATGATTTTATGGAAATAACATATTATAAGAGTTATACAGAATTACAGATTTAAAGAAGTAAACATTAAGTGACTAATAATTACAATTTACAAGTGAACATTAAAATTTACAGAAGTAGCACATTATATATTAGAAGTATTTACTTCTAAGTGAACAATTATTACAATTTACAGAGCAAGCCAGCCAATCACAATTACTGTGGGTCTCTTCATCTGGAACTGGTTACCTCAGTCCCTTAGGACCAACCATTCTGCCTAAACCACTGATCAATTCCGTAAGCACCTGGAAACTGCCCTCTTCATCAGAGAAGACACTGGTCCTCATCACAATTACGAATTTTGCTCTAACAACCACACACAATGGAAGAGATTGGATTAAATAACCTGTGTACTAGAACAGAATGCACAGAAGAAGTATATTTACCTTCCGGGTGCCAAGGGTAGGTGGAGAACGCCATAGCCTCGAACTACGTCATTTCCAAAGACATCGTAGCCAAACGCAGTCACAACCATCTGAGGCCCTGTGCAAGAAATGTATACACAGCCATACAACTTAGAGACTTAAAATGCACTTCATGAATTTTCTCATATTAAATGCATGCACAGACCTGTATGCTCAAAGTCTATATCTGGATGTCATTCTAATTGCAAATTGCTGAAACCAGAGGGTGATAAAGTAGAGAAGCCAGACGATGTTAGAGAAGTCAAAGGGTAATAGAGAAGTTTGAGGGTGACAGATAGAGAAGTCTAACGATAATAGACAGAGAAGTCTAAGGGTTAGAGATAGAGAAGTCTGAGGGTGACAGATAGAGTAGTCTAAGGGTAATAGATACAGAAGCCTCATGGGGATAGACAGATGGAGAAATCTGAGCATGATAGATAGAAAAGTCCATCATAAATACAGGAGATAACTTTGCAATGTCATTTATCTGTCTGGTGCCTCGCTCTTCGCTTGGCGCCGCAAACCCTAGGTCCGGGTTCTTCAAATAGCGACAACTGTGCTGCATATCTAGCCATGGCTCTATAGAAGTCTCCCAGATCATCAGATCATATGATGCGTCGCTTACAACCGGATGGATTTGTGCTCTTGAACGTTACGTCGATCGGGAAGTTGAGAACAAACATCTGTCGACCATCTCGACCCTTCTTTGCCGTCTGCGTCAGACCCTCCTCAAGACCCTGCAACAAGAACAGAACCAACAAACGGTTCTTACTTGCACCATCTGGCCATGGGCTCACAACCAACTCAAGATAGCAAGTTGGCATTTGCACAAAACATAGCCCAGCTTAGCTATCTTGATTCTAGAGTCATCTCCAGGCCATGTGTAGTCTCAATTCTTATATGACAGCCCAGCAAAGTATACTGATGGTTGAATGCAAAAGTTAGCGATCGTCAACAACTTAAACAGCTTTAGGTTCAGGTCTAAGAAGCTGGGACAAGGTGCCATGCAAAAGGATACTTGTACAACATACAGTAATGATTTAAGACACAATAATGTCTAATATAGGTAAGACTAGCAACATAATCTCAGGATTCATTACGTACAGCAACGATCTCCCAATCCTGTCCCGTGACATACAAATATCGACAGTAGATATCATTGAATTCTGGAAACTACAATCAAAAAGGACAATTTAATTACTAAGGGAATCTGATTAAGAATAAAAATCAGTCAATTCTGCTATTTTATGACAAATTATCTTTTCGTCCTTTTAATTGCAAATCAGGTTTCTGGCTCATATCAAATGCTAGACTAATGTAATGTAATGTAACATTACTTGTAAGTGTAAATCAGTGTTCTGGCTCATATCAAATGCTAGACCAATGTAATGTAATGTAGCATTACTTGTAACTGAAAATCAGTTTTCTGGCTCATATCAAATGCTAGACTAATGTAATGTAATGTAACATTACTTGTAGCTGTAAGTCAGTATTCTGGCTCATATCAAATGCTAGGTTAAACGTCCTTCTCCTTATATATGGACAACGAATGCATGCTTTCCTCAAGATATCTAAATTCAATACTGAAATAGAACTCAATTTTGGTCGGATGAAAAGATATAAATAAGTACACGTAAATTTAAATAGTCAGGATGTAGAAATAATTGTCAGGTGTGTGTAATGGAATGTAATGTAGTCTGCCAAACTGAGGCAATCGTAACCAAACCGCTCTCAAAGAGCCCCACAGGACCTCCGCTAAGTTCGTCTGATATTGACATTCGGATATTGGATACTCGGGATGGAAAGTCACATGTCAAATAAATACATAGAACGTTAAAGAATTTCCCATTTCTACACGCAATGTTCAAACAAAAGCACCACCAACCAACAGTTATTAACGAAAGCTATAAGAGAAAAAACTGATGAATCTAAGGATTATATTCTTCCTATCATGAGTTATCCACCTAGGCCATCAGAAAATAATCACAAGCTAATTTAACTAGGTGGATAAGTGGCTAAGATTTCGGACGAAGCAAGGGAAAAGTCAATTAAAGCCATTTTCAGTACATTTTCTCACTATAATCTATACATTATATTACCATGAGTAACACACCTATGCTATCAGAAAATAATCGAAACTGAGTTAATGATGTGGACAAGATTTGGGTCGAAACACGGAGGGAAAGCCGTTTTCACACATTTTCACTCATTGTTGGTTGATGGTGCTTTTGTTTGAACAATGTGTGTAGAAAAGTGAAATTCTTTAAAGTTTTTAGATATGAATTTGACGAATGGCTTTTCATACCGAATATCCAATATCCGAATGTCAATATCAAACCAACTTGACGGAGGACTCTTAAGGCCCAGAACCGTTTGCAGCTAATACCAGCGTTAGATAATTCAGCAAAACAGTAAGACTATTTCAACGGTTCTATCTCGACATCCTTAATACAGTGGTCTATAAATTTTGTTAAATTCAAAGCAATGATTATTGTTTTTAAACCTCTGCTGTAGAAATTTCACCCAAAGCAGACACTATAAAGCTGCTCGACGCCATCTTTAAACAAATTGTGGTTGCTCAGTTGTTGCCATCGGAAATTGTTTCTGTAGCGCTTAGTTTTACTGTTTAATTACGCTTAATATGAAACGTGTATGATATTAAACTTTTAATTATAGTTCTTTTAAGGGAAAGCGTTCTCCTTGTTCGCTTAAACTGTTTGAAATTTCATGTTATTGAACTATGTTACATATGCAACAGAAATTTGACAGCGTGTCACAACTCAGAAGCCTCTTCAGGGAGACAATTTAAACTTCTGCGCTGTATCAGTAAAATCCGTTACAGCCAGATTCTTTTGTCCGTTGAGACGTCAGGGCAGAATTACAATAAAATGAGTATGCTGGATCTTCTTTTGCTGGTCCTCTGCTTCCTTGGCATGTTAAAATACCGATGGCGCTATTCCACTCGCTATTGGTCCTCTTATTTTACATTTTAAAAATCCTCCTTATCGATCTGAAATAACTAATTGTCGGTCTGACATAAATACATTTTTCATCTCATTGAACTCTTAAAATGGAATTTAGCTCTAGTCATTTATTCACATTAGGTTCTTTGCGTAACGCTTGAAAGTTTGACTTACCGGTTACGATGATTTATTTGGCTTCTAAGTTCATTGAACAAATACGAACTTTATTATTTCAATCCTCTCTGGATGCAGTTAAAATTGATCATAGAATAGACTAAACCATTATCTATGCGATGTAGGATGAAATTAAAGTTTATTACTCTTTGGTTGACTCTGAAAATGATCAATTGTCTATGGTCCCTGGGTAACCGCCACAGACGAGATATTTCTCATTCTGCTGCTGAAGCTGTCATTTTCAAGTCACGCCCCAATTGGGTTAATGCACGCTTGAAAGAAAAGACCTATGCGCAAAAGTATGAATTTTGTTCAAACTAGTTTGGTGAACAATTTCGGACAGAGTTCTCAAGTTTCATCTTTGTACTGACAATGGGCAAGGATGTATTAGCGTTATTATATTCGCTAATATGCTTTATGGTGTTTAAATGTCATGTAAACGGTAAGCCAAAGTGCGGTAAAAGCAATTGGTCGAAATAAGCAATTATACTTACATAGCTGTCAATCACGCAATGACGCTCAGATTTGGTTCAGTTACGTCATTGTGAATGTCTCATAGATATAATCTGTGGTTCCGCTTATGATCGCCATTTTGCTCAGACAAGAAAACTTCGGGAATTTGCGAATTCTGCTCCGATCGAGAGGAAGAAAGAATAAAATCTTCGTTCTCTTCGGGATAATGTGCATTTATTTCTCGACGACGAATCTTCATCTTATTAGATAACAATGGGAGACAAGCGAAAGTTGCAGGGTAGGCACGAACACCGATCCTTTCAAAGCTCTTGTCAGCTGCTGCCCTCTGCCGTAGCTATTCATTCAGATGCAGTCTTTGATAAAAGCCTTTTAGACACAAAAATGACTTGGTCATAGGTCGCATGATGTAACTTGGGACGCCGACACCATTATCGTGTATTCGCCTTTGTGTAAAAGATTGACAAATTCAAATATTGGCCGCCAGCTAGGTCGTGACTATACTGGGTGATGCTTCAGAATAA
The DNA here is from genome assembly GCA_959347315.1 of Bimastos eiseni. Lineage (NCBI taxonomy): Eukaryota > Metazoa > Annelida > Clitellata > Crassiclitellata > Lumbricidae > Bimastos > Bimastos eiseni. Next base: position 39,931,637 of record OY365812.1, on the reverse strand, counting down.
AGTATTCCAAGGGTCGGCTGGTTGTGATTAGAAGAACCTTAGGATTTTCCAACATCATATCTTGTTTCTTCATTTGTTCAAGTTACCTGCTGTAAAAATAAATACTTTATACTGAGTGGTTATCGTGACATTTCTAGGAACATTTCAAAAGTGCCGTTAGTGGATACATTGAGATTGAGTAGTGTTCAATTTGAGATGAGCATTAAATTGGGGCAACGGTTATGTATGCAATGAACGTTCAATTTGCCTGTTAGGGTATCCAGTCTTAAACTCCATTTCAAGAAAACACATAAATATTTTCTTTTACGCACCTGACTTTGATAAGAAAAAAGTTATTCTGCCTGCGTGCGACCTTTTTCCACACGTATTGCTATGGCTGCTTCTACCACTCTTTCTTTATTGCACAAATTCATTGACACAAACACGACAAGCTACAGAGATGTATAAAGATAAAGCCTATTACTAGCTAAGGAAAGTTATTGTTCTGGTTAGGATGCCATAAACCACTCTAGGTATGAGATTTTTGTCTTTGCCAGCCATTGGGGTGAAATCTTGGGGACAATGGAGTCAATGGGGTCTCAGGTTATAATGTGGATGAATTTGTGATTGTTACTAAACTCCGGCATCTTGCCACTGACGAATTGCTTGCGGCATCTCAAGGTCCTGATATATACATACATTGCATAATGTTATACCATAAATTTGGAATATAGTAGATGAACCCACAAAAGAGTGTGCTGTGAATGATTTCAGACTTACATGCATTTCACAACTTCCATGACTAGCAACCGGTCTTCTCCAACATTCATTCTAAGAATGATATAGCGCCCCTCAAGAAGTCTACTCGAAGACCTAGGCAACTTGTAAAGCAAGGTGCTCCTCTTTGGCGACAGTCGCATCTATAAGGGGAGTGTGTTCCGGGTGGAGGAGCCAACGACAGAGATGGTGCAATGCTGCTTGGAGGTGATTGCATGTGGCACCAGAGGCTTATCACAACACTTGATTAGTTTCATTCAAACGAATCGTTGATTGATGCGTTACAGTTTGCAGATGGTGCCTGAGTTTAGATTTACCTTGTACACGTAGTTTCTTTCGCAAGAATTCAATGCCTAGTTTTAAATCCTCCATGTGTGCTTATTTCCTGTTCTTTCAGCTGAAATCGAACGTTGCCTAAAGAAGGTGGGGGAGGGAGTGGAGGCCTTTGACGACATCTGGAAAAAGGTGAGAGACACTCTCAGGAATCATAAACAAATGTGAGATCTCCTTAACCATTTAACAACCAGCGTTATTGATCATGCCTTACTATGTGCTGGTCATCAGAGGGTTCAGACACGTGTTTGATGTGGCATTGATGCCCTCGACACATGGCAGTCTTGAGGTTACTCCGCCATGCCGAAAAGTCGAAAACCCAATGTACTTGGGTTTAATTGCCCTCAAAAGTATATGGCTCCCCTGACATGTTCCTCCTTACTTACCGGTGTGCCAAGTGCCTCCTTTTGTTATCTTAGGAACAAATTCGTGTCAGATATCAACAGGAATCTGTTGGTTGGTTCCACACATTTGCGTGGGCCCACTGCTGATGACTTCTTTCAGCTTACTGTGCATAGCTTTACTAACAGAAACATTTCACTTGTTCACTATGACATTTAACATTATTTAGGCCTGTGCAGAGAGCAGATATCTTGAAGAGGTGCTATATAAATACTCGATTACATTACGTTACTTTCTTTCCTCCAGGGATAAAAGGTGCTTTATCAGCATATGCTGCATGTCAGCTTGTTAAGGTTTAAAAATGATTATTGATTTGATTGATTGATTGTTTGTTATGCTAATGCTGTTACTATATGTGTTTTTTGCCAAAGGTTCATGCCTCCAATAACACAAATCAGAAAGAAAAATTCGAAGCTGATCTCAAGAAGGAAATAAAAAAGCTACAGGTAGGAGAACTCTTTCAACTCCAACTCTCGTCTGTCTGTCTGTATCGGAACAATTACACTGTAATGTAGTGTGGGCAGTCTGACCAATCAGAATGATTTGTGACCAGAATGCCTGTGTTGAACCAAATCATTTGAAACATTCATGTTTCACTTTTTTGTACAACGAACCTGTGCTGAACGCAACTGGGAAACCAAGGCAACACATCAATGAAAACATTTCCCAGTGGGAGATAAAATGCGATAGATAGCCGGATGCACTGGCATCGATGTGATCCTGGAAGGAGTTTTTTGGGAGTGTTTTGGACGATGATACGATGGTGTTTCTTTTGTTTATCTCTTTGGACTATATTCCACCCTCCGCAGCCTTTCGCCTTATTTCTGAGACGTCTCAAAGCTTGGTTTGTTCTACTGAAGAACTTATGTGACAGATTTTCATGTGACATGAATGTACAAGCCAAATATCTCCCTTTGTTTATAAAAGAAAGGCACTTGGTGCAATGGGTGTGGGTTGTCGGGTTGAATGGTTACATGTAGGTACACTAGCCATGAGGTTGGCTCAGCCTTCCGCTCCATACTGGTCTGTGAAAATAACAGTTGAAGAGATGGACGCCTTGCAATCTGCCATGCAGTTGAATTAAACTACTGTTGAACTTGTTGTCATCTCTTACAAGATGCTTGTCAGAACTTTTGAATTAATAAACAAATATTCATTCGTTCATTATTTATTACGATTTTATTATTATTAATATCATTGCTTCTATTATTAAATAAAGGTTGCCAGATGAGATGGTTGCATTGTGCGTCTGTTGCAGAGGTTACGAGACCAGATAAAGACGTGGCTAGTTTGTGCTGACATCAAAGATAAGCAAGTCCTCATCGAAAACAGAAAACTCATTGAGCAGGTCAGTTATTAAACCAATTACCAGACAGGCTTCAAATTCGCATTAGCTTCATATATACACACACTTGTGATGATTTCAATACAATGTGACAAATTATAATACAGTACTACGGTATTGGATATTTTCCTCCTTTTGAAGTTCAAAAGTGCTCACACGGCCATGCAACTGAGCTGGTGTGAGCGAAGGACTTGCTAAGGTCCCTATGCCACAGAACAGAAGGGGGACAGACTCTCTCTAGGGGTGCCACAGCTGGACAATATATGTAGAGGCTATTCTTTCAGTATATGTGAAACACTGACCAGTGTCACTACTGACATCAATCTAGTTGAATTTTTTAAAACTTGGGTTTGTTTTGAGGGGTGCTTCTATACCTCAGACTTTTGTGGCCATTGAGGTGTGGTCTGGACTTCTCAAATTGATTTTGCGTTTTGCTACATTCTACATTACAACTGCAGCATTATCGAAGTCACTGAATTGGATACTAGGTAGAGTTCACTGGATTCGATACTAGCTTTTGACATGTTGAACTGCACATATATATATATATAATATATATATATATATATATATATATATATGTGCCTCATCGTACCGTGGTTGTGCCTGTTCAGCTTCCACTGACTGTCTTTTAATGCATTACTCTGTATGGCTTCGTTTGATGTCTATGGCAGCAAATGGAGAGGTTCAAGGTGATCGAGAGGGAAACGAAGACAAAAGCCTACTCAAAAGAAGGTCTCGTCGCGACGGGAAAAGTCGATCCGAAGGAAAAGAAGAAGGAAGACATCACGAACTGGCTATCGGTAAGATCGAAGCCCACTGTTGTGGGTCCTTCTACTTGGAATGACCTTCCTCCATCACTATTATTGGTTTTCTATCCACTGACCATTTGATTGCACCCTTGATGGTTTATCTTCCTGATTGCAGTTCTAATTCTATATCTTTAGAAACTTCTCTTATCTTGCCATAGTTCTTCCTTATTATTATAATAATAATATTCGTTTAATTTCAAACTGCCAAACCACAGTATGATTACAAGCACAGTATGGACGAATGATGATAGGAGTCGAATTTGACCGTCTTCAGCCATGCAAGGCGCACATTATAATCTCATTTTAACTTTGTCAGGTTTTGTGTTTTTTTTGTACAGTGCTCGATAAACGAACTTAATGTTCAGGTCGACCGATTCGAGAGCGAAATGGAAGCGATGACGACAAAGAAAAAGAAACTAGACAAGGATGTAAGTTATACCGTTTACGTTAAGCTTCATTGTGTCCACTTGAGAGAGCACTATTATACATTGGTAGCTTTTGGGATGCCTCCTTTTCCTTGTGGCAGTTCATGAGCACTCTGTAGTGCATTACTAACTTTGGAGATGGTCCCTTTTCTTCTGGCTGATAGCCATTGAAAACATACCGTACATGCGCAATTGCACATATCAATACCATCGGTTGTAGCTTCAGTTTTACAGTGTCCCTCCTCATTTATCCAGGCTGCGGACTGGCACCACCAGAGTGAAAACAGTGGTGGAGTTCACATATACATACACTTACTAAGTTTATACCTGGCAAAATATAGCTTCTCAACTGTTGACATATCTTTTGGCTTCAGGAGCAGTCCAGGTACGACTTGATCAAAGAGGTTCTCACGAAACACCGGCATCACATCAACAAACTCGAAGCGATCTTACGGAAGGTAGACAACGCAGCCGTTCAGTTCTCAAAGGTAATTGTCGTTCTTTGTCAGTGGTCTTATGTCTATTTCAGTTGCTTATCCACCATAGAATGTCTTTTATGGCTGAGCCTTTGGGCTCTAAATACCTTTGTGTTGAGATGGTCGCCATCCGTTGCTGTCATGCGCATTAGAAAGTATCTCAATGGAAGTTATTAATTAACAACTCTAAATTACACCTTCACAACACTGATTTCAGATCGAGAGTATACAGCAGGACGTCGATTACTACATAGAGTCAAACCAGGACATCGATTTCGAGGAGAATGAGTTCATCTACGACGAGTTAGACCTGGAGGATGCGCCGACGAACCTACGAATGGACGTTCTTACGTCGTCACCTTCTGAAGGGGATACGGACGCCACAGGGTTGGGCACGGCACCGTCGTCAAATCACAGCGGGTCGCCATCACCAAGTTCAGGTGCAAGTACTCATTCCAAGGTATGCTGACTGTCAAGTCTATGTTACTTGTCATCTTTGTCACCAAATTATATGGAAATCAGGTCTACCATGAAATTTTTTTTTCGTATCTGGACTAAAAGTGGTTCTTATCTGGGCTGAAAACGGTTCTTTTTCGATTAAAACTGTTCTTGTTCTTATGTTAAAACTAAAACTGGTTTGTGTATGGATTAAAACTTCTTGTCTACACTATAAACTGTTGTTATCTGGACTAAAACTGGTTCATATCTGGATTAAAAACTGTTGTTATCTGGACCAAGTCTATTCTTTTCTGAACTAAAGAATGTTATGTTATGAACTAAAGTGTGATATCGGATGATTGTATGGCCTTGACCTTTTGTAAATCTAGCCCTGATTTAATAGAGGTTTGTTCTTGGACTGTTGTTGTCTCTTGGACTAATTGGTTTCTCTCTAAGTTGTTTTTGGACTAAATGGTTTTTAGACTTAGTGGTTCTTTTAATAAGTGGTTATTTAACTAAATGGTTCTTGGAGTAAATGGTTATTTGACTATGTGGTTATATGACTAAGTGGTTATTTGACTAAATGGTTCTTGAACTAAGTGGTTATTTGACTAAGTGGTTATTGGACTAAGTGGTTATTGGACTAATGGAGGTGAGTTTTTGTTGCTGCAACAGAAATCCGAAGAAGAGACCAAGAAGAGACATAAAACCCCGGATGACACAGTCAGTACAGTACAATGGAGTCATATCGTAATTAATTAAAATTAATTTATTCATTCGTTGTTTCTGATTTTCTGTTGCTAAGAAAAGTGATTCACTGATTGAGTTCGATTTGAATGAATTGAGCTTCGTCTTGTAATGTGTTGCATTTAATTAGGTTCTCTTTGCTTGTGTTGGACTGGTTTTCATTGCTAGACCACATTTGATTGTATTGACATTATTTCATGATTGGATAGGATGAAATTGGATAGCAATGAGCAGACTAGATTTATACTGGGCTTAGTTGGATGGCATTAAATTGCTATTGTTTAATTGGATTGGTTTGTATCTAGGATTATGAAATTGGACTGCGTTATATCAGATTTATTCTTGGTCGATTTGGATTTGAAATTGTTTAAATTTGATACCATCTTTCTTCCAACATCTCTTGCTTAGAAGTGCACACGCCTCGACAGCGCGATTGCAGTTGTACTGCAGAGCAATTGTGTGCGAAGGACTTGCTCAAGGTCCCTACACAGTGACTGACTCCTCGGACGGGGTCGAAACCGCTCACTCAGCGCACACTGAATGTTACAAGCTGACCGCTTTAACCTACCAGCCGCCGTGGATTTGATTAGATTGTTATTGTCTTGATAATTATTAGATTTGATTGGACAGCTGCTGTCACTCTTTTTGTTGTTTGCTAGATCCAACCGACTGTAAAGACTAGTTTAACACTGAAGACCAACTTAACGGAGACGACAGTCGGCAACTCCGCAAGCATGAGCCGGTTGCCACAGACGCCTACAAAATCGAATACTCTCGGGTACTAATACTATGCAATGGTATACTTGTTGCGCGATAGTACTTGTAACACGGTAGTGTCATAACATGTTATGGAGGGGAGTACTTGAAAAGTTTTACATGATACTGCTTCTAACAGGTTGCACAGTAGTGCTTGTAACATGTTGCTCAAGAGTACCGGAAATATGTTACACGATAGTGCTTGTAACAGGTTGCATGTTGGTACATGTAACAGGTTACATGGTAGTACTTGTTACACGTTACATGGTAGTACTTTTAAGAGAATACTTGAAACACATTACATGATAGTGCTTGTAACGCATTTTTCAAGAGTACTTGTACCATGTACCTGCCTCGGCTTACCGGATTAGTACCCTCTTAGTGCCCTCTTGTCATCAAATGCCAAATCATTCCCCTCACAACTTAGGTTCACCTCTGGAAATCACCATAATCTGCCTTCCTCTTTTTGCAGACCCATCTTCTGGATATTCACCTCATTGCTGTTTATTTTTGATGTTCTGCCAATAAAGGTTGCTACTTAGTGTGAGAATTACTAAGGGTGGGGGCTGGGGTGAGTAGTTCTGTAGCGACTTTGCTACATCTGTGTTTTTGTAGTAGTGTGCCGTCGACACCAACGTCGGCTTCTGCCGTCGGTGTTCGGCCGACGACGACGGCAGTGTCGGTTCCAGGGCTAGGCTATGCACAAGTGGCAGGTTCACATCACAGTATCGTGTCAGGTATTGTCTTCTGCAGAGAATCTCACGTGAATTATTGCTTTTTTATTGTTATTATTTCATTTATTATCTTTATTATTTTTATTGCTATTATTATTGTCATTTTTAATGCTGATATTTTTATTATTTTTATTGTATTTAGTGCTATTTTTATTATTACTATATTTTTATTATTACTATTATTATTTTAATTACTATTAACTGGCCTTATACTCTATGCTCCATTGTGCCCATATAACAGAGTTATATCTGCTGCTGACAGTTTCACCCATAATCATACTGTAGACTGCACAATGTGGAAATTAAATATGAATTAAATTGGTTCCCTAGAGACCGTCATAATATTTAAACCAAACGGCCAGCAATTGGTGAAACAAATGACATACATACTTACCTGCTTTCAGGTAAGACGGCGCCAACGGTGGCCAAGTCTCACGTCGGCGGCGCTAACGGGCTAATTGTCATCTCTCAGACTCTGATGCAGTCCATCACGCAGACTGCCGCTGCCAACGCGTCCGGCCATTCCAGCTCCATTTCCTCATCGTCGTTGCCGTCTCTGTCGCTGACGACGTCGGCTCCAACGGCAATGGCGCTGTCCTTTGCACCATCATCGTTGTCGTCGACGACGAGCGAACTGCCTTTGTCGTCGCTGTCTGGGCCGTCGCCTTCGTCCTCTTCAGTAGTCGTGACGATGGCGCCTGCGCCGTGCCCATCTCCGCTGCCCGGGATCGCCTCGTCCTCATCTTCGGCGCCTGCCGTTTCTCAGCCTCTGCAGCTAGCGGCGCTCGCTCAGCAGCAGCAGCGGCTCCAGCAGGCGATGACGCTCGGGGAGAACGACGCCAGGAGGGCGGTTAACGGGTTTCCCAACAACGTGACACACGCGTTACAGGTCGGTTTTTATATGGCCTTGGATTCTATTTGTGAATTTCTGTTGTGCCTCTCCCAGTAAGACCTAATCAGGGTCGCTTCCAGTGCAAAAATCCCCACAAGAAAAGAAGTAAGAGTAGGGGCAGAAACAGAAAATCCCTCTGTTAGGAGGATCATAGAGCAAGTCATAGAGGTAAAAGGGCCAACAGATGTATGGGTACAGCATTGGGCGATAGCAGTATTCGACCTATTGTTACGTCAATCATTACTGCTGAAAATTCAAGTTTGTGTTTACTTGCATTTGATGTTGCTATTTTTTCGCCAGAGTGCTGTTGGACAATTTGTTTTATAAAGACCATACCTACTCGGTAAGAGCAGTGATCGCAGGTACAACTGCCTGTATGTGTGTTCGTTGTGGGCGTCTGTTTTAGAACGAACTGAACAACTCTCTGGTGTCTTCTCAGCTGAAGTCCGTGCTGAATCACGAAGTCCAAGACCAACAGAGATCCGGCCTCGAGTCATCCACAACTCAGCTAGGCCAGCCACATCTTGAGCCATCTTTAGGTAAGGCTCACCAAGGTAGTTCCCACAGTGTCAAGCTGCTGTTCATACGATACAGGGCTTTATAGGATAATGTATGTGTTGTAACAGATGTGGGTAGAGTAGCCCTTTGAAGCCCTTGAAAATATAATTGTTGATAACTGCTAATGTCATTAATGGCAAGAATAGCATAAGCCTGTTATAATTATGTAAATAACACTGCTAATCATAATGACATTAATGAATCAATTATAATCTTTTAAATCTTTGATTTCTGTTTCTGGTCGTTAATTCCAAAAATAAAACTGAGTTGTTTTATCATGTCCCTTGATATATTGCCTTGCTATATTATTAATATTATTATGAGTATTTTTTACATATATTGTTAATTACTATTACTGGTTTGGTATTATAATTACTATTTTGGTATTATTATTATACATATTATTATTGTTACTGTTATCTGTTTTATCATTATGCATTTATAATTATTTTTATTATTATTAATAGTAGTAATATTACTATTGCCTCAGATAAGCATTGTTTTAGTGTATAATTGTTCTATTTTCCTGCCGTAGACATGCCATCAAGCCTTCAGCTGTCGTCGTTGACCCTCGCCCCTTCCAGCGACCCACTCCAACAGCAGCAGTCACAGCAACAGCAGCAACAGCCTCCAAATCAGCCATCTCTGACTTCGACGTTCATAAAGCCGATCCTCGGAGTGTCTCCGCTTGGTCCACAGCTCATGACAGAAGAACAGGCACTTCAGCTGCGTATGCTGGACACAGCTTCGCTTCACGTACCTCTACACACGGACTCCGAGAGCGTCAGGTAGAGGGCGCTACTGTCTGGATTATCTTGCTCCTCCTCTGAAATGATTATTATTACAATTATACATTTATTATTATTATTATTAATTATATTATTATGCATTTAATACTATTGGTATTATTACTATTATTATTAATGTTAATGTGCATTTATTATTAGTTGTATTTTTACAATTATTATTAATATTTTTGTTTATTTTTTATTAGTATTATTAAATACTATTATTTTATTATACATAGGATCCTTTGGGAATTTAACATTATTTAAGTATAAAAAGTCTGGAAATTACTATTGTTATTATAATTTTTATCGTCATTATTATAACTTAATTAGGGCTGTACCGAATAGGTGATTTTACTATTCGGTTGAGGACTAATAATTGAACCAACTATTCGGTCGAATACGAATAGTGTTAATAATACTGAATAATTCTAATGATACTAAATGTGTCTACCGACAAATTTCAAAATATCAAATGTGAGCAAAAGTTAATTTAATACATGAACTAAAAGTAAACAGTTAGCGACTATGCAGTTTTTACATTCTTTTGTCAGTCTGTGTAAGCTAGAAATGGAACTAATTGAGTTAAGCTAGAAATGGAACTAATTGAGTTAAACTTAGAAATGAGACGGTTGACACTGTGATACGGGGGGTATTGACAGTAGATAGCTACTTCAGTCAACTCGATATGGCAACTGCCGCCGCTTGTACAGAAACAGATGTCATGTGACCACTATTCGTATTCAGTCTGACAGCTACTATTCGGCCGAATACCAAATGGCGAATTGGCCCACTATTCGGCTCTGATGCGAATACGATGCCCTAATATTATTATCAACAATGAGACTGGAGACTGAATGACGCTAACGCTTAGATATGGAAAACAGTCAATTAAGAACAGACTAATTAGTCTGTATTTATGTTCGATGGTTTACGAATCTATAATTTAATAATAAATATAATAATAATTTTTTTTAAATTTCAAACTGACAGATTGCAGTATGATTACAAGTACTGTTTGAACGAATGATGATAAGATATAACAGGAGATGAATTAAACCATGCAAGGAAACCATTGCATTAAACATCTAACATCTATTGTTCTTTATTTTATTAGTATGTTTGCCCTCCTACAATGGACATTTATTATAATGAAACCATTTACAAATGGCAATTAATGAGTTAGAGCACAGTGCTATTGTGTCTGTGTAATATTGGTACTTGTTCGTACTATAGACTCGCATGTGTTGACTCGTCAAGGACAATATGTTCCCTCTACGACTTGCTCTATGATCATAACTGTGGGTTATTTCTGTTTGCGCCCATACTCCATGGACTTTCTTTTCTCGCTGGGATCGCCTCTGATCAGGTTGTCCTGTGAGGGAAACTTTAAAAACCGTAAATGGAATACACAGGTTGGATTTGACGAAAAATTTGTTGATGTAGGGATGGTTCTGTTTGCAGGCTGTACCTTCCGAACAATCCGTGCCCGACGCCCTCCTACTACCCGCAGTACATGCCCCCCATTATGCAGCTACCAGACTTCTTCAGCAAACTCGATCCAGATTCGCTCTTCTTCATTTTCTACTACATGGAGGTGAGCTTTTACAATTTACAGGAGTTTACTAAAACCACTGACCTCATCATTGGTCAGATTCTACTAGTGCTAAATAATTAATGGTGATATTGGGCCTTAAAAATTCTCAGCTATTTGAATCAGAACTGAATCAAGCCAGGACCGATATCTTAATGTCAGCCTTTCATGAGTTACTGGAGATATGTACCATAACGGATTTATACCATCTATTGTTGCTTTTCGCAGTTCTTTTGTTGCTAGTTTCCCATCAATAAGGACTGGCTATCATAGAGAAGATATACTATCCCTCTTGTTTTACTTGTTAAGGATCATAATATGCCTCAAGTATAACAGTTAATATAGTAGAAGTATTAATGATAATTATAATGACAGCTTATTTGTTCAGTCCAGTTAATTGAAATAAATCAATGTTATAAAAATGTATAAGAGTTTATTTGGTTATTTATGAAGGTATAAATAATAATAATAATAAGTGTTATAGTGTTTAGACTCTTGCATACAATGCCACCTCATGCGTGTATCAATTGGTTGTTGTGAAAGTGCTAGATAACTTTGAAGATACATTCATGAGCTTACCTAGATACACCTGTACTTACGTAGCATACGATACTAGTCTATGCATTGGGTGCAATACAATGCATTTGCTTCATGCATTGGTTACAGGGAACCAAGGCTCAGTATTTAGCGGCAAAGGCATTGAAGCAGAAGTCATGGCGTTTCCACACTAAGTACATGATGTGGTTTCAACGACACGAAGAACCAAAGACTATAACAGACGAATACGAACAGGTAAAGAGTTTGTCTTGGCTGGCTAGAGGCAATGCTTTCAACCCTTCATCTAATCAATTGTTATTTATATACCAGCACTTCGTGATAGTCCACCGTGAAACACTGTAGAAAGGGGTGATCCAGTTAAGCTAGTGATACATGGTGCGGGATTAAACTCGGTCGTTAGGCTCGACCCAGTCTGTGCCCTCTTCGATGTGTAGCATGCTGAATGTACCATTTTCATAGTGCTTAGACCCGCCTTTGGATGTCTGCTTATTAAAGCACTAGCATGTCCAGTCATTATGTTTTCGGTCTTTGCTTCTTTCCATGACCTGTGGGAGTGTCCTTTAAGGATGTTCGCAAAGAGGAAGGAGGAACGTGCGACCCATATGTGGGGAAGAGGGTGGTTATGTCCCATGCAGCCATCAATATCTGAATTTGGTGCATAGTTAATTCAGTACAGCATCGGCCTTTATGTAATGTAATCAAATATTTATATAGTGCCGCTCAAATCAGCAGCGCTCTCAATGGTGTCTGTGTGTGGGCAAGGGAACAGATAAGTCTTGAGGTGCCTCTGAAACTGGCAAGATGAGGGGATCAGTCATTCCAGGCGCAAAGACTGGAAGACAATTCCAAGCTGAAGGGCCAGCATGGGCAAATCTCTGACTGGGCCGTGGCAGAGCGCATGCGTGGAACTACAAGAAGGCCACGAGTGGCCTTTAGTTTGGCACTTTAGCCCTCGACAACCGGATTTGCATCTTCACTTGACCTTTTTCACTTACCCACTGACCCTCGTGAATAAGCTGTTGCCCTGCCCTGCGCTTATGTGAAAATAGTCTTCGTTCTCTTTTCAGGGCACATACATTTACTTTGACTACGAAAAGTGGGCGCAGCGCAAGAAGGAGGGCTTCAAGTTCGAATACAAATTCCTCGAAGACAACGAACTCTAAAGCGCGTCTACCCACGAGTCCTGCTCTGTCTCCTCCTCTGTATCTCTGTCTGTCTCTCTCTCTTTCACTCGGCCTGTGTACAGAAGCACAGTTTTTATTTTGCGAAAAGTTGGAACGGAAGCGTTTTGGTCGGGTTCGGCCGATAACGACGACTTTGGGATTTACGCGAACAGTTGAAGCGGACTCTCGCCGCCATGCTCTGTCGTCGAGCGCGACCGCGTGCTCGGTCGAGCATCGCAAGTTACTGCTCAGCGTTTTGGCGTCGTAGATTCGTAGTCTGGTCGACTTTCTTGGGAGGATCACATCGCGAAGTAGTGCAATTTGTGATTGGAAAAAGTGCCTAACATCTGTAAATTATGTTGGTTTTACGTGTTCTTGGCCTCCAGGTTTAGGTTGTCTGTCCAAAGTGTGGAGTTTGCACGCTTGGACGATTGCCGTAGTCCACGCGCTCGGGAGATTTCCGCACGAAAGCTTACAGTTCCTGGCGTTGCAGGTGTTTCTTGGCTTAGAAATGTTGGTGTTCCCTTTCAGTCGGATTTTTGGGAACCTGGCTTGTTCACAAAACTTTGAAGAACAGACAGACTGAGAAGGGTGATATGCAGACTTGCGTTTCCCCCAGGTTCCTCTGTGGTTTGGGGTCAGCACGCTTATGGATTGACCTTGCAGGTGATCAGTGTGAGTGTCCTGTTTACTTTATGTGAAGATACAGTGTTTTCTGCCATGTTCGTTCATTGGTTCGACTTGATTTTAGTAGCTACAGCTCTTATGAACAGGTTTTGTACAATTGATCTTTGAGCAGTCATTTTTTTTCTGAATATATTCAGATCAAATGCGTTTCTGTTTTTGTAGTTTTGGTTGCGGTCTCTGTCGTCTGCATTTTTTTCTTCGAATAATTTAATCCGAGAGCATGTTTTCGTACGGTCTACTTGTCTCTGTCTAATAATTAATTGGAACCGAATCTGAATTCGTTGATTAGTGTCGTCTGGTTTTGTGGCGACGAAACCTTGTTTGTCTGATATCTCAATGGGTATACCGTTAATAGTCCTCTCAAATCTGTAATCTGGCTGGTTTGATTTGGTGTGAGACCATACTGCTGCGTCTGTGTGACAGAAAATGTAAGTTCTAAGACATGCTTACTACGAGCAAATATCTACGTTGCAACTGCTTTGAATCTTATGCAAAGACCCGCATTAGCTGAACAGTTCTGCAAATAGATTCTAATATCCAGAGCCTCAGTTTTTAACCAGATCCCAACTAATATCAATGTGTCGTTAAAATGATGGCCCTGCCATAAACGCAGCCCTCCTGCTCTTTCCATATTTTTACTCCTTTAAAGCTTTTTTTGCAGTTCCCCGGTTGGTATCTTGTATATTCAACTGAATTCATAGCAAATTTAGCAATATTTTTCTCCCTACATTTCTTTTTATTTGCTTGAGCATTCTGCAAAGATCCTGCCCACTCAGTTGCTGATAGTTGAGGCTGATCCATTTGACCAGTTGGTGTTACCCTTTCGAACACAGGTGTTGCTACCCTGTTTGCACACAGCTGGCATGAGATTTTTTTCAAGCGTGTAAGTGCGTGGATCTTTGGGGTGGGGGTTGTACAGCTGTACAAATGTTGAGGTGTACATATTGATGTACAGACTGCTGGTTGTATGCACCTAGCTGTACCCGCATGCTGCTGTTTGCGTGTACAGGTGTACAATGATTTCTGTACAGACAAAGAAGCCTTGTACAGTTCCTGGTTATCTTACACAACTGCTGATGTTGTTGAGTTTTCCGTTTTTCTTCTTATGCAAGTCTCAGTCGATTTTCCGAGCGGTCGCGTAGTTCGGTGGTCGCTGTGTATGCATTACGCATTTCCAGGCGGTGCTCAAGTCTCTCTCTCTGTCTCTCTCTCTGTCTGTCTATCTCTTTCTCTCTCTCTGTCTGTCTATCTCTTTCTCTCTCTGTGTGTTTGTGTCCTTGTATTGCTGTGAGGTCTGTTGCCTGGGTCTGTTAGTCTGTCTGTTGTGCCTTGTGCCTCTCTCTTAGTCTGTTGTTCGCTTGTATATTTGGTTGGTAGGTCTTTGTTCCTGTCTCTGTGTTACTCTATATCAGAGGGAGGCACACAAGCGCACAGACAGACCCAACAGTACAGAGGCACAAACAAACACACAGACAGACAGGCCTTTAGCCTCTCTCTTCGTCTCTGTTTATTTGTTCCTTTCTCGCTGTTGCTCTGCATCCGATTCAGACCACACGCACTTACATACACATGCCTGTTTCTGTGTGTGTCTATATATTGGTCCATGTCCTGGTCGTCCTGCCTTGGTCCTGGTTGTGCGTACTGTTGTATAAAGCATGATGTACATCCTTTGAGGGCACCCTATGTATCTGGCTGGGCAGTGGGCATCCTATGTAGCCTATTTGGCTGGGCAATTGTCACCCTATGTATCTTTAGGCATCAGACTTTACTGCGTATGTGGTTGTCTTGAGTTACTTAATTGACGGCAGATTTATAACAGATTATTTAATTCAGTGTTTGTAAAGTCTCTATGGTTTTTCATGCAAGAGGGTCACTGTTGAGAGCTTTTGCAAGATCGTGGTCAATAGGGGTCTTCCATGTATTTCCTGTAAGTTAAACTGAGAGCTGTATAGCATATCTTTGCAGTGCACATTCTATTATTGAGAGATTGGGGAATATGGAACACTAGGGGTGACTGAGGTTGATCCAAAGAAACCGCAACATGTAACGTTGCTCTCATGTGTAGCATGGTATTTATGATCGTGCTTTAGGATGAGGGTCTAGAACTAGTTTGAAGACATTACTTAAGCCAGAGATGATGTCGAGCTTTGAGTTGGAAAGGTGGTGACTGAATCTAAAGTTTCAAACTAAGTAATTTCATTGCCGACGCTGTATTCCATTTTAGTAGCTGATCGATTGGTTTAGGCATTTGGCTTGTGATACTGAGAGTATGAGGGGCTCAGTAGAGACGTCGAGCAGAACCTTCACTTTCAATTGCTCAGCGCCTTCGTTTGATGCTTGATCAGTTGATATTAGCACTTAATAAATAATTGACAGTAGTAACAAATAAAAATTTAGGTTTTTAAAAAAGGTTCTGTTGACACAGTTTGACAAAATATACCATCACTCTGTGCTACAATTTCATTACCATAGCGTCTATGATTACATTATGTTCTTCTACCCAATGCAGTTTCATTCAGCAATGTGTATTCAGTTACTTGAGAAATGGAATGAGTTGCTCCAATGATTTTGGTAGTTGTCCTTTCTTTTCATTAACTAAGCTGGCGTTTGTGCTACCCTATGATTCAGTTTGAAAAGTTTGATGGTAGACTTAATTTAACACATCGAGACAAAATTTTAATCCGTCATAATTTTATTTCAAGTACAGACAAAATTCAAAGCCTTTGTGTTAATTCGATTGTCTTAATTCGTGGTTAATTGATTGATTTTCTGTTCTTGGTTCGTTGACTTGTGCTTCTGTTCGTTGCTTTATCATTGGTCGTTTGTCTTTTATGGATTTTTTATCTGCTGGCAGTTCCAGAAACAGTTCCACAATTGAATGAGGTACACCTCCTAATAGCTGTTTAACCCTCGATTGTTATCTCTCTCTCTACACCAAAAAGGTTTGTGTGGGTGGATCGTAACAGGTGTGTTTGGGGGTTGGGAAAATTGGGAAAATTGGGGCTAGCGTCAAACCTTTTGTACTTTATATTTTGATTTGTATGTTCTTTGATATCAGAACTAGTACCTATGATATCCTGTTGCACCACTGGTATAGCTTTTGCACTGCTGGTACCCTTTGACACCAGTGACATCCTTTGACTCCTTTGTTATTCTTTGATGCTATTACCAACCCTGAACACCACCCGTATTCTGGGGCACCCTTGGTATCCTGGGACACCATTAGTGTTCCTTTTACTCTATTGTTACTCTTTGGCATTATTGCATTGTTAGTATCCTGATCACCACTGGTATGACACTTAGTACCACTGGTGTCCTGTGGCACCTTTTGTATCCTGGTGGCACCTTGGTTATCTTGACGATATTATATGGCACCGAGGTTGTTCGGCACTTTGCAACTGGACGCACTCTAAGGCACTTTTTTTTATTGCGTCGTGTTTAGAAGCGACTTGTAGGTGGCACCACTGACTAGTCTCGTTTGTTGTGGCGCCATATAGATTGTACTGTTGCACCAGATGTTGGTTTTAGTCTGTCGGCCGTCTCGAACCTTCAAATACGGCTGTGTGTTGATGACGTCGTCGTGTCATGACGTTGACGCCTAAATGACAGCGTGTTGCGATTGACGCTTTTGTTCTCATCTGTCACCGACTGCGCTGCTGTGATTAAAAACGCTAAACAATTGACTCCAGTTAGTTTTCTTTCGTCGTCAAGTTCTCGTTATTCAAAGGATGTGTGTGCTACGCGATGGTCTGTCGTGTGAAGTTAGTGAAGTATCTCACTAGATCAATTGAAAATTGAGGATGGTTGAAGTGTTCATAGACGGGCGCTATAGAAAGCGTACAGTTACATTCAACGACTCAATGCAGGTTTCGCAATCTTCTCGCGTGCATTGCTCTTTCACCATATATACCAGCAGCAGTGCTAGATTCAGTCCTATGACGAAGCGTCGTTAATGGACTTTAGACGGCAGACCAAGAAGCTAACCGCTTATGCTACAGTGCGGTACCAGATCCGCGCATCTGGTTTCATAAGGGTCTGCAGCTAGAGAAGGACCTAGAGTGACAAGGAGAGTCAGAGGCAGAAAGACAGGATTGAGACGACAGGACAGATATTATGGGGATATGGTCCAGATGCGCGGATAGCAGTTTGCAGGAAATGGAGACGGTACGTGACGTTTTGGCGCAAATCTCTGATACGATATAATATTGTATATTATATATCGGATAAATATATTATATGACAATATACCACCTTAGTGTCGTAAATTATTCCCCATGGCAAATCAGTTTAAGCGTCGGTAGTAGAAGAGGGATCGGTGAAAAGAATCATGTTTAACTATAAGCTGGACCAATGCAAAGGATACTGTTAACCTGAAAGCTGGATTGGCGAAATGAATCATGCTTAAGTGGAAGCTGGATTGATGAAAATAATCATACTCCAATGGAAGCTGGATTGATGAAAATAATCATACTCCAATGGAAACTGGATTGATGAAAATAATCATACTCCAATGGAAGCTGGATTGATGAAAATAATCATACTCCAGTGGAAGCTGGATTGATGAAAATAATCATACTCCAATGGAAGCTGGATTGATGAAAATAATCATACTCCAATGGAAGCTGGATTGATGAAAATAATCATACTCCAATGGAAGCTGGATTGATGAAAATAATCATACTCCAATGGAAGCTGGATTGATGAAAATAATCATGCTTAAATGAACGCTGCTGACGATATGGATTGCTGAAAATAATGCCGTTTAATTGGGAGCGGGATTGATGAAAAGATTGTGTGTAAAAGGATTAGACGATTATTAGAATTCTCACGTCCATCCCACTTCTATTTAAGCAAGATTCTTTTCATCATATCAGTTCCAAGTTTAGCATAATTGTTTTTATCGATAAAGTGCATGCTTCATATTACACTATATTTTGCTTCAGATATCTTCGCCAAAACATCCTGCGCCAAAACGTCCTGCTCCGATATAGAGGTGTAAATGAAGGTGAATCCAGGATGCGGACTTGGTGAAGCTGACAGTGCTGAGAGAAAAGGGGGTAATCAAGGGGTAGTCAAGGTCCCATTTTCAGAGGGGCAGAGTTGCGGAACTTCTTATTTTAAAAGGAAGACTCTTTCTGTATACAGGGTCAATAATATGGGCTGCTCTATAAGTAATTAGGGACCCGTTATTGCAACGCCATTAACTTTATTTATAGCTACTAGGCCTATTATTACCACTATTTACTTCTACCACTAGGACTTCCAATATTACCTTTGATATTATAATTATCGATATCATTAAAATATTGCACTTATTAAAAATATTGCACTTATTAAATCCGTTCAGGATCTTAGTCAAGGAAATTCTGCCTCTCTGGCCATTGGATCATCTCTTAGAACTGAACCTAGCAGTCTCCATAATTGTTTTTTTGTGTGATAAAGTGTGGGCAAATAATACCTGCAACCTCTGGATGCTGAAGAAATGTGATTATTTTCTTATCACTGAGACAAACACATCATCACAAGTGACAGCACAGACTAATAATTTGCCTAAATTGGAGTATATTTCCAGCCTTTACATTTCAAGCATAAAATAGTACCACGGTAGATGCAGTAAAACAGTAAATCCTAAGAACGACATTGTTTCTAAGACTCAAAAAAACAAAAACAATTTATCAAAAGCATCCTGACAACAATTTGATTTGAACATTTGTACTCTGTAGCAATGCTAGACATTGTTTAATAAATATGACTAATTTCTGAAAAGAAGTTGGCCACAAGGTCAGCACAATCATCAGAATCACTTCGACCAAAGCTTCACGAGTTGGTCATTTCCACCAGAGCAAAACTTCTGATCTGAGCCAACGCGAATACAAGCAACCGTAACGTACCGTAACATACCGTAACCTACCGTAACATACCGTAACATACCGTAACGTACCGTAACGTACCGTAACATACCGTAGGAGGCCTGTTTTTATAATGCCACCAAATTTTATATGCAATGCTTGTTTTAGAAATTAAGCATTTTAAATAAGCCGGACTGTGACTTATATAAACAAATTCGATCGGATAATCGGATTTCTCAATGTTTTTTTAAATTTTTACCTCCGAAAGAAGGCCTGGCGCAAGTGCGCCAGTTGCGCCATAGTTAGTCTCGCACTGGTCAAGGCCCATGCAAGGCAAATGTGAGCAAAGGTACTAGGGTACGTAGGTCTACCTAGTACAAACAACAATCTCCCACTTGAAGCTAGAACTCGACTCTCCCTGTCGCAAGTCGAGCTCTGTGCGGCACTTTATGCTTATAGGCTATACGAAAGAGAACAGAAACACAGAAGTTTTGAGGAGATAAATTTATTTCTAATGAAGTTGGCTTCGAAATAACTTTTGATCTTTAATACTATAGACAACTATTTGTAATCTATGATTCTATTGTCTCGTTGTACCTAAGGCTAAGCAAACGAATTGAAGCCTACGTCAGTCACGAAAACCCTTATAAAAGATAATTAACGGTGATGTCGAATATTTAAATTAATTAAATTAATTAAATAGAGTCTTTTCAGAACTGTTGATAACTTTTCATAGAATTGCACGTCCTTCCTTCGTTCTTTCAATTGTTAATTTTCGCAACACTCGTTAATTACTAATCAAGAAATCCATTGTGTAACTCGAGCAACGATTTCTTCTTTAAGATGCTGTTATCGACTCAAACGCTGCTGAAGCTGAATACAAACAAGAGAACATCAAAGTTAGGTTTCCATAGCAACACACAGAATGAAGGCGATATGATACAGATGACACCAGAGGCGATGGTGAAGTGGTTAGCGCAAAGGACCATCAACCGAAAGGTATACGGGGTTCAAACCCCCGCCAGCATGACAGATTTGGTCAAAGATTTATGCTCCATCAGTATCTCTAACCAACTCAATTATAATGAGCACACTATCCGTACACTGTCGGAGGAAGATTAGGCTGCGATGGAGAGGACTGGCCACCCGCCCTCACACGAAGGCACCAGCGCCAACAGTCGCTCGTTCAGAATATACCAGATGGATCACTGACTATGTTTAGTTCTCTGCGCACCTAATCGTATTGCACTAGTATAGGAATTGAAGAAATTAATTTTAAACAGTAATGATGAATTATTAGAAATTAATAGAAATTAACATAAGTCAATAGAATTAATGTAGAAATTAAAGGAAGTTAATAGAAATTCGAACCTGACTGTCGAGTTCCTACTCAGAGGATGACTTCGACGTCCTTTCGGTCAAGGTGACCTTCACGCCGGGCTAAAATGCAATACGATTTATATAGCGACCTTTTCGACGAAAGCGAACTCTGTAACTCTATAGTTACTGTGTTCGTTACTTTACATGTGATCGGTATACATGACAACAGCAAAAAATAAATGTTTATAGCAGAATACAATTCTAGGAAGCAGTCTCCATGCATGGGTAAATCAAATAACGGTAGAATTTATGCTAAGTCAGCTAAGCAGAAAAACATCTTTGCTGGCGTGAACTAAAGCGCTTGCAAATTCTAAGGAGACAAAATAAAACCACTGAATATTATAAATACAATAAATTGCTCCAAATACGGGCAATAATGGATAGCGTGAACACCTAACGTAAGCTTAAAGAAACAATTTCTGGTATTAAGCCTAATTGCTTAGCTGAAAGTTAAACTGGAATCAAAGGCAAACTGTCTTGCATGCAATAAACTACAGAAATAATAATAAAGGTATCGCCATGTCGTATCGTATCGTATCTGAGAATTTAAAGGCGCTTCATTCAGAAGCGTTACCAAGTAGCACAACGAATAATTAACGCCATTAGAACATTGTAAGGTAATGCATTGTAAGAGGCATTTAGACCAACAGTTTCCATCGAAGACGGGAAGAGTTACATGCAAACTGAATCGAAGGACTAACTACACACAGAGCGAGTGGCGAAAATAGCCAGTATTCGATGTTTGACTGCATTATGCATAGGAATATATCAAGGCGCTTCATGAATGAGGTCGCCCTATGAAAACAAAACAGGAAGTCCAGCTGCCAATTTTGTACATAATATTATACGAAACAGTAATGATTTTAATAATTTATAGAAAAGTTTGTTGCATGTTAACAGACCGAATTTACAAAATCCAAAGTTTTAAGACCTTTAACAAAGACGAGTGAGTTTTATTAAACCAGTGGTCAAACCCATGCCTACTGAATTTGAGGGTGTAAGATTAAACATGCAGCTTGACTTCCAGTACTTCTGAGTCGAGGATGTTTTTTTACGTGGGGAAGCTGATGCAAATTGAAACAGCTTGAATGTTAATTCCTCGCTTTCCTCGCTGAAGAAGTTGGAGACAATTCACAAAAAACAATGACAACATATGGCGTAATGACCGAGTCAAGCGTTAAGCTAGATGAAGCCACTCTTAGCGTCACTAAAAGCAATATCATACGATCTCTCCGTAGTACCAATGACCTAAAAGGTTGGAAACAAGAAAAATATCTATGAAGAACGAATGACGTCATAAAAACCATGATGACGGCGGTCTCACAACCACAGCAAATGTAGAGTGGGAAACTCAACATTTCCAAAAAGCATTAAACTATGAAAACAAAACAGGAGGAAAGGAGCTTAGCAAACGAGGATTCACACGTGGGAAAACGTTTACAATCATGATGTAAAATATACTAAGGGAAAACACTCTGAATAAAACCTGCTCCTTGAAAAATCACACTTTAAAGTTGGGATAACCATAATATTTGCATAATTTATGGATTAGGTCACACGGAATGAGGTAAAGTCAGATTATGTCACACCAAATAAGGTAAGGTCAGATTACGTAATAATTATGGAATGGAAATTCATACAAGAAAACTTGAGGGTTGAAGGAACGGCACACGTTGTGAAAAATTTCACTTCAAATGGGTAAATAGGGATAGGTGATTGGTGGTGTTGATTGGGTTGGGAGGGAGTGATGACGTAACCAACGGGGGCCACACGTGGTCAGACTTACGACAGTGGTTTAGCACCAGATCCCAGAGAGAGTTCAGCACGACGTGAACTCTAGGTTTGGACGTTCTTCTATTACCTCGTTTGATTCTCAGATTGGCATTTCCGTTACCGATCACGTGATCCCATCACCTATCCGCTGTAACCGCGTATTTCCGGTACAAATTGGTATAACAGTATTATTCATAGAATACTTATAAACAGATTGTTTGAGGTTTATTAATTAATGTTTGCTAAGAAATAAACAAGTGTTCATTTTATGTAATGTAAAATCCAACTAAAATAATAAAAGGATGTTTTTCACTTGAACACAATCTTCAAGATCGATTATATACTTAACTATGATAGGTTAGAGCAAATAATTTAATCAGTCAAAAGATATTTAAAGAACTATTTTATTTTAAATTGCATCCAGTCAACTAATCAATTGCATTATTAAATTAGTTAATTAGTCAAAGAGAATACTTGCAGAGATATCTAGCAAGAAATGTTTGCAATTAAATTAGATTCCGTATACAGTTATAAATTTAGCCAAAAGTTCAATGGATATCGAGAGCAATAGATCTAGGCCTTCTTCATTTTAAGATAAAAACTATTAGATGACAACAAATTCATTGAACAGACAAATTATACTTACGCCGGTGGTGGTTGAGGTGCGTGTTACAGAGGCTGAGCTGCGGTTCCTGGCCCTCAGTTTTGATAGTGAGTTCTCTGCCTGGTCCGCTCTCTCTTCGGCCTCCTCCAGGTCGTGTTGCACCTTCCTGTACTTGGCCAAGTTGATGGCCGCTATCTCCTCCTAAATTGAAAATTTATGAGATGACTCAACAACTTACAAAGGTCACTACAGATATCGAGTGGCGCTTTACAAGTGCCCATACAAGTGCTCCATTACAATTACAATTACAGAGAAACCGGCGATAAAACATATGCGATGTTTAAAACTCATGCTTAACACCAAGTTGCAAGAGTAAGAGTAAATTCTACCTGTTGATCAAATGAATGACTGAATGGCTGAATGAATGGTTGATTGAATGAATGAATTAACGAATGAATTAACGAATGAATCTGCTCACCGCTTCTTCGACCTGTCTCTTGTAGGTCTTAATCTTCTGCTGGAGCTTATCAACCATGTCGTTCAGTCTGTCCTGCGCCTTCTTGTCCTCATCCGCCTGCAAGGCCAACTCCTTCACCCTTCTGTCCTGCTTCCGAATATTCTTCTCCGTCTCCTGGTATCGTCTCTGTTCTCCCTCCAGTTCCACCTCCAACTCGCGGACCCTCTGCTCCAACTTCTGGATGGTCTTCTTGCCTCCTTTGAGCGCCGAGGCCTCTGCCTCGTCAAGGCGGGCTTGGAGGTCCTTAACCTGGGCCTCGAGCGTCCGCCGAAGCTTCTCGATCTGACCGGAGTGGTCCTGTTCTTGGCGTAGTTCGTCGGCAATGCGAGCGGCGTCCGACAGGGCCTTCTTAGAGGACTCCTCGGCCTTACGAAGTTCATTTGACTGTTCCTCGAGGTCAGACTGGAACCGAAGATATCAACAATAACGTCTCATTGGATGTAAATGATTTGCACGAACGGACCGAAATGATCTTTAAGATCGAATTTAATGACGTTCAGGGTCCGATTAAGATTATTCTTCGGGTCGGACTTAAATGGCAATATCGAATTGGAATAAACTTTATCATCGGATTAAAATGACAATAACGATTGGATTCAAAATGAATTTAGACCTAATGATTGGATTCAAAATGAATTTAGGCCTAATTATTGGATTCAAAATGAATTTAGGCCTAATTATTGGATTCAAACTACCTGCACGATCGAATCTAAACGATCTTTAAAATCGAATTTAATTGACTCTATAATGGGATCTACGCCTATATCGATGTATATGGGTTTGGTGGCTCTGTTTTTGCCATTGATCGGAAATAAGAAATTAAAATTATCATCATAATCATTATCTTCATTTCCACCATATCGTCATGAACGTCATCGATAAGGCAATGACGAAACGTAACCATCCACCCAACCAGACATCCAGACATCCACTAAACCATCCATCCATTTCTATTAATTCATCAGCCAATTATTTCATCCATCCATTCATTCTATCACCCATTCATCTAACAATTTCATCTACCCATCCATCCATTCATCCATTTATTCATCCATACATCCTATCAAGCGTCCTTCTATCCTTACCAGTCTAATTATCCATCAATTCATCCATCCATTCATCCATTCATTCATCAATTCATCTAATCTCTACCTGCATCGCCTGTATGTCCGTCTCGAGCTTTCTCTTGATGGCGGCCAGCGAGTTATTGGACGCATTCAGCTCAGAGACTCTGTCGACCGTCTCGTGCAGCTCCGACTCTGCCGCCTTCCTCGCTCTCTCGGCTGACTCCAGCTGCGTCTTCAGCTCCTCCAGCTCCCCTGCGATGACGATGGCTCGCCTCTCGGACGCGTTGAACTGTTCCCTGGCCTCCTCTCTCGCCCTCTGCTCCTCTTCGACCTGCGCCTGGACCTCACGGATCTGTTGCTGGAACTTCTTAATGTTCTTCTCAGCCTCCGCTCGACCTCTGTTAGCCCCGTCGAGGGCCACCTCCAGTTCGTTGATGTCGGTCTCCAGCTTCTTCTTAACGCGCATGGCCTCTGCTTTGCCGCGGGCCTCTGCCTCGAGGCTGGCCTGCATCGAGTCAAGGGCACGCTGGTGGTTGCGCCTAGGAAGCAAGAAGAAGACGCTGGAACTTAGGATCAAGGTAGGGAATATGTGTGGTATGGTAAACTAGTGCGGGGTAATACTGGTGGTAACCGCAAATTTTCATCGCACCATAAGCGGATTATGCATTTATCCGCTGTTCATTTAAGTGGAGTAAACTTTAGTCACTAAATGACCGATTATTACTAATTAATAATTATCACTGTAGTCACTATTGCTAGTTCAGAATTATCTTTAACTGGCAATGTTCACTGTCATCAGCAAAATTAACAAAACAATTAAACACTGAACAGATTTAATATTACTTAGACACCCTTTAATTGCGCCTTTCGATACAATATGCCCATCTAGCTCCATTAAACACAATTAGAAGATTTAATAAATTTGTTTGCCTGACCAATAGTTGGAAATAGAGGAGCATATATTACGTCGTAAGGTTGAATAAAAAAAAGGTGTCTAAGTTATATTTATTCTAAGACTAAAACTAGTGATAATTGGCAAAAGTAATTACAGTTGACGCCACTTAAATGCATAACGGATAAGTGCATACATAAGTTGTAACTGGACATCGCCGAGAAACAAACAACAAATCAGCTGCTCGTACTCTGGGGTCGTCCATAAATGACATCACGCGCCTAGGGGAGGGTCGCATATTTGTGACAATGTGTGACTGGGGGAGGGCGTGGCGGACAAATGTGACGTCACATCATTATCACAATCATCAAGTATCAAAGTGCATGATTTTATTAAAAACTCGCTGAATTAAACAATTTGCACTTAAGACTGGTCAGTGAAAGTCTCAAGCCTGCAGAAAGGAGGAGGGCGACGTCAATCATTTCTGTTTTTGAATTGCTGCTTAACGATGACGCCAAACAGCAACTGAACAATTAACAAACTCCTCGTGAACAAGTTGGTGCCCTGCGTTTGGTTATAGAGCAGCGCCATAGATATACCAACACTATTGCCAAAGATTTTTATTTAGCACAACACAATCAATCAATCAAGTAATCAATTAATCAATCAATCTATCAATTAATCAATCTATCTATCAATTAATCAATCAATCGAGTAATACAAATAAATGATAGGGTAACGAAACAGAAAGTGAATGGTAGTGATCAATAGGGAAAGAAAGTCCTAAGGGACCAAGATCCCGCTAGTAGGGACACCCTTGACACGGATAAGTGACCGACGTGCAAGTGAGAGCAGATTAGGTAAGGCTTTCTATAAGCTCAACTAACTTAACTAAATAGTCCAGGTAAAAATTATGTGTTACCTTATGTAATACTAATAAGATATTTGTAGTGTTAGGAGAGATAGAACATGAAACCTGGTGTTCTCGAACTCCTCGTCCTTCTCTGCCAGTCGTCGGTCGATGTCCTGGCGGATGGCGGATATCTCCAGCTGTGACCTCTGCGACTTCGCCTCCTCCGTCTCAAGCGCTGCCTCGGCCTCCTCCAACGCCGCCTGCAGCTCTTCCTTCTCCAACTCCAGGCGCTTCCTTGCCTTGTCCATCTCGTGAACGCTCCTGCCTCCCTCTCCCAACTGATCCGTCAGGTCGTGAATCTCGTCTGCAAGCAACGATGATAATGATACTTATAAGTATCATCATAGCTATTATTATAATTAGTGACATCTAAAGCGCCTCTGTCGTATACACAAAGCATCAACAGATGGCGCATCAAAAACCAAACCGTAATAAGGTCAATTTCTAACGGAATTTTTGTAGCGCAACTACGAAGACGAGCAGTGAATTGAATGAGAGAAGAAAGGCGAGAATATGTGAGACGGAGGTACGACCCGTTATTTCCAATCTGGTGGTACCGTAATTTATTGATGGACCCTGAGAAAGCAGGACGGAAAGGAATCATGACAACAGCCGCCAGGAGATGATGCTGGTGGTGGTGTCTGAGGTGGTGGTGATGGTAGTGTGAAGAAGAACGCCAAGATGAGAGACACACAATGTGAAGATGCTTACGATGGCGACAACGATAATAATTATAATAATTGTTAAGAAGATGGGTATATGACGATTACGATGAAGATGTGATGGCGACGTGGCGTGGTGGTATTAATAAATTTCATCAACGATTGCAATTACAATTGTAACGAATTATTGTAAATGGTCATTCTAAAATGTAACTGTACTTGTAATTATAATCTTGGATGTAGTCACAGCGTACAATTTGCATAGCTCCTTTTGTCCTTTCTATTCGAACCTTGCGGTTGTGGTTTGCAATGCCAATATAAAGAGAAATGCGATGTGCGGAATTGTCAAAATAGTTTAAGGTAAGTAATCCAGTGAGTCGATAAGTCTGCTGTCGGGTGATCTACTATGTCTGACCTGAGAGGTTCTTGTTCTCTCTTCGAAGCGCTTCCATTCCTTCGAGGGTCTCCTCGATCTGCGCCCTCAGTTTGTAGACCTCGGCGGCATTTCCACGTGACTCCCTCTGAGCGTTTTCCAGTTCCAGCTGGAGATCGGCCACCTTGCGCTTCCACTCGTCGACCGTCTTGTCGAAGGCCCGCTGCCGTTTCTCCGCCTGGGAGGAGATCGCCTGAGCCTGAAAGACATCCATTGGAAGACTCGCGATGAGTTGAATATTGCAGGGCATAGGAATGGGGCGAGAGGGTAAGGCTAGAAAAAGGAAGATACGTATACGGGAGAGGAACTATAGATGGAAAGTAAAGCAGGGAAAGAGATCGAAAAGTAATACAAGTAATAATGTGAATATTCAGAAATAGGTTACAAATATTAGATTATAATCGATTACTCAATAATGAGCGATAGAGCAAACTAACCAGCAAATTATAATTCTAATGAATTAATTTCAACATTCTGTCAATTCCAGTTTTTATTGATTAACGAATCTCAGGAGGAAATTCTAATAGCTTGGAAATTCAACTGATCGTTCTTATCTCTGTGGATTGGTAGAACAAGCAAGGAATTGAAAGCTAAGATGAGCAGGAGAGATGAGGGAAGGAATTAGGCTGAAAGCAGAGCTATTATAATCAAGTGATGATCGTAACTGAAGGTTAGTCAGTTCAGGAAGGAAAGGACGGTAACTGAAAGCAACTCAAGACAAGTGACGGTAACACAGGGTATTAAGTGATCGACTTACCCGTTCCACTTCAATCGTGAGGTCCTCCAATTCTCCCTGGAGTCGGTTCTTGGCCTTTTCCAGGCTGGACGCCTTCGAGACGGCTGCCTCGAGCTGCGCCTCCAGCTCCTGAATCTTGGCGTTGAACTTCCTCTTGGCCTCTTCCATCTCCTCCGATCTCACTCCTCCCTCTCCGCTCTCGCACTTGTGCCTCCAGATCGCCACTTCATTATTGGCCTTGGCCAGGGCCCTCTGGAGGTCACCTCTACCCTCCTGCTCCTCTTCCAGCTGATCCTTCAGGTGATCGAGGTCGGCCTGGAGGTTTCGCACGTCCCCTTGCAGCTTCGCCCTCAGCCGTGACTCCTCCTCGAGGGCAGCCTTGGCCTCTTCCAATTGCTTCGTCAAGGCCTGTTTGGCCTTCGTCAGCTGGTTCACCTGGCTCTCAGCCTCCTCCAGCTGTCGGGAATGTTCGGCACATTCCGCAGAGCTTCGGCTCTTCTGGGAGGTGAGCTCCATGATGTCTCTGGCTGCCTGCTCGTACTTAGCGTTCAGTTCCGCCAACTGACCCTCCAACTGCTTCGCTATCTTGTCCGAATTACCCTACAGGAAACACGAATGCCCTGCCACATGAATATTTATGACCGTTTCATGAATATTTATGACTAAAATGTCACACATAGATAAATATTCATGCGGACAAAATTGTATATATATATATACATGTATTTATGAGAAAACAGATAATAATTCATTTATTTATTCATTAATGTGAAAATGTTTATAAACACGCAAATATTTGAGAGGATCACAGATTTTTATTATTATTGTTATTGTTATAATCAAAATCATTATTATTATTATTATTATTATTATTATTATTATTATTATTATTATTATTATTATTATTATTATCAATATTGTAATTAATAATGAAAATAATTTTAATTATTAACATTTTTATTATCATCATTGTTTTTATTGTTATTGCTATTGTTATTATTATCACTATCAATATCATTATTTTTTATTGTTACTATTATTATTATTATAATTATTATTACTATTATTATTATGAATTAACATAGGGCCTATTAAACACCCATAAAGTCGCACAGATATGTGAATCATAGACGCTGTGTATCAATCGCAAGAGGAAGAAAAGTCATGTATGAAGATGTTTGTAGGCAAAACAAAGATAATCAGTTTTTAGGGTTTCATTAATGTCAAGTATCAATTGCTATAACAATAGTCAGTTGCTTCATGAATATTGATGTTTGCTTATGAATATTTAAATGAATAGTCATGAGACGAACTTTGGTCTTCGAGCTGTGATCAATCTGGGTATGTACGTCATCCAGTTCAGCCTTCAGCTGGCTTCGCTCCTTCTCAGCTCTGCAGCAACAACAGATTAACAGATTGAGTTCATATATTAGCGCTACATAAAGTAGTTAAGTATAGGTGACGGGTCTACTCTTTGAGATAGTGGACTCATAGTTCAGGTGTTGAAACCCAACTCCGAGAAGCCGTGTCTCAGAATTTAACTACTGATCACACCCCCATCAAGTAACTTCAGTAATGGCTTAACAAACTTTATATTCTGTTCTACCCCAGCCTGTCCAATCCTACACCCTACCATAACGGACCATTTAATAGATCATAATGAACCATTGTATTACCATATCATGCATTATGGACCATTTACAAGGCAAAAAGGACCATTCACCAAAACATGAAGGACCCAGAGGCGGCGATCTCGTTTGACAGTCGGAGGCCTGGAGGGGCACCTAATGAGAGGGGTAGGAAATGTGGAAGGACACAGGTGTAACGAGTACCCTGTCTGTAAAAGGTGGGGAACTTGTCCCCCTCGATCCTTGGGATCACCGCCTCTGAAAGGACCATTTACCAGACCATGAAGGACCAACAACCAGACTCTGAACGTGTTCTTACTTTTGCCTGGCCTTCTGCAGTTGGTCCATCTGTTCTGACAATTCGTTGACTGCATCCTGCTGCTTCTTACGAAGTGCTGCCGACTGAGCCTCGCTCTGGATGTGCGCCTCTTCCAAATCCCTCCTCAGCTTCTGTAGCTCAGCCTCTCTCTTCTTGTTGACGTCGATCTGCGCCTGCGTGGCTCCTCCCGCCTCGTCCAGTCGCTGGGACAGCTCGTCCAACTCCCTCTGCAGCTCCGCTCTCTGCTTCTCAACCTATTGTTAACAACGCCTTTGCTATTGTCACTGCAATTGTCATTGCGATTGTCATTGCGATTGTGTGATTGCAATTGTCATTATAATTGTTATCGTGACTGCATTTGCGAATGTAATAGTTGCTAATAATCATAAAAGTGATCTACCAAATGTCTTAAGCACGAAATCCAAGCACAGGGCACCAGCTTATTCACGAGCGATGGCGAATAACAACATAGTGTTGTTCATACTACTACAGCCTATATAGGTGTCCATACCACTATAATATGCACAGTAAGTATTTCCTTTTACTCTAGACCAAACTCCTCTGTCTTTTGGCAGGCCTTCTAAACGCCAGTTAGTTTCCAAGTTAAACGAAATTAAGTTAGAGTTAGTTACATAGGCCCAGGTCTTGTTTTAACTGATTAGGTACAAAGGTCTTGTTGCTATCCTACCTTTGTTCTGGCAGCGCGCTCTGCTTCCAGTTCTTCCTCCAGTTCCGCAATGCGAGCCTACAAACAGGAAGGAATGTAATGATTGTAATGTATCGAAAGTTGCACAGTGCAAAGAACAATTCGACAACGATTGTATTGCAATCAAGATGACAGAAATGGATCAAATAAATTAGCGAATGAACGAATTAATTAATTAATTAATGAACGATAGATATAAAGAACGAACGAAAGAATGAACGAGAGAACAAGGTAAAAAATAAACGAGTGAAGGTAACAACGAGTGAACGAGCGGTGTGCAGCGGGTGTTACCTGTAATTCTTTGATCTTCTTCTGGAGTTGAGCCACCAGACTCTGTTCGCTTTCCAGTTTGCTGTTGAGGCTGCTAATCTCCGCATCCTTCCTGTAACGTAGCAACAAATCACGCAGTGTAGAGTAATGTAATGATGCGAACTAAAATTAAGTGTGATAGTAATAGATTAATAAAAGTATAACGCAGTAAAATATAGTATTGTATAGCATAGTATGGCATGGTATATCATAGTATACATGTAGTATGGTATGGTATGGTATGGTACGGTACGGTACGGTACGGTACGGTATGGTATAGTGTAGCATAACATGCCATAACATAGTTGTTTCATATGATATTTTATCATGGGAGCATTTATATAGCGTCAGTCCTTACTTTCGGCCGCTGTCTTCGAGGTCTCTCTTGAGTCGTTCCAGTTCTTCGACGGTCTCCTGGGTGACCTTGAGGTCGGATTCCACCTTCCTCTTCGCCTTCTCCACATCCGCTCGCACCTTCTTCTCTCGCTCCAGACTCTCCTCTAACTGTAATGTAGCAAAACGAAGCACAGCGTCACGTAATGTAATAAAACCCGCGTTATATAAATAATTAGCATACGTATTATTATCACTGTTAATATTACAGTAATTATAATCATCAGTATTATTGTTTTCGTGTCTATGACCTGTGTCACCTGAGTCTTATTGGATTCCTCAGGGACTTGAATATTAACAATTGTAGAAAAGAAAAATAGAGAATTAGTTTTTTTCGTCGTTGTCATCACCTACACAACTATTATAATTATTATTACCATTATTATTAAATAAATACAATACTAATTATTATTATTATAATAATCGTAGTCATTTTTATTATTATTATTATTGTCCCGGTTACATACGACCCCACAGTATTGTCTAAATTTAAGAAGCATTGTTTTTGAATGATAAGCCAATGCAAGTGATTATTAATTAATTAATTGTTTAATTAGCTAAAGGCCTTTATCTGATAATACACTTGCCTCGTCGATGTTCTGTTCCATCTTCTGCTTGAGCTTCGTCAGGTGGTTGCACTTGTCCTCCTCCGCAGCCAGTGCCTGTTGCGTGTTCTTGATTGTCTCCTCCAGTCCCTTCTTGTCCTTGGACAGACGAGCGATGTTCTCGTCCTGCCTCGCCATCTCCTCGTTCAGGGTCTTGATCTGGTTGTCCTTCGTTTGCTTTTCCTGCTCCGCCTTCTGAAGGTTCAACTCCAGTCCCTCGATGTCCTTCTTCATTCCGGATACCTCCTCCTCCAGCTTCTCCTTGGCCGCCTCCAGCTCCTCCGACGTATTCTCCTGCTGGCTCAGCCTCTCCTCAAGCTCCTTCACCTGCTCCTGGAAGTCACCTTTCTGGTTGACCAGCTGGGTGATCCTCTCTTCCAAGTCGGAGATGTTGTCCTGCTCGGCCTGGAGCTGGAGGAAGAGGTCGTTCTTGGCCTGGAGCAGGGTGACGTTCTGCTCCTCCAATTCCTTCTTCAGTTTCTGGACCTTGGCCAGCTCTTCCTTCGTCTTCTCCCACTCCTCTTCCTTCTTTTTCATCTCGTCCTCCTGACGGGCGACGCTCAGCAGTGGCTTGACGCGAGTGTACAGCTTCCACCAGTGCCAGTTCCTCATTCCCATCCAACGACGAATGTTGCGCTGGATCACGCTCAACGCCACTCTGCAACGACCAAGAACAACGACATCGTCATCATCATAATCATCATCAGGGCCTACCCCCAAGACGCCACATTAAGTGTCTTGCTGCATGATCGCCATCATCAACATAACCAGTGACTACCTTAGTCATCACCATCATAATCATTGTCGTTAGAACAACAACCACCCAAGCAACATTATCATCATTTTCGTTGTTGTCACAGTCGCCATCTTCATCGCCAAAACAATAACGCGATATTAGTCGACTATCACAATATCTGTATAAACCATTAATCTTAGTATCTATCTAACATCGAATAGAAAACAGAAATCTTATCTACATGCACTGTATGCCTAATTGCAGTTATATTGCGGTTTGTCAGTTTGTAATCAAACGAGAATATTATATACTAATAACTATCCAATAAATAAACTATCCAATAAACAATGCCGTCGTCTTCCTCGCTCTCACATCAGAGTCACACTGCGGTTGGTCATTTCCAGAGGCACTATAAAGGTCAGGAACAAAAATGGTTGATCAGCCTACCTCTGGTCTTGCAGCTTCTTGTAGTTCTTGCGGATCACGTAGCCTCGAACACGAGCCTGGAAGTTAGAGACGATCTTTGACAGTCGTTCATCCCTCATATCCTCGAGTAGACCAAGGACTCCGGCCTTGAAGAAGACCTTAGTGTGGCCCAGACGGTAGTCGTTCTGGTCCAACTGGAGAGCGGTCAGAACCTTCTCGCTGACGACCTTACCGTCGACGAAACCAGGTGGGATGACGTTCGGAGCCAGGATGGAGTAACTGGAACAGGAAGAAGGACCGACTGGAGGACTACATGGATTGGCTGATTTATATTATTAGCTTTATATTAGCTTTATGTTAATTTATATTAACACAGTTTATGTTAAGTAGGTTTTTCAACTGGGCTTCTCCAAACTTTTGAATGTGTCAC
The DNA here is from genome assembly GCA_959347315.1 of Bimastos eiseni. NCBI lineage: Eukaryota > Metazoa > Annelida > Clitellata > Crassiclitellata > Lumbricidae > Bimastos > Bimastos eiseni. The sequence goes on along the minus strand of OY365812.1, from coordinate 39,897,795 downwards.
CATGAATAATTCAAAGTAAATCGATTGATTAAAGTGACGAAGAATTGAATAATTTAGAGAAAGAAAGATGGAATGACCGAAGGAAATATCGAATTAATTCATTCACTCATTCAGATTATTGATTTAAATAGCACCCCTTCGATCCCAACCTCTACGGTGAAAGAACGGTTCTCATGTGTTTACAGAATGTGCGTGTAGACTCCCTTGCTGAGACATCGCGCGGCCAGGTATTTCAATGATTGATGAAATTAAAAATCGAATTAGTGAAGGAAAGAGAACGCGGAAGTCTACGTGTTTGCAGGTGGGCACTAATGGAGCCTTTTCCAAGAGCCAGCTAGAACCACCGATCCTTGCGAGGCACTCCACGGATGATCAAGTCTATACTCGAACTCCATATACGACAATCATCTGGCGATGGGGCTGGACCTACCGTTGTTTGAACTCAGAGTAGATGAGACGATTGGGAAATCCCTTTCTGCATATACGGATTCCCTCGAGTACACCGTTACACTGGAGCTGATGCAGCACCAGCTCAGCCTCGATCATTCCTACAGACAGATGACATTGTATCAGGCATTGTAGGATAGGTGCAGGAAATATCAGGAAGCAGGGCAAGGGGATATATGATAATATGATACGGTAAGGTTAGCTGAAGTTCGGTACCACAAGGTAATATAAGCTAAGAGGGTATTCTTTAATCACCTAGCCGTTTGTCTACCAGTTGAGGCTTCAACTTGCTTCGACGACGTCGGTCTACCAGTTAGGCTTCAACTCTACGTAGCAAAGGCACATTGTCGGTGTCTGTCAAAGTTGACATTTTAATGGAGGACTTATTGACTCGTTCTATTGCTGATGATAACACTTAAGCAAAAGAAAGAAGAATTGACTAAATGACTCAGATGTCATTTTGTTATCCATGAATTTACTTTACAGACGCAGTAGATAGGTGATGAGTTTTTTTAAATGGTATTTACATCACGGTTTTCATAGGCCTAATGCAGATTACAAATTCATTAGAGAGGTTTTGAGTTTAATCTTGTAATTATAGAAATTAAGAAGGTATACATTGATTACACGCTTTAATTGACACAAATATATTATTCAAAGCTGGGTTATTATTGTATTGAACTTCAGTGATAACAAAAAATGATGATTCATTTCCAAATACAGTCTAAATACTTCAATAATAGAAAATATTTTATAAGTATAGAAATTTCAATCGCTAATCACTATCACGAAGTCAAACATTTACATTTGGATATCAACACAGTTTGTTTAGATCTAAGTTTAATTAAATGATAATAATTATTATAACCAATATGCAATATGTCAACTATGAACGTGAATGGATAGAAACTATAATGCATGCTCTACGTCACACGAGTCTACACTGACCTGATCCTCTTTGACGACCGCTAATCTAGCATAGAACAGCACACACCTCGGATGTCATGCCATGGAGTTTTGCTAATGACGTCATATCCGTCGAACACATCACCGGAAGTGACGACAACAGTGGTGAAAGGAATTGTGGATTGGGGTTGGTTGGTGTTTAACTGTTAGCGAAAATCGTATAGAACAGAAACGCACTCAGCAAACGGAATTATGGGTAACACGTCCGATTGACACACAAAATGGAGAAAATCACAGAAACAGGCGAAACAACATGCAAACAATTCGTTTTACTACGTTTCACGTATTCCAATTGGTCAATTAATATATTCAAATTATGTTGCAAATGTTTGTCTCGGGTCTTAGGAAATAAATGCAAAAATAACGGTCTACTTTTCTCATTTACGTCATTGAGTAGAAATAGCATTAAGCAGAAGGGACTATACGTGTCTTAATCATTTGATCTCTGCATAATATGCCCAATTTGAGCAGGTATGCTGCTTTACAAATACCAAACAAGTAGCAAATTCTAGAGCCATTTGCAAATGGCCAATGCTATAATCGTTTCAAATGCTTTTTACCTTCATTTTAGACGGCTTTAACATTTCGTGGCATTGATGATATTTGATAGTTAACAATTTGCTCTAAAGAGCCTATACGTTTATTTTATTAATCACATTCTCATTAATCTTCAATGCTCACATGACCGCCAATATCATGAGGAAAACTAGAATAATAAAATTTAGTTGCCAATGTGAAATGTAAACAATAAGTTATTGAAACCACACTGTACTGCTAAATAGGTCTGTCATGATTCAATGAATCGACAGTACGAAAGTATGTCCCAGTTATTAAGAAATCTAATATAAATTGTTCTAAAAATGTCTAAAATGCAATTACCCCTTCACTCCATGCACAACTTTTATATACAATAAATACGATCACAAATTGATTCTATTGACAGAACGATCACACTCAATTTAAAATAACACCGAACCTGCACTACTGACACTGAAACTGATTTATCAAAGTACGGCACACATGCACACACACACGGCCATAAAAATGTCCAGAAACTCATGGAAATTGAAAAAATATAATTTAGATATCAGGATTCATATCTGGAAAACTTTTTATGATTCCACTTTTGCTCAAATCAAATTAAATAAAGAAAATGACTCATTGTTATTACAATTGTGACAATTTCAGACAAATATTTCACTCGTTGTAAATTTATCACCTACAGCCTGCTATTAGGAGTTGAATAACGCTCAGCAAAGCAAAATAGTCAATAATTGAATCAAAATTGAATAATTGAATCTGTTCTACAAAGCAGTTTGTAAAGTACTAGGCTTATCCATAAACATTTCTACAATTGGATAATTACATACATGGACTGTAATTACTTCCGGAATGTATTTAGCGTCAGTCTCAACTGTAGAACACACCCCTAATCACCGCACTACAACTTTCTGCGGCACCAACGGCACACCACACCACACGCACAGTTCAAATGGTTTGGATTTTGCATGCTAGGAGTGACACCACAAAGTCATTGAATACCACTAAGTGCCAGACGATGTCGATGACACAGACTAAAATGGGAAGGAAGAAGAGGATTAGAAGAGGGAGTAGAGAGGAGTTATTCCTCTCACCTGGCTTCTTCTGTTCGTTGGGGATGATGCATCTGACAAACGATGGATGAGTTGTACGCAGATTAGCCATCAGTTTGTTCAGTTGTTCCTGCATTTCCATAAACAAAGGCCCGTTTAATAATCAAGTTCTACGTAATGTAATCAAGCATTTATATAGCGCAATTTCAAGATATCTACTCAGAGGCGATCTCTGCGCTGGCGTTAATGGTGTTCGGAAGAGAGTCATCAGCGGTGGGCCCACGCACACAAGCATGAAACCAAGCGACGAATTCCCGTCGACAGCTGAGCGATGGCATGAATGTTCCAATTAGTTCCCTAATTTACATTGATCAATTAGTTAATTAATTAATTTGTTTATTATTGATGAAGGTATTGATGATTATGGCGATAGATGGTGACGAAGATGACGATGAAGATAGTTTTGAAGACGGTACATTTGGTGATGAAGGTGTTGTTGAAAATGTTGATGAAGATCGTAATGAAGACGATGAATTTGGTAGTGAAGCCATTGATTACGATTTTTACCCTGTGAATGGCAGAGATCGTCTGGTAGGCTGAGCCCTTCTTCTTCTTCTTGATGTCATGATCGTCTGGGTCCTTGAAGAAACTGGAGAAGAGAGGATCCTTTGACTCTTGCATCAACTGAACGACACATTCCTGTATGGGATCCTTGTTCTTGTCCAACCAACCGTTGGCGTTGTAGGCGACCTACAGCGAACCATAGACCACAGCTTCAATGGCTGTCTGACTGACTTATACAACACTGGAGTGTTGTATGCAAGACATGAAACTTCAAGACCAAGACGAGACTGAGACAGTGAGGTACCAAGACCGAGATCGAGACACTAGGTTCAAGACAGTACGAGACAGTAAAAGACAAGTGATCCTATATAAAATGCTGAAAAATGCTAATGCATCAGTTTTCGGGAATAATGTTCATTTGTAATTTAAATTTGAAACTTATAATGTATATAGCACAAATTCCTGAGAACAGTTTTTATATTGCCGCGCAAGATTTTAAGACAGTTCACGGGAAACTTATCGAGAGCCTCTTGTTCGAGACAGAACAAGACATTCACTTCAAGACAGTTTCTAAAAATTCGAGACACTACCTCGAGACCGAGACAGCAGGCTTCCGAGACCGAGACACTAAAAAACTGTCTCGAGACCATACAACTCTGACTTATTCACTGACTAACTGACTGACTGACTGACTGACTGACTGACTGACTGACTGACTGACTGACTGACTGACTGACTGACTGACTGACTGACTTACTGACTGACTGACTGACTGACTGACTGACTGACTGACTGACTGACTGACTGACTGACTGACTGACTGACTGACTGACTGACTGACTGACTGACTGACTGACTGACTGACTGACTGACTGACTGACTGACTGACTGACTGACTGACTGACTGATTGACTCAATTATTGATTTAATGACTGACGAATGCGACAACTAATGTCTAATTGGCTGACTGACTGACTGACTGACTGACTGATTGAATGTTTGACTGAATGACTGATTAGGATTCTATTGAATTAGACCAGACTAAATTAGATTTGATTGTAGTTGAGATATTTACCGTTCCAGCGTAATGGTAGACTTCGAAGTGGGGTTCGAATCGTACGTTCTTCACCGGTTTTGGTTTGCCGAAGTTGGGCGACTTTCCCATGTGGTTATCGAAGAGCTTCGTGAGGAAGGTCTTGTCAGAGGCCTTGGGGAACATGCACTCCTCCTCCAGGATGGACAGGATGCCCATTGGCTGGACACGGCAAAGATCAAAGACATCGTTACTAACGTCATTGTTGATTTACGTATCATCACGCATCTTCTAAGGCCACTAGCTAACGATGGCGCTGAGCAATTGCGATTGAAGAACTTGATCAAGATCCATGTATGCACAGTAACCGTGTAAGAGGAGGAAGATCGAACCCGTACTCTACGCTCTATTAATCGGCTACTGAGTACACGCATACACATTTGCATTTCCTCAGCATAGTGTACTAACCAAGAATACCTTGAAACATCCTAGTTCCTCAAACCATTTTTTTAGCACGCTCAAGCCAGTTTAAATTCACTCCTAATTTCCCAAATCAATTAAAAATCAATCCTACCTCTGCAGGTCAATTAAGATCAACTCCCATTGCTCTGAGCTTGCATTAAAGCCAGAATTCGAACCGTAGCGACAGAGTCGGCAGGCAACGAACCTTTTCGATGAGGTCGATACACTGTTGGAGATCCATTCCGAAGTCAATGAACTCCCACTGGATGCCTTCCTTCTTGTATTCCTCCTGTTCCAGGATGAACATGTGATGGTTGAAGAACTGCTGGAGTCTCTCGTTCGTGTAGTTGATGCAAAGCTGCTCGAAGGTGTTGTACTGGCGGATGACAACAGAAACACCTCACTGTTTTCTACTGCATTGCTCTGCATTGTACTAGTTTTTGCATTGTTTCGTATTGCATTGCTTTAATCGTATTGTTTTGTATTGCATTGTTATTTACTTTATTGTTCTGTTTTGCATTGTGTTGCATTTGCATTGTTTTCTGATTTCTTTGTATTTATGTCTATTTTTTCACTGTTTGTAATTTTTCGTTTATACATTTGTTATATTTGTCATCATCTTGTATTCGATTATTTCCTTGTTCATTTAATATAAATAAATTCTTTATGCATATATAAATTTATTTATATATTTATATTTTTCTAATTAAGTAATAAATCGCTAAGTCGACCGCTTATCGAATAGTAAGCTGATTTATGAATTAATTAAGTGATGAAGTCTTTAATTGGTCTATACCTGGAAGATTTCGAATCCGGCGATGTCAAGTACACCAATGAAGTACTGTCTTTTGTTCTTTGTGTCGAGGGTCTTGTTACAACGAGCGACGAGCCAAAGGAACATCTTGGCGTAGATGGCCTTTCCAAGGGCAGCCACGGCGTACACCACCTGCACCAAGGGCAACACCAACAACACCGTCTCAACTCAGAACGAATTAGAGGGTGGGGAGGTGGATGGAAGAACGGATAGCTGGATAAATGAATGGATGAGTGGATGAAAATACATGGATGAATGGATTAGGAATGAGTGAATAGATTGAGGAATGGATGGATGGTTGGATTAGATGGATGAAGGGATGGATTAAGGGACTTAATGGAAGAGGAGATATACGGACGAATGGATGGACGGATGAATGGACGGATGAAATCTTGATCTGAAGCCAAGATCAGTGAAAAGCGAAACAGACGGAATAATGATTGAGCGAGCGTTTTTTTCGGTTCTGACCTGATCCTTGGTTTGGCCCTTGGTGACGTATTCGTTTCCGACCTTGACCCTTGGGGTCAGAAGGCACTTCAGAAGGTCAGAGCAGTTGACCCCCAAGAGGAAGGCCACCTTCTCTGCATCTAAAGATCAGGCAACAGAGAGAAATTGAACTACAGCGCTCCAGGCCCCTCTTTTAATCATTACAAGCCCTGTGATTTTCACATTTAAAACATTACGGCATTCTAATTAACTATTTTGTAACTCATCGAAAATGTCAAGGAGACTTCGGTTGATTTCATAGTTGAAATCAATTAACGATCAATCGATTATTATTAATCGTTAATTTTCGCAACCATTTATTTTCTAACAATAATTAATTATTAAACTCTATAATGGATTAATTAACGATGAACACCTACCTGCTGTTCCGTCGGCCTCTGCCTGCTCCTCTCGAGGTCTCTGCTTGAACTTCATCTCTCCGAAATGTAGGACAGCGCAGGTCGTCTTGTAAAGACTCAACTTTTCCTCCTCAGCGAAGCCAAGAACCCCGAAACCTTTCTGCAAACACAGACGGTGATTGGTCAGGGTCCTGTCTTTGTAATCGTAGATAATTAAACATTTACATAGCGCCCAGCTTCACGAGAAAGCAACTGCTAAATAAAGGATTGATTTCTGTTAGGCATTCGTTGTTACCAATAGCTTGAGAGATATTACATTACAATGAAATATATTGAAAAGTAAAGTAGTTCTATATATACGTATTGCTCATTCACAGTTGCAGGTCCATCCATCTGGAAGTCTCTCCATCTCCACAAATGCCTGCAACTCTCTCAGTGAGATTGCCTGTTGTTCTAAACTGAACAATAATTTGATTCACTTTACTTATGGCTCTTAATGATTGCCCAACTTCAGCGGTCACTTCTGAACTCGATAATAAAATTATCTAATTGCAGAAGTTTTGAATCCCCAACTGCATCAGCCCTCCTCAATAAGCACATGCCCTGCGCTTGGCTTTTGAGTGGCGCTTTAGAAGTTAGGAGACTACAATTGCGATGGCGTAAAAACCAAGCCCCAACTGGTTAGACCGATGTAATATTCTGTCTACGAATTCCAGCACTACTAGAGTACTATCCATTGCGATATCCTACCATGTCCATTGTGGTATCCCAACCATGTCCATTGTGGTATTCCTACCATGTCCATTGGTATCCCTACCATGTCCAGTATGGTACCCTAGACTTACGTCTACTAAGTCCATCTCCTCCTTGTCGTCCATCTGATCGACCGTCAAGCATCCTTGGTTGATGAAGAAATAGAGAGCAGGGTCCTGCTGGATCAACAGCTTATCTACAACACAATGCGGATTCAAAATTAATATTGTTAAATGTTCATTGTCATTATTTTATTGGTTTGCTTGTTATTTTATCATTATCGTTATCATCATTATCATTATCTGGGGCGTCCAGAAAGGGGGTCCGGAGGCAAATGCCTCCAACTTCACGTAGGGGGACATTTTTGCGTCTTAGGGAGGGGGGAATATCTTGCCTTCCTGGCACTTGGAACCGGGGTTTTTGCCTTTATGACTCAGAGGGAGAATTGATGCACCTGATCATTATCATTATCAGAATTATCCAATCATAGAACAATAATTGACTTGCCGGCAAGGTGAGACATTTGTCCAGATAGAAGCCAGTAGAAGATGTGATAGTTCCTTTCGAGTCCAGGTTGTTGGTAGGTAACTCTCGACTTCTCCAGAAGATCTGTGTGAATCATGCAAGCATAAGACCTTTATTTAGATTCATGTAAGTACTGGAATTCACGTAGGAATTAGACTTCTTAAAATTCAACTTAGCAGAAAACTTCAATTCAAACTCAGGTAAGAATCTAACTTCTACGGTAATTCAAACAGGAATTACTCATTTAAATTCAGCTTAAGAGAAAGCAATTATTTAAATTCAAGTAGGACTTCAACTTCTCCTGAAAACAGGTAGCAATAAGACTTATAAAAATTAGTTTAGGAGAAAACTTTTATTTAAATTCACTCATGAATAAAACTTATTAAATTTCAGGCCATTGTCGAGGTGCTATGACTTCAATCAATATAGCAATCAACCAATCAATCAACTTCAGGCAACATTTCACCAGAATCTTGAGCATTGGAATGCTATTCAATGTGTTCTGTTGGAAACAATTATGGCGGTGGTGGTCGTCGTAATGGTGATATTAATGGTAGCTCAGGTGGTTGGATTGATGATGATGATGATGGTAGAAGTGGAGGAAGAGGAGGCGGAGGAGGCGGAGGAGGCGGTGGCAGTTATCATTATGATTACAATGATAATTAAACTCACAGGTTTCAATATCGGCTCCGGCAATCTTTCCGTTCGTTCCGAAGTGGATTCGAATGAATTTACCCTAGGAAAGAAATAAGACAGACAGCTGGACATACAGACAGAGGAACACACAGAGATACCAAGCCAGATACACGCCTAGAAGAACAGAAGACAGACACACTTAGAAGAACAGAGAGAGACACACACACAGACAGACAGATAAACAAACAGAAAACAGAGAGATGTACACAGACAGATACAGACAGACGGATGCAGACAAACAAACAGAGACACACACATAGAATGACGCTCAGACATATCCACGTAGACATTCATGCAGACAGACAAAAAGACAGACATAGACAGTGGGACAGACAAACACACACACAGACACAAAATTGGTTGAGATTTGAATATGATTGTCAGATAGTGAGTTCTTAAAAAGACCTTCTTAGACAGTTACTGGTCATTTTTTTAAAATTAAATCGCCCATTATAATCGAGTTAATTTCATCGAATTAATTCAGACCCATATGATTAAGACGTAATTCTGAGTTAATTGGTTCCAATGTTGTTATCGTACACACTAAATAATAGCTGAAAAATAAATGACTGACCAGATACAGTTTGATTAAGAAATTGCCGCTGACAGTGTTGAGTATCTTAGGCATTGGATCTAAATAGAATAAGATGTGATTGGACGTGAAATACTTACGAAACGCGATGAATTGTTATTACGAATGGTCTTTGCATTTCCATAAGCCTCTAGGACTGGATTCGTCTGAACGATCTGATCCTCCAAAGATCCCTTCTCAGAAGTCTGCAAGACCAATAAGGCACTACGAATTGATAGGACAACGCATGGTTTGGTAAGGGAATGCGAGGAAAGCAAGAGAATGCGAGGCTAGGTAAGGGAAGGTGTGGCAAGGCGAGAGAAGGTGTTGCAAGGCAATAGAGGGTGATGTTAAGTAAGCGAACCATGACATCGTTTATAGCTTTTCCCTAACTAAAACAAATGATTAAATCAACGATTAGTAAACGTCTTATTACGTCGATATTACAAATGGGCAACCAACCTATACACTTGCTAGTGATAACAGTCAGCGATCACTGATAAGTTTGAAGATAAAGTGTTTCTCAGATCTCAGTTCAATATTTTATTTGCACAATGTAGCTGTGAATTTATACAGTGAATACAGCCATAATTTAAAAGTATACTTTCATTTATCTCATTTTTGACCGTTCAGTTTGTATAGCCCTATTCATAATCAAAAATTCCTAACATTGCGAATGCGTGAGTGAAAGCTATGTGGAAAGAGTTCCTGCTGATTTAACAATACGTACCGGAGTTCGATTTCCTGTTAAACAATAGGAACTGAAACAACGTTCCGGACCGTTCCGGACCGTTCCGGACCGTTCCGGACCGTTCCGGACCGTTCCGGACCGTTCCGGACCGTTCCGGATCGTCAACCCCACTTGCGCACACTTACGAAACGCAATGAGTTGTTGTTACGGATGGTCTATGCATGACCGCACGACCTTTACCTTAAACCCAAAATGACCGACCTTTTCCTCTTCCTCTTTGGTTCCCTTCTGAGTTCCTGCGACCTGAGCGAAGTACGAGATGACCTTCTTCGTGTTCTCCGTCTTTCCAGCGCCGGATTCACCGCTGACAATCGAAGCCAAAATTATGATCATAATCTTAATCATGGTCATTGATCATGAATAGTCATGATCATGATCCTAAATTTAACTCCTAAGTCGTAAATCATGAACAATTATCTCAAGATTAAGTAAATCATCCGATCAGATTTGATGAAAATGATGATTGCGATGGCGATGATGATGATGACGACGATGATGACGATAATGATGATGATGACGATGATGACGATAATGATGACGGAGATTACGACGACGACGAAAATGATGATAGCCAAGAATGGAAATGTCAACTCACGTGATCAACATGGATTGATTTTCTCGATCTGTTAATTGTAAAAAATTATACAATAGTTTATCATTCTGTTTAAATGTTACGTTCACAAGATTAGCATTGGACTAAATAGGTCAGGTCAATTCGGGTTATGTACGGTCAGACCAGATAAAGTAAGGTCAGGTCAGGTCGTATAAGGTCAACTGAGGTTAGGAAAGGTCAGACCTGGTTAAATAAGGTCAGGCCAGGTAAAGTCAATAAAGGTACAGATAACATTGCCTTGCCTTGCGTTGTGCTGCATTGCCCCGCCCTGCTTTGCCTTGCCTAGTCATGTTGCCTTGCTTAATCTAGTCTAACCAAGACTTGCCCTACACGGGCAAGAAAAGACAGGACAGGACGAGGCCAGATAGAGTGCAGCCGCGTCAACCTTTAAGATCGTAATCTCCACACTTCTAAAGCGTCACTCGAAAGCCAAGCGTAAGGCACCATCTTATTCGCGAGCGCTTGGGCGTGTTGGGGCTTAAGACGTTGAGGTGGCTCATTTACCCTGGAGCATGTTTCGGTAGGAAGTATCGGCGATGGCGAATAGATGGGGCGGCATCTCGTTCCTCCTCTTTCCCTGGTATTTGGTGATGACGCTCTGACTGTAGATTGGAAGTCGACGGTAGGGGTTGATCGTCACACAGAACAGACCGGAATAGGTCTACGAAACCAGAACATATCGTAAGCGTAAGGTAGGCTAATCGTAATCGTATTTGTAAACTATCACTTCTAGAACGCCACTAGAAATCCAGCGCAGGGCCCGAGCTTATTCATGAGCGCTTAGGCAGCCACGATTGCTCATTGTCTGGATACAATACTATTAAGCCCATGTAAAAGTAATTATGGCATAACTACTCTAAATAGAAAATAATGGTAATGATAATTGTAACTAATATTGCTAGTCATATCATTATCGTATCCTAGTTACATTCTTCCGGGCCATGTGACAAATGCGCTGTGCATTAATACATTCAAATAACAATACCGTCCCCGTTGTTTAGACTAATTATCATTATCATTATAGTTATTATTATTATTTTTTCAATATAATCGTTGTTATTATTATACGTACGTAGATGAACCCCATGCTGTATCTAGCGCGTAGGTTATACAGAACAGATGCTTCGTTGAGGTAGGTGAGGTTGGCCATATCGTCGATCTTCTCGAACTTCGGAGGGTTCATCTGTTGAATTGTATCCTTCTTCACTGTCTTCTCCTGATTAACACAAAGCAGTCAGTCCAAATGACGCTGCTAGTATATCGTAATCGTACATTTTATGGCGCCAGTACTTAAGGAACGTTTCAGAGCTGTCTTGCTGGCTGGTAGTCTGGATGCCGACTTTAGGGATATAATTATTTTCGTAGCATCCCGTCAATGGCGCTGTCATCTTTCCCACTACCCTGCCTTTAATTGGCTTCCCTTTCCGTTGCCTTTTCAGCAATTAACTTTGAATTGCCTCCCCTCTAATCCTTGTTTTCTTATACCTATCCTTTAGAATTACCTTCCATTCCGTTGCCTGCATCTTATCCAATACTTTGCCTTCCCTTCCAACACCTTGTTTTTGAATGCGCATACCTACCTTGCCTTTTCTTCATTTGCCTTCCTTATAATTCCATTACTTTGATTTCCCTTTCCTTCCAATAACTTCTCTTCTAATGCCTTCCTATTCATTCTCCTCCCTTCCCTTCCCCTCCTTTCCCTACCATTACATTGCCTTCACTTCCCATTCAATTCCTTCTCTTCCCTCACCTTTCAATATCTTGCCTCATTCATGTCCTTCCCTTCCATCGCCCTTCCAATCCCTCCATTCCACCGTCCATACTCTCCGTTCCCTCCATTCTCATCCGCCCCATTCTCTCCCTTTCACAACTCTTCCAATCCACCCATCACCATCCCCATACTGCTGGTGGCTACCTGCATGTGCTCTGCCACGGCCCAATCCAGGAGCCTCGCCTGCGTGGGTTCCACCAGCTGGAACAGCCTCCCCTTCCTCTTCGTGAGGAGCTGCTCTCTCTCTTCCCTCTGCTGCCTTCCGGAGACGCCTGAAGACTTTCCTCTTCTCCTTTTAGATATATGTGTTGAATAGTGAGCGCCTCTGATATCGAGGGGCGCTATATAAGTGTCCCATTACAGAAATTACAATCCTATATCTAGCACACCCTTCCCTCCTTACCTCATTCTTCTCCGTAACCACAGTGACGTCGTCACCCTTGGTGCTGATGATTTCCGCCTTCAGGTATCCCTCCTTCACATCGACAATCCAACAATTCTTCTTTCCATCGAAGGGTTGGGTCTGCTCCTCCAGGAGCTTCTTCCGGTCCACGGCCAAATACTGGAAGTCCGGATCATCTGGCTGAATGCCTGACATTCTGACGGATTACGGAGCAGCGTTGAACGAGAAGAGAGAAGCGGAAGTTGATCACGAAATTCCTCTCTTTCCTTCTCTTTCCGGAGTCAACGGAATTGCAAATGCGACGTCTAACTTGAACGCTAGATGACGCACTCTGCAGAACAGGACTGGCTGAAACGAATAGATAGATAGATAGATAGATAGATAGATAGATAGATAGATAGATAGATAGATAGATAGATAGATAGATAGATAGATAGATAGAAAGAAAGAAAGAAAGAAAGATAGATAGATAGATAGATAGATAGATAAATAGAAAGAAAGAAAGAAAGAAAGAAAGAAAGAAAGATAGATAGATAGATAGATAGATAGATAGATAGATAGATAGAAAGAAAGAAAGAAAGAAAGACAGATAGATAGATAGATAGATTGATAATGGGCGAACGGAAGTATGTATGTAGGTATGTATGTATGTACGTATGTATGTATGTAGGTATGTATGTATGTAGGTATGTATGTATGTATGTATGTATGTATGCATGTATGTATGTATGTATGTATGTATGTATGCATGCATGCATGTAAGTATGTATGTATGTATATATGTATGTATGTATGTATGTATGTATGTATGTATGTATGTATGTATGTATGTATGTATGTATGTATGTATGTATGTATGTATGTATGTATGTATGTATGTATGTATGTATGTATGTATGTATGTATGTATGTATGTATGTATGTATGTATGTATGTATGTATGTATGTATGTCCAGGTATGTGAGCCTTTATGTATTCATGCATGTATGAATTGATGAATGGACAGGTATGAGGCATGGGAAAGACTTAATAGTAAGCATGCATACGTAATCGTAACAGTAAAATCCAAATTTCTCTAGCGCCACTCTAGAACTGAGTGCAACGCATCAGTTTATTCACAAGCTTTGATCGAGCGATCCCGCCAATGTATTGTTTTCAGAATCACAACAAAATGTTTAATCAGAAATGTCCAACAACAGCACTTGGATTACTCTTGGATCACTTACAAAATAACTATTGACGAGATTACATCTAAAGACGACTTTAAGACTACCTTCAAACTGACAAAGAAATAGTTACAAAAGAAAGACATACAAAAAAGGTAGGACATGGTAAGTGACTTAACGTACCGACAGCTTTAGGACATTCATAACATTTTTATAACATTTTTATAAGAGCTTTATAACATTCAAAGTAATTGCTGAAGCACTTTAAGATTACATACAAAATGACAAAAAGATAGTCACAAAAGAAATTCATCCTAAAATTAAGAAGCCAAGACTTAGTAATGAGCGACTTGACAGATAGGGAGACAGAGAGACAACCAAACAGGGATACAGAATAACATTTGAGACTACTTACAGAATGACAAAGAAATAATCACTAAAACAGAAACATTGTATAATTTAGAAGTCAAGAAAATGAGCGACTTGACTTACCAACCAGTTGACTGCTCTACGGACGCTGCTTAGAGGAGAGAGACTTTATATATGAGAGAAGTCCAGAGATGGAGTTGATACGGCGTCCAATCCTCTTCCCTCGTTGGCGCTGACGTCTGTGCGCGTGAGGCTAAAAATAGAACGCTCGCTGGAACCTCTTCTGGAACCGTAGATAGGCGAGAGTCGCAGAACGCAGGGTCTGCTGCGCGCACCACCGGTGCCAACGCTCGCAGACATTTCTCAGTTGAAGACGCCACAACGACACACGCATACACACATACATATATTATCTTATATCTTATATATATATGCATGTGTATATGTGTATATATAAACTGTAATCTTTACTTGTTGTACTGATGCTTACATTCTGTAACATGAGAATGAAAGCAAATAATAAAAATGCTATGCTAATGGAGTTTTTATGTAAGATAAAGTATAAAGTAAGGGAAAGTGCAGGGTATACGAGGTGGGTCAGTGTAAGATAAGTTTCAAGGTTAATTCAAGGTGACATAAATAGGGTAACAGGGAATAAGGTGGGCAACGTTGGGGTGTGGTATAAATGTGATTACGTGATATGGAAAGAATGCATAAGGTATAAAGGTAAGGGAGAATTCGATGAGATGAGGTGGAGGTTGAATGTGTATACTCAGGTTTTGCAGCTGGATTTTCATTTAAAGTTGGACTTTATAAATCTTTGTTAATTAAATATAATTTTTTCTTTGAAGTAGATTGAAGTGCTTTATACAATTTCTCGAACTGCAATTGTTTTACACTGTAAATAATAAATTGAATTGTGCTGTATAAAATTTTAATTCGAAAAGGTGGTAGGCTATGCCAATTATTAGATTACTTACATCAAATTCTTCTATATGTGTGTGATAGGTTACACTACACTGCAAATAGCAATAATTATTATGTGATATATATATATATACACACAATAGCAATTATGGTGTTGTTACTGTTCTACATTGTGTAAAAAATGTTGGGCTGTATCACATCATTGTACACTCAATGTGCATACATACATACATACATACATACACCTCATCCTCATTCTCCCCCTCACTCCTTCCTTCTATCCATTCTCTGTCTCAGTCGCTCTCTCTCTCCCTTCTCTCTATTCATCCCAACCTCTGTCTGTCTGTCTGTCTGTCTGTCTGTCTGTTTTCTTCCTACATTTCTGTCTCGCTGTTTGGTTGTCTCTCTGTCTCGCTATCTATCTTCTTGTCTGCCTGCCTGCCTGCCTGCCTGCCTGCCTGCCTGCCTGCCTGCCTGCCTGTATGTCTGCCTTTCTGTCTGTCTCGCTGTCTGTGTTTGCCTCCTTGTCTGCATGTTTGCCTGAATGCATTGATCAGTCTGCGGTCATACTGCGTGGCTTCCATTCTCTGACTCCAATATCCCATCTAGATGGCACTACGCCAGATCATCTCCAGAGCCTTTCCACTTACCGCAGAACGCAAGCGTGCATGCACGTGATCTCAACTACCCCCTCCCTCCCGGATGGTGGGATCCCTCCCCATCAGCCAGGAAGCGGGGCCCTGCCAAACATCAACGCGTGCGCTAGTAATTCATCTCCCTAGTTGCAATACACCGACCAAACCGCGCTGTATTGAAGGAGTACACTGTGTTAAGAAAATAGGAATGGCTCTCTTAACTGAAAAGTACACAAAGTAGGTCGCTGTATGCAAATTTATCGAAGAAGTTCCTAGCATGATTACAAATAACTGATGTAGAGCTTAAAACCTGAAATATCTTCATCTGGCAAAGTCTATTAAGTGTCTATCTTTCCTAAAGCAGACGTTTTCAGATTTTACCGAGGTGTCAATGCTAGCGAACTTAATAAAGTAGTAATACGTCATTATCATTATAATAGTTATTATTATTGTCATTATTATTATTGCTGCAATTATCTTTATTATTAGTTCATTATTATTACATTATTATTTATTTATTGGTGTTTTGGCCATTGTTGTTGTTCTTAATATTCTTATCATCATAGTGTGCAAGTAAGGAAAGAAGCGTTTCACTTCATTCCAATCCAGTTGTACCAACATAATGTTATGTATTCATTCAATTTAATCAAGTTTGATAAGTCTTCTTTTTTCGGACGCGGTGTATGAGCTGCCTCTGTAGCAATTACAACGGCGGCCAATACTTTAAGACGAAATCCAAAAAGTTTTCCACGTCCGACCCCCCCCCCCCCCCCCCCCCTACACACAACCTCTTCCAGAAATCGCGAGCAACGACCGTATAAAAACTGGCAGACGCGTGCAGGCTATAAGACACAGCACGTTGAAGAATCCGGCCGGTCGCCGTTAGCAATGGTGGCCCTGTGCAAGCGGTTGAATGCCTTTCCAAATAGGGACACGGCCGTCCGCTTGGAGCAAAGGCAAAGGCGAAGACAAGGCAACTAATTGTCTGTTTATATAGACCATCGCAATGCACGTAATATACGATTCTAATTTTAGTCTGCAAGATGTGCTTACGTCGGTATCGTTGGCTCAAGCACAGATAAGTCTACAAATATGCATATTCATACATGCATATTCATACATGCATATTCATACATGCATACTCATGCATGCATACATACATGCATACATACATGCATACATACAAGTATGCATACATGCATAAATACATGCATACATACATGCATACATACATGCATACATTCATGCATACATACATGCATACATACATGCATACATGCATGCATACATACATGCATACATACATGCATACATACATGCATAAATACATGCATACATACATGCATACATACATGCATACATACATGCATACATACATGCATACATACATGCATATTCATACATGCATATTCATACATGCATATTCATACATGCACGGGCGTCTATCCCCTCCTAAATCAGTGGAGCAAATTACCCCCCCCCCCCCCCCAATTTTGACAGACAGGCATAATTCAAGGATGAAGAATAGAATGAGCCAAGTTAATGGCTCACACATTTACACTGTAGAATAGAAGAGAATGGCTCAACTGCAAATAATAGATGAGTTATTTTATTATTTTTATTAATATTATCATTATTATTATTATTAAAAAATATTAATTTCCCTAAATTTTTCAATGAGATCTTCCCACACCTATTTCTTTGATGGAGCAATTGCTCCAGGGTTTCTATGGAGTAGACGCCCCTCAACCCGGTCCCTGCATAAAATGCATGCATAACATATGCGGAGAGAGGTGATTGTAGGGGAAGTGGGTGGGGAAAATCCGAACTTAAATAGTTCGGACTGCATCACTCACACTTAGTATAGACTGTCCCCCGTGAGTTCTCGTCCCTTCTCCCTTCTCCGACTGGTTTTAGGGTAGGATGGAGCCGGCAGCTGACTCGGACTTCCTCTGGACATCTAGGCTATCGCTGGACAACTCTCGTGAATAACTTTGTGCCCCGCGCCTAATTAGCTTCACAGTAACGCTATACAAATATGTAGCTTGCGATTAGCCTACAATAGCGTCCGCAACGATTGATCACCACCATTTAAAAATTGCATTAAATGTTTTCATGTATTTTTATATTGTGTGGCCGGAGGACGGGGGGCCTAACTGTACACCTTGTCTGGAGCGTCAGTGAGACAAAGGCTGAAGTCCTGACCGATTTAGATCATCTATAACTACAGATAAATGCTAACTGTGAGCGCTGCTTATTGTACGTCAAACTGGCTGCATGTCGATATGCCTTAGCGAAATAATTTATCTTTTGCTGCGGCTAATCTGAGGGAGTGCTGCTGCGTCCTATTCCCATTCCTCCATGGCAGCTGATTTCCTCGTTCTTCTATAGACAAGGTGACCTGACTCGGCCGCCGAATACAACCTCTGCGGCCCAACAGGAGATAAGCTTTGATAGTGTCCGTCTGTCTGGAACATCGTCCCTACCTAGGTAAGTATGTACATACGTATTAAGCATACGTTTATGAATATGCATACGCTTATGAATATGCATATGTTTATGAATATGCATACGTTTATGAATATGCATACGTTTATGAATATGCATATGTTTATGAATATGCATACGTTTATGAATATGCATACGTTTATGAATATGCACACGTTTATGAATATGCATACATAGGGGTCACGTCACTCATGTGTGCATCTGTGTATATAAGTATATCTACAATATCCATATGTATGGATGCATCTTAAGTATGCGATGCGTGTACGTATTTAACTGTATATTTATATATATATATATACATATATATATATATACTGTACCTCTGGATGAATGGTCATCATTATACTGAATTTATAAAATTCTAATTACAACAAGGTGGCCCTAAGAAGCGGGCCCCTTGGCTCCTAATTGGGTCCCATCATATCGGCTATATAGGACTACTGAAGAAATTTGTGTCTTGTATGTGTGTGTGTATGTATGTGTGTTTGTATGTATGTATGTTTGTATGTATGTATGTGTGTATGGATGTATGCATGTATGTGTTTGTATATATCAATGCATAGGCGTATACATGTTTTGTATTATTTTAATGTAGGTTTTTAAATATATATGTATCTTATGTAGCTGCCCAGTTCATCCGGGTGCGAAAACATGGGATTTCTAACCACGTCTTAATTGATACATGTAGGCAAGCGCTTATTTACCAAAGAAATGCGCTAATGCCAATTATTTAGGCTAGCTAGGCATACAGGCAAATACAATAAAATGCTGACACTGCCTCATAAAACATGCATAACTCACATCAACAAAATTACCTTCAATTTACTGCTGCTTTGTCAATATTACAATTCGTTCTCCGGAAATAAATTGGCTATCATTCCTTTTGTTCTGAAATCGGGTCCAACTTTTCGCACCCTATGGATCTTTCGTCATCTTGGCGCTTCGCAGAGCGCTACACTGACATCGAACGTTATTTGCACATCATCACCGATTAATTGTACTTCGGTGTCACTATTCGGAACTCGCTTGTCGGAGATGCCTTGACTTTTCGCACCTTATACCGTTGTTTACCTAGAAGTTATGCTTCGACGACGATGGTACGGTACACTTGCAAAAGCACCAGTGAGACGACGTCAGGGCAACTGTAAGCTTAGCCCCTCGGTGAACCGTGATTGGTCGAAAAACCGAAAAGGTAAAGAGCAATCTACTCTGCTTCTGCTTGACGGTCGTGAGAATGAGCTAAGCTCTATATAAACCTGGACAAGTCCTCTAAAACTCAAAGTCGAATTAGTCGCTTTGGATATCAGTCAAAGTCTTAGCGAAGTTGAAAATACGACACACAGGACAATGGCTTCGAATAACGAACTGATTGTTGAACTTTCTACCGATTCCAGGTTAGCAATTTACCACAACTCTATTAAGCTTTGATGAGGTGAGTTTAACGATTATTGTCAATTGATTTGCTAACGTTTTCTCAGAATGGGATCATCTCCTACTAAGCTTCTAGACGCCCACCCGATTTTGTTCAGGTGCTTTAAGCACCCGTGACTCGCTGGAAAATATTGCCACTGATTCACCGATCAAAACAGTTTGACACAGCTGAGTTTTAAGTAGCATTTAGACATATAACAGTTTGACGTTGTTTCAGTTTAATCTGGAACTAATAATAATCCCCGGTTAAATCCGAAATTTTTCCAGCAGTCTTGACGCTATTTCGCGCCGTTGCTTTAATGTGCATTGCACAATCATAAGCAGTCGGTCGTTGAAGAGACAACAGGTACAGTAAAATGTAAGACAGGAGGTCAATACCATACATCTTGCGCTTCAAAGTGATCCCTGGATTTGGAAAACTCCAAGCAATTCGTGCTATACTACTGCCCTTTCAATAGTAAGCTGAACAACTAGACGTGCCTTTCGTTTGAGATGAGAAACCAAGAATTTCTTTCTGTGTTAGGCGAATCAATTTACTATCGTAATATGCATACACTAAGACCACAAAATTATTATGGTTGCAGCTCAACAGGATGTGACTTTCCACCTCCGATAAAGAGCTGCCTGAAAAGAAAAAACAGAGGAAATGGCGATTGCGCGGAAAATACCCAAAAACTGGAGAACCAACCAAGGAAGTCTATTACTTGGGTTCCTGATGAATCGCTCTGTGAAATACGCCAATTCAAAGTCATCCCAGGTGAGCGAATCAACGTCAGGCGGCTGAAGCAAATACAGCGGATCATATACCTGGCACAACAGGTCGATTAATCCAACCAATACGACGAATATCGGAATTCACAACCAATTAGACCATGGACCATGAAGTGAAAATCGTCTGGGTCTTGCTTCTTGGAGCAAATCGACCGATGTTCAAGTTGAAGCACTGAACTCGGCAACAAGCTCTACATCAAACTGCGCTGCCCAGAAGAGACAGTTGATAATAAACGGTGCTCTGCGCTTGGCATCGAGTGGCACGTCAAATTGGACACCGTAACGAAATAGTTTTCATATTATATCTGTTCTTTATGAATAAACATTTGTACAAATTCGTGTATAATTATCCCATGAATTATGGAAAACTCCAATCAGAATCCAGCTAGGCCACCAGATCGGTCTGTGAGAGGGATAAATTAGAGCTTAAACTTTGATGAATCTACACACCAAGTGTCTGCAACTTAATTAGAACCTATCCAAGGCTTACTAGTCCAAGCTACTACCAAAATGCCCGGGCAGCATCATGTCACTCCTATCCTAAAATAACTGCTTTGGCTAAACATTTGCCGCCGTTTAACATCGATCGTTTAACGCCGATCAACATTTAATGCCACATTAAACACTTCGCCTACGCCTAGATCCGGGTCTGGTTTTTCTCTTTAAAAATTTAACCATGGTTAAGAAGAACGTTGGAAAATATCAATATTATATTTTCTTAAATTACTTTTAGCAGCAATGGCGCCTCTGTTGGTACATCACAGTTACAATAACGTTAACTAAAAATAGCACCGAAAGAAACTAATATTACTAGAGTACCTAGACATCAATAAGCACATGTAATATCCATGGAAAGCATAGATAGCTCAGTTGTTTTTAAAGTTTATGATGATAATTAAAACCTTGAAAATGTACTATATTTATTGGTTTTGGACCTGCTTGCAGACCCCTTGGCAACAAGCCACGGACCCCAAGAGGTCCGCGGACCACAGTCTGAAAACCTCTGGGTTAGAGCGGTCTTCCCTTTAACGCTAAGTGAGTGGGTTCGACTCTAGTCCGGGGCGTCACTGTGTATGGACCTTGAGCAAGTCCTTCGCACACGATTGCTCTGCAATACAACTGCAGTTGCGCCGTCGAGGCGTGTGTGCACTTCTGAACTAAACTGCAATTAGGGCGATCTAAAATAATAGTTGTATTGTGTTTATAGGCAGGGTTGGCGATCCTATGGGGTGTGGGTTCGACGGGGACAAGCCTCCACCTTTTACAGAGATGGGGCATTTTATACGTTTGTCTCTTCATATTTCTTACCCCTCTCATTGCGTGTCCCCCATCTTTCAAACGAGATCGCCGTCTCTGCATGCAGATGCTAATATAATTTATAGATGCTGCCTAAAGCTTTGGCCCCATAAGCAATTGCTTCTTGCGTAATGCTCTCAATTTGTAATCATACTCTCCAAACTTCTAATCGCCCCTTGAAAGCCAAGCGCAATGCACCAGCTAACTTATTTCAGAGCGCTGCATCAAATCAGATGGGCTGTCCATAAACATCTAGATATGAGCGCCTGGACAGACAGGGTAACGCGGCAAATGAGCTGTGCTATCTATGGTCGAGGCACAGCATGTAGGCCAGCTGGTGACTCACTTGACCTGCATACAAACGTCACCCTGGCAGTACATACTAAGTCTACCATGTTTTCCTCCATTCAGTCACAGTGTGGTCTGTTCGAAATTTGCCATTTTACAAAGTTTGATTATCTGAGTTTTCTAGCGGCTTTATTCATTATTCTGGCTCAAACTGGATTATCGTAATTATTCTGCGAAATGGTGAAAAAGTGTTCAGGATTTGGCTGCAGGAGTGGGAATTGAGATTGCCAAGGTGTTGGAGACGACGGACAAAAAATAACATTCCATGCTTTTCCTATTCGCAAACCGGAATTATGCGAGAAATGGATTCTAGCTAATCCACGCAGAGTCCATTCCGACAAAATATTCAACACTCTGTTCGCTTCATTTCCCTCCAAGTGACTTCAGACGGGAATGGCTTGACACAAATGTTACCAGGCAGAGGAAGAATGCTGCACTATATAATAAGCCAAAACGACGGTTTCTTAAGGACGACGCTGTTCCTTCTATTATTTCAATGCACCAACTTATCTCTCAAAAACACAACCTGCTTCAAGGACAACATGTAGGGCCACATTGTCAAGCAGAAGTTAAAAGATTAGTCCTTTCTGGAGATTGTGACATTTCTAGCCTCACACTAACAGAAGTTGAGGAGAGTGAGAGGTGAGAAAAATTTGCCAGAAGGCTTTACAATTTTTATTCTTCAGCAGAGTCTGCTAATATATCTCATCAGATTGACAGATCTAGATATCCATTGGTTGTCCAGAGGTCCGAGTACGGTTTCCAGAAGGTCAGATTCCCTCGGTGCATGCACTTTCTCGACAACACATATATATATAATATATATATATATATATATACGGCTGTGTCGACCTCAGGGTAGGCCTATATAGATCGAGCATACCATATGCAGACTTTAGAACAGATGCGGGTCAAATCGGCTGTACGTGTTAGTTTTCAACGATCATGTTGTTTTTATATGAAATTGTATTTGTTAAACGCTAATGTATTTCAGATGGTTTCATTTGAATCATTTGATTAAATACATGCATTACAAATTAATGATCACTGGATTTGGAGAAAGCCAGGCAGTTCGTGATATGCAGGCCTTCAGTGCTAGTGTGTTTGCAACAGGGCTGCAAACATGTTGGTTTTTTGGTTATCTACAAAAAGCCCAAAAAATTGGCAATTTTTTGGTTTTTGATTTTTGAAATATATATTTTTTAATTTACTAATATTACTATTTTATTACTAATTGTGTGTTCAGTTCAGTCGGAAATCAAGCTAAATTAATTATATAAACATGTTGAAGCTCTTTTTCATGCTGTGTTTGATGCTTTTTATAACAAAACTGTTGTTACAAGATCCAAAGGAAAACTAAAAACCAAATAAAACCAAAAACCAAAAAGCCAACTTTTGATTTTGAAAAATCATGGTTGTTTGCATCCCTGGTTTGCAATCGCAAGCAGAAAAACTGAATGTGATTGGAGTCTGAGAGACAAAATTTCCAGAATTTATTTTTGTGTGTTTAATTATATATAAAGTTACTATTGTACCCAGCAAACACGTGTACTAGCCTAAGAACACAAAATATTTTTGATAACAGCTCAGCAGGATGCTCGAGATTCCACCACCGATAAAGAGCTACCACAAACAGACAAAACAGAGGAGACCGCGATTATGTGAAAACTGTTAAAAAACAGACAAAACCGTTTAAGGAAGTCTATCACTTTCACTTAATAGGGTTGCTGATGAATCACTCTGTAAAATATGTGGCTTCAAAATCATTCTCAAAGATGCCTTTCCAACAGGCAATTATCTTATTTCACATAATCCAAGGTGATTGAGAAAAGTTAATGTATATTCAATAAATTACGGACAACTCATATATCAGAATCCAGGTGGGCAACCTGCTCGGTTGATGAAATGGACGAGATTAATATTGAAACGAAAACAAGTAGTTTCGGTTATCTGGACAGCTTACTATCTGCTCCTCGGAATCATATTTAATTGAGGCCAAGCACGTTACAAATTTAATATATAATTAGAAATAATAATAATACATTATAATTTATATAAATAAAGAGACAATTCTCACTGTCTGTCTGTGTGTCACTGTTCGGCAATGCATTTGCACAGTTTTAGAGCTATTCACTCGAAACCTTCACCATTGGCTCGAGGAACACCTGATACACCCAGTAGAGGGGTTGGTGAACCCTGCAGCCGCCGTCTTCCTGCTCTTCAGGGCCAAAAACCTGTCTCAACCCGGGCAACGCTGGATGCCCCAGCTAGTCAATAATAAAATAATGACAAATACGAAGAGATCATCTTAGATACCCTGTACAAAAAAGGCTCCATAGAAATTATCTTCTCTGCAAAATCACCCATACAACATGTGATACAGGCCACATGACCTAAGCCACTGTGGTTTGCAGGTAGTCCAATCAAGAATATTTTTACTTCAACAACCAGTGCAAACACAGAAACCAAACAAACAACTTCAGATGATTGCAAATATAGTAAAACAAAAAATATTCAAATCTGATTTTCCTCTAATACACATGGAAAGACGATTCATGATTAGCGCAGAAAGACAAAATTGATGTCCTGATTCGAGTACAACAACACACTGGTATTAAATCACTCATCCTCGCTCCAATCCATTAGATTCTCAAACCCCAGAGAAAGGCTATACACCGTGTCTCAAAATAAACCAAGCAAAATTGTTTGTCAGAACTTCATCAAATTTCCACCAACTTTAATAACTTTTGGTATGTAGATGGCATAATAGCTGAAGTTTTATGCTATATATAAATTTTCCACCTCACCTGACTCATATCACCGCACTACCTTGTTAAACACAGATGTGACAATTTTTATATAATGCTTAAATTTTATTACTGGGAAAAAACTATCTGACGCCTGAATTAGCACACAGTAGAGTAAAATATGGCTTACAGAGCAGAGTTTTTAATTGTTACGACATATCTGCTTAAAAGTTTTAGAACTGATGCTCAAAATGTTCCCCGCTTACTCGGACACAAGCGCTTAGCAGGCGACGCGACGCCACTGGCCGATAGCAGCATCAACGATCGATTGGTCAGAGCGCACCCATTCATCAATCAAACGCGTTTTGAGTTCGTCGATGTTGGCTATAGTGTTGGAGGGATCAGTCTGGCACCTCACGATCCAGGAAAGAGACGATGTCGCGTGCTCAATGCGCAGAGGCACATCCTGCTGTTGTCTAGGGTCTGAAGGCCTTGGTGTTCGTTTGGGGTAAAGACAGAGGTTGAGGCATTCGTACCTTTGATTTCCATCAAGGGAGCACTTTCCCGGTCGTGACATCTCGGATAATGAAATTTTCATTTGGGCTTTGCAATGGCAAGGTCCTCTTGGGAAAGCTTCAGCAGTTCAGGGTTTTTGTGAAGCTTCATGTGGACGCGAAGATTGCAAGCTCTATTGCTAGTCCTGCCGCAGACCGGGCAGGCGAATCTAGGCGTGGTCGCGTGTACCGACGTTGAATGCTTCGTCAGATCTCCCTTGCTAAGAAAGGCCTTTTTGCAGAACTGGCAGACAAACAACTTGTGACCGAGGTGTCGATTCATGTGAGCCTGCAGACGATCCTTCGTCTTGAAGCTCTTCTCGCACATTGCACAGACAAACGGAATGCACGGCAGGTGTGTTAGCCTGATGTGCTGTCTGAGTCGCCCATAAGTCTTGAACCTCTTATCGCATGTTTCGCATGCATGCGGTCGCGTGTCGATGTGAACGAAGCGGTGAGACTCCAGGCTGCTGCGATTTATGACCCGATGGCCACAGATGTCGCACATGAACCGCTCTCCGTCCGATGTGTGTCGTCGACGATGATCGCGGAAAGAACTCGCCGTCTTGAGCGCCTTGTGGCACACATCGCACACATATGCCCCTTTCGTGGCGTGTGAATTCTTGTGGTCGCGAAGCAACGCTTGTGAGACAAACGACTTACTACAGAGCGAGCAAGTGAAAGTTCGCTCGCTGGTGTGAACCATCTTGTGTATGCGTAGGCTGTTCGCATAGGGGAACGTCCTCCCGCAGGTCGGACACAGAAACTGTTTCAACTTGTCGTGAACTACGCGGACATGGGATTTGAGACCTGCATTAGTTGAAAACGATTTATCGCACATGGTACACTGGTACGGTCGCAGCCCACTATGCAGGGGCATGTCCGGATGCTCTTTGCGATGATGCACGACGAGTTTGCGCAGGTCCATAAACGTTTCGTTACAAATCGAACACAGAAACCGTTTCGACTTGTCATGAATCTTGCTGACATGGCGCTTAAGATGACAAGCGTAAAAAAACGATTTTTCGCAGATGGTACACTGGTGCTGCCACAGCCCACCATGTTGGAGCATGTCTGGATGTTTGGTGCGATGGTGCACGAGGAGTTTGCGTTGGTCGGTGAATGTTTCATTACAAATCGTGCAGACTTTCTGGTGTCGCAAGCGAATATGTTCTTGTAAGAGCTCCAACGTCATGAATCTGAAGTAAAAAAATCAGTGCGTATGTAGTGCAATTCTAAGTAGAAAGAGTAGATATACAAGGAGACGCAAACCCTGATAGGAGCTGTACCGATATAACTTTTCCGGTTATGTCGATACATCAGATATAATATTTTCGTTTAATTTCAAACTGACACAATGCAGAATGATTACAAGAACGGTATGAGCGAATGATGACGAGTTATTACAGGAGTCGAATTTAACCGTTGGCAGCCACGCAGGGCGCCCATTACGCTATACATCTTCATTTTTAACAAACGCCGCCACCTAACAAAAGAAGTCAACCTTTGGGAGAAACAGGTCTCGATCTCAGTACCTCAGGCGCTGCGTTCCAGTGTGTTCACCCCTACTCTACGGCCCCCTCCAATAGCCAATTATTGAAATAACCAAAACTGAAAATGAAGCAGATTATTTTGACACTTTTCTGGCTGTGAGATACATAGGATCCCTCAGGGATTCGAACATTATTTAAGAAACTTGAAACTTGCATAGTCAAGATATTCATATCCGAAACACAGACCTACAATTGCACATGTTTTGTGACTTGCGTTTGCCGAGATAAAACTGTTGGATGGATGCACTTTGTGGATATCAAATACTACAAACTAAACCAAGCTATTTCCTTTCTACTTCCGGAAATGCTTGCTTTGCAAAGTGTGCAATTTGCGTTAGACATGTTGACAATCATTCCATCATCTTAGCAATCAATTGATTCTATCGTTAAATCACTTTAGTAAACATTCATTCATTCCCTTACTCTCTTGGTAATTTGTCTTCTATTCGTTATTGGTGGTTGTCCCTAGACCTGGAATGGTGCCCCACTTGAGCCTTTTTCTCCTTACCAGAACCTTCTCTTCTCTAATGCTCTTTTCTTACCGTAAGACTACTAATTTTAGCCATGCTGCAGTTGGGAGTGCTTCCTGCATAAATATCTAGAAGGGGCACTAAATAAATGTTTGAAATGAACAAGTTCAGTCCAAAATCATGAATTCACAAGATGTCGCAAATCATGTTGCTCACTTCCGACTGCATGACGGACATGGCACCAGGTCTCCGTCGACACCGTGTGCCACTTGTATGTGCTTCTTGACTTCGACAGAAGTCGAGAACTGTTCCAGACCCTGTGGACACTTGAAGAGTGGTTGAGTCACGTGACGTTTGAGCTTGGCCGTGGAGACGAAAGACCTGTTGCGAGCGACGCGGGTCTTCGATCGGACACCTCCATGAAGTTGGAGATGATAGCTATAGCGACCAGCGTAGTCTGTCGTGTAGTTGCATATGCTACAGCTGTAGCGCGCTTTGGAGTTGTCTCGACCATTGTTTTTGGTAATTGTGTTGTCTTTGTCTTTCGTGAGCAGTTCAGATGGTGAGGAGAGATTCTCAAGGGCCAAGTGTACTAAAATGACAATTACATTTGATAATCTAATTTGATGACTACTGTGGTGACGTAACTGTAACACAAAAACCATCCGTCATTGGCCAGTTAAAGCCGAGACGTAGTCAAAGTTTACAAGTTTCAAACTTTCAAACAGTATCTATGAATCACATATTTTCAGTTCAAATCAAATATCGAATCAAGTTAAGACTTCATATTCTCTTCAAATCTTCATATGGCACTGGCTTGGTATTCTGTACGAACCTCTGTAAGCACTATAATGGCCTCAGCTGTACTATTGATAATATTGGACAGGAAACATTTCATCAGTTACAGTTTTTAGCAACACATTCATCTAATTGCAGTTAGTGTCCCATATGCGTTCACTGTGTCTTTTCCGAGGATATTGTATGGGTGTCCCTCAAAAGATTTCGAGGACTTGGCTGTTTATAACATCTTATTAACAGCTGCTTAGACTGATAGTCTAGTGGATCGCACATTGGACTGTCAACCAAAAGGTCGGGTTCAAACAGTGGCTAACTGCCTCTGTGGCGCCCCGGAACGAACCTTGCTCAAGCGCTCCCCTACCCCCATTTGAGCAAGGTCCATTCTCAGTGCCTCATGAAGAAGTAACAGAAAAGATACAAATACAAAACTGTTATTCTGTCTTTCTGCACTTCCTCATTGAATTTACAGATTATTTGGTTTAGTGACAAATTCCAAATACAAGTAAAATACTTTGCACTGTCTGTAGGCATTGTGTTTACACTTGTTTATGGCGGCTGTGTCACTGAAAAGAATTTTGTAAATGTCGGTACCTTGTGCCTTGTACCTTTATCCAGTCTAATCTTTTCCGGCTTGTGTTTTCTATTTGCAGCGCCGCTAAGTTTTGTTGACGACACTGATCTGTCCCGATTTGGATTGAATTCATTTGCTAAATCATAGTCACTGATCTCAAACGTTTCATACTCGTCATCAGACATTTTTATAGTTGTATTGTATTCCGTTTATTATGACAATAGTGTAATGGTCGTCAAAATGCAGCCATTTACAGACTACCCAAACATTGCTTTTAGATTAATATAGGCTTATTGTTCCGGATATTTATGTTCGTGTCGGGTGAGGTACGATCATTTTTAGCGGTCTAATACATGTCCTTATATATCATGCGGGGTAGGAAGTTCCTTTTAAGTTGTTCACACAATTTAAAGTTAAACTGATTTTTTTCCACACTGAAATACAAAATTCAAGTAAATGAGATGATAAGTATTGTTTAAAAGCATGGCGTTCAATTGATACTTGCCAGACAGCGAATTTTACAGCGCCGTAACCCAATTGTATAGCGTTTTATCAAACAGTGTTTTTTACATTTGTCAGACGCGTATGGGTTACGACGCTAAGGCCTGCGAATTTGTGCCATTACCAAAATTAAAAATTTTTTTCACATCGGTCGATGTGGCGCCCCTCAGCCCTTGGCGTCCTGGAGCAATTGCTCCATTTCGCTCCATGGCATTACACCACTGGGTTCAAACCACCATCAGGGTAGAAATTTGCTTTGAGTTGTCTTCCCCACCTGAACCTACTCAGCTGTAATGACCGTACTCTGTCGGTGGGAAGATGAGACGGTGAGGAAGACAACTGGTCGTCCGCTCTAGACAACTGGCCAGGCTGAATAGAATATGCAGAGGATAGGAATATGAAATCGGTAACACTTGTTACCCATTGCTGTCTCAGAACAAGATTAAGGGACTGAACTTCTTCTTCTCCTCCGCCTCCTCCTCTTACAACCACTTAAGAGCAACTGTAGCGTACGTTTACTTACATTATCTTGTCTTTTTCAAATCAATATATTAACACAGCAGCAGTTGTCAATGATTGATTCAGATAGCCTCACCTGGCTCAGTGTTGACTGATGGACCTGAGGAGGGTAAAATTATACCGACCACTGGGACGATCTGAAAAAGCTGAGTCACCTTCACCAATTCCTTTAGCTCGCTCTTGTCCTCATCCGGCGAATTTATGACATCTTTGTAATGAAGTACAAAACAAAATAAATCTTTACATGTTTAAAATTTTGACTACTCTGATTAAGATCGTAGGATGGAATACAAAAAAGTTGTGAAAGTATCACCACAAAGTCGGCTTGAGATAAAGATCATAATCCTCTTATGGAGTGGAAAGATGAAAAGGGTGTAACAGACGATGAAACATAAGAAGATGAATTTGTGTTGTCTGGGTGTATCATATTGTCAATATTAAAATTATTACATTTCTAAACAAAATAGACATGATCTGTAAATATTTGACAAAATGCTTACAAGAAATTATCATGTAATGTACAACTCAGAAGCAACCAATACATGGATCGTACTTTCTTGATCGGATGATCATGCAGTGAGGTAAAGAACTGGTCACCCGCGCAAATGCCGAAATTATATTGCTAACAAGCCATACTCGTGTCTGCATTTTAGACCTAGCTAAAGGGAACGCACTCTATTATTCGCACTCTATTATTCTTTAGTCAAAATTCAAAGGAGAAATAACCTCTTCCTATAAAAAACAATACCATTACCTAAGCTGTTATCTGCAACTTCAGCTAGTTCCTTGCGCTCTATTGATAATCTTGATCGTATTGTAAATAGGACTGCCTTGCCCAACACTGGACGTTGTCTCTTGTGTTTCCATCGACCTGGAATGATCTTAGTCTACCACTCTGCCACTAAGGAGGTTAAACTAATGACTGGCTTTTCTCCATCAGCTTCTCACTCATTATAGGCATTTCCGTGCTGATAAGAACAAATTCCTAATAATAATGCGCCTCTGAATACCTATTCTACGAGAGGCGCTATATAAATCCAAAGATACGATACAATGTGATTTACTGGAACACATGAGAAATACTTTATCTCTATAAGAACATCACTATTACCCAATGAAAAAAGTAGAAAAGTTATACCATTCTGCTCTCTAGTGTTCAGTTGAACATCCAAGTCTTCCGTTGTATCACTTGATTCACTTCTGCCCTGTATCTGCCCGTCTTGGCTCAGCTCCATTGGCATTTCTGGTCTGGTGAAAGACGGAGATGGAACATCTCCACCAAAGCCAGCTGGAACGGAAGCAGGGTTGGCCCCGACCAACTCGGAGAAAACCACATCCAGCTTCTGAAAAATCGAGTAATTCATGGAGCACATGGGGAAAACAAATCGATAAGATTCTATTTGATTCAGAAAAATCAATTAAACAAACAGCTATTTCTAATTTTTATCAATTAGCTACATAATTTTCTAATTCTAATTGATAAGCTAATTGATTTTCTGCTAAAATTGGCTTGTTGTAAATCTAAAAAATACCTCGGCATTGTCGATGTTGAAAGACAAACATCCGGTGATGTGTACGAATTCCATGAAGGACAGCTTCTGCCGACAAACTTTGATCACGGCAGCCATTAGCGACAGTCTCAGGTCACCAAATCTTTCAGAGTTTCTTTGGTTCATGGTCCAGCAGTAGTTTACCAGTCCCTTCGAACTAAAACCAAACCACTTAGAAACTTATCAATTATCATTATTTTATATATGGCTACACCAAGTGAAGGCAACACAACACAGTTAATGCACTGCTGATACAGTAATGCAGATAATGACTCATGTGCAGGACTGTAAGCACATATTGGCAATGTACATTCTTAGGGTTACCATATGTCCGAGTTTCCCCGGACATGTCCTTGTTTTAGGCTTCTTTCCGGGCGGCTTTTCAGAAATATGGCTTTTATCCGGGTTTTTTCCTGTCAATCTCCGATCGATCGATACAGTCTTACTTACTTTTCCGCGATATGTAATATTCTGTTCCGTGAACTAAACATGCGTTCCCGCAATATTTAGCTCAATGGTAAGGTTTCTATAAGGCCTCCTTCTTGACCCTACTCATTCCCAAGCTGGCCACATAAATACCCTTTCCCGCTTCTATCACCTGAGCCAGATCCACTTTATTAAACAGTCGCGCTCATTGCATGCTGTATCCACGCTCTGATCTGTTCTAGCCTAGGGTCGACTTTGGCAACATCGCCTTCATTGGATTCTCCTCTCGCAACATTATAAGTAAGTAAGTAAGTATTTTCTTTAATATGAACGCCTGCAATCGCACGACATGTACAGCCAGACAGATTATTTTAAGTCCATCTTCAATGCGGCTGCCCGACTAATTGGTGGAATTCCAAAAAAATGTTACATCGCTTCCATCATTCATGAATCCCTTCACTGGCTCCCAGCAATTCAACGCATTTGATTCAAGACCCTTGCATCGATGCGTTACTGTCTCTGTGGATGTCTCCGCCTACCTTCTGGCTCTCTGTACTAGGGTCTCCTGTATTCCGCACTGGGTTTCCCTTCGTTCCTCTGCCCACGGACTTCTGGTGGTTCCCCGCATGCGCTCTGCCCATTGCCAATTCAGGAGCTTCGTCCACGAGGGTCACACTGTCTCCCACAAGCTGGAACAGCCTGCCCCTTCCTCTTCGGAAAGAACTGCTCTGTCTCCGCTGCTGCCTTCCGGAAACACTTAACATTGGCGTAGCCCTAGTAGCTGGCTACGGGACGGTAACTTGATCTGATGAACATTTTATATGTCCTCTCTTTCATCTGAGCACTTACGGTACATTCTCCTTACTTATCTTTACAATATGCGAACTCTGCCTGGATTTGAATCGCCGAGGCGTCAAACTCTCTTACCGTTACACTTTAAACAAGGAAATAATGCAGAAAATATGAAATCTATTCAACTACGCGGTACTTTCTCAAGCCGAAGTATTGCGAAGTATTTTTCTGTCTTATCTCATACTTTCTCGCTTCGCATTTGCCTAAAGCAACGCAACACCCAAGCCAGAACTCCGGTGAATGGCGGCGATTGGCTTCCGCGAATGCACTTTCCAGAAGGAAACCATAGTGTGATATGACGTACCTCAACATCAACATGAAAGGCTCGATCCGCACATGTTTTTTAAAACTGATAATAATTATTATTTGGTTAGCTGACAAATCTCACAAATTTTCAAATATCATAGTAATAATGACATTAAGAAACACATAAATTACCGTTATGTTATATTAAATGTAAGCAATTCGGCCGTATAGTGAGAAAGTCGTATTAAATACCCCGTAATTGAATTAGGCCTATACTAAATATAAGTTTTATATTTAGTATAATATACTATTGACAACATCTCTATATCTGTTTGAATTTTTTTCAGGCATTTTTGTTAGACCTACGACGCAGGGCAGCGTTGCTGGTAGATAAACTTAGTTTATAGTTCTCTGCCTCTTCGGCAGGTTTAAATGACAGAGGTCACCATCACTTCTCTCGCTGTTGGGCCTCTTCTTTAAGATTTCCATAAAAGAGGTCCAACAGACTATATATTATCAGTGGCGTAGCTAAGGGGGGGCGAGGGGGGCGGACCGCCCCGGGTGACAGCATATGGAGGGTGACACTATGTCACCTCCAACAAAATTTTTCAGCCAGGCTAAGGTGCGAAAATAGTCTGAAAATACAATTGTGAAAAAAACCCAACCAACACAGGAAATGTGACCGTTATGACGTCACATATTTCGAATTTTAATCTATCAACCGTCGAAAATATTGTCTGAGCGAGTACAGCTCTTTTGGTGAGTCATTTTTCTTATATTTTTCTTATAATTTATTTCGAACAATGTTCGAAATAAATGACGACCATGGCTTTGTCGAATTATATGAAAGAACGTCGACGACAGCATAATATCAATGGAAGCTGTCGAAAGAAGACAGCTTCCATTGATATTATGCTGGGCATGTACAGTCCGCAAGATGCAAGGATGTACATTTGACAAAGCAGTTGTTTACCATTTACAAACTACAATGGACATTTATGAAATTTTCGTCAAATTTATAGGACTAAAAAACAGAAAGTAAAATATAAATAAAGAACTTTTTAAAAATCTCCTTTTGCTAATGGACTAAAAAGCAGAAAATAAAATAAAAATAAAAATAACTTAATATCTGATAACAAGTTTCTTCCGTGACCTATGAATTTTGAAACCTACTTATAAATACCGATGTTGCTCTAGTCCCGATAGAACGATATTTTTATAAGTTTCTCCAAAATGAAACTTATAAAAAATTACCTCCGGTCAACCATGAGCCAGTCGAGATTGTCGGATCTGGCTGTTCTGTCCATTGAACACGAGCTTACAAGACAAATAGATTTTGACGATGTCATTGACCTGTTTGCCACAATGAAAACAAGAAGACATTCCTTCTAGGACTATAGTGTCGAAGGACATTCTTTTGGTTTGTGCATTGCCGTGTTTTGCATTTAGATGTTCTGAAAGTGAACAGTTGCATTTTAAAAATCTTTGGATTTGAACTATTTGTTTTGTGGTATTGGATTCGGATTTTGTCTTGGATCATACATGTAAGCAGTAACGTACCGGTCAGTAGAGTAAAGTAGAGCCTAGAGGTAGAGTAGGTATGACAATTTAGCTACACCTAACCATTCAGCATAGGGTCGTGTGGGGTCACTGGGATGACATTTGAACGGACCGCCCCGGGTGACGTTTACTCTAGCTACGCCACTGTATATTATGTCTCCTTTAAAATGCCAATCGGTCAGATTACAACGAGACATAGACCTACATGTGGTACGGCAATTGTAGGTTTGATGAAGCTAGATAATTATGATGTTTCGTCGTTAGTGATCTGTCTTTGCGGCAGGTTCGCATGTCCAGTGTCGCCACTTCTCTCTGCTCTGGGCCTCCTCCTTCGTGATTGTAATCTAAGAATAGTTATACGGAAAAAATGACCACTCAGCCTAGCACTTGTTAATCGTATTTCCGGGAATTCTGGGATATGCTGACGGACCGTGCTACTGCACGCACAGAGATGACAGGTCTGATGGGTGCCTTGGTGGTGGGAGGTTTGATGGGTACTTTGGTGGGTGTTTTGCTGAATGACTTTATGGGTGCTTTGAGGGGTGCTTTGATGGGTGTTTACATGGGTGCTTTGTCAGCTTTGATGGGTGGTTTGGAGGGTGATTCGATGGGTGCTTTAGCGGGTGCTTTGGTGGGGGACTTGATGAGTGTTTTGGTGAATGATTTCATGGGTGCCTTGATGGGTGTTTTCATGGGTGTTTTGGTGGGTAATTTGATATGTGTTTATATGGGGGCTTGAATGGGTCGTTTGGAGGGTGATTCGATGGGTGTTTTAGCGGGTGCTTTGGTGGGAGATTTGATGGGTGTTTTGGTGAATGATTTTATGACCGGGTGCCTTAATGGGTGTTCTCATGAGTGTTTTAGTGGGTGATTTGATTGGTGTTTACATGGATGTTTTGATGGGTGGTTTGGAGTGTGATTCGATGGGTGCTTTAGCGGGTGCTTTGATTGGTGCTTCGATGGGTGTTTGGTGAATGAATTGATGGGTGCTTTGATGTGTGTTTCGATTCGGTGGTCTGGTGGCTGATTTGAAGGGTGCTTTGATGGGTGCTTGGTTGGGTGTTTTGGTGGGGGATTTGGTACGTGGATTGGTGTTTCTTGGTTGGGTGGATTGGTATGTGTTTTGGTGGGTTATTTGGCGGGTGGTTTGGTGCTTTGAATTTATATGAATCTAATATAGCGCCCTTTCAAGACAACTACTCAGAGGCGCAAATGGTTTGGTTGGTATTTTGGTTGGGTTGACTGGTGGGTGTTTTGGAGGGTGGGTTGTTTGCTGGGTGGTTTACTGATTTGCACAATTACCATTTTGTAAATGGTAGCGATACGATAATCTTAATTGTAAGATCTGCAGCCGACTGACTAGCTAATACTCTCTGTCCCTGGTCACGCGGCGTCCCCTTGAACGACCTTCAACTCTCTACGCGTCGTTCAGCGGCTACCTATATCCCTATATTACGCTTCTCTATTCCTGGAATCGGCCAGCGTGCTCAACACGTGATGGCACTACCCTGGGACTGTCGTCAGTCACAGTTATCATATATATACAGACATGTTTACAACATCTTCAATATTACATATATACGTCTTATGCATACATATATATAGTATAACTTCAGAGACGAGAGACCAAATGTCAAGAATTTATTTCTGTGCCTGTTTAATTAATTTACTATTGTATCCTGCCATCCTGTACGTATACACTAAGACCCTAAAATATTTTTGGTTAGAGCTCAACAGGGAGCGAGATATCACCACCGATAAAGAGCTGTAAGAAAAGAAAAAGACAGAGTGGAGACGCCATATGTGTGAAACCGCTATAAAACAGGCAAAACCGTCTAGGAAGTCTATCACTTGGGTTCCTGATGAATCACTCCGTCCAATACGTTGCTTCAAAGTGAGCGAATCAACGTCAGGCGGCTGAAGCAACTGCAACGGATCAAAAACCTGGCACAACAGATGGATTTATCAATCAATACCACGAATATCGGAATTCACAACAAAATCAGACCATATTATTGATCATCGTATGGCAGTCCTGCTTCATTGAGTAAATCCATCAATTTTCAAGTAGAGACACTGAATTCTGCGTAAAACTGCACCGCACCAGAGACAGATGCAATGAATTCAAATTGGACGCCGCAACGAAATATTTTCTATGTTTTTACCAATACTTTGTGTTTAACCATTTTTATAAATGCGTGACAAGTAAGTTTGTTTCAGTAACTAACTGTAAGTTTGTTTCAGTAACTAACTGTAAGTTTGTTTCAGTAACTAACTGTAAGTTTGTTTCAGTAACTAACTAAGTTTTTAAGTTTGTCTAATAAACGAAGATATGTAACAAAGAAACTACACAAATAACTACAGATAATTGCAAATATATTAAAACCCAAAAATATTCAAACCTGATTTACCTATAATACATATGGAAAGACGATTCACAATCAGCACGGAAAGACAAAATCCATGTCCTGATTCTATACAACAATTTACATATATTAAAATCACTTTTCTTCGTTCCGATCCAAAGGATTCTCAAACCCCAGAGAAAGGTCGTAGGTCGTAATGGTTGGGAAGCCTCTCTGCCCCAATCCCAGCATGCCACTGTTCATAGTCTGCGAAGCTCTTAAGAACCTGCCGTCATAATGATTCTCGTTTGCAACGGCACATGTGAAAAGACCGAGGATGTTCGGACTGTAGGAGTCGTTGCCCGAATTGACAAGTAGATTCAACGGACTGGCCCCAGTCTGAAGGCACTGGTGGTCGTTCGAGGTCAAAACAGAGGTCAAGGCATTCGCACTTTCTCTCTCCTGCACAGAAGCACTCACCAAATGCATACGAACGTTCGCGGCAGTGCGGAGAATGGAATTATCTGTTTGTGACGATACTTCGTCGGGCTCCGCAACAGCAAGGTCATGGAGGGACAGCTTGAGGAGTTCCGGGTTTCCGTGAACCTTCATGTGGACACGAAGATTGTCGGCTCGATTGCATGTCTTACTGCAGACCGGACAGGCATATCTCGGCTTTGTTGCATGAACCGACCTCGCATGCTTCGTCAGTCCTCCCTTGTCGGGAAAGGCATTATTGCAGAGCTGGCAGACAAACGACTTCTGACCGAGGTGTCGATTCTCGTGTGCCCGAAGACGCTCCTTTGTCTTGAAGCTCTTCTCGCACTTTGCACAGACGAACGGACTGGACGGTAGGTGCACCTGCAGGTGCGAGTAAAGCGCTGCGTACGTCTTGAATCGTTTATCGCACGTTCGACATGCGTGCAGTCGTGCATCGCTGTGAACGAAGCAGTGCGTCTCGAGGTTGCTGCGATACATGAACCGCTGGCCGCAGACGTCGCAGATGAACCGCTCACCGTCTGATGTGTGTCGCCGACGGTGCGCGCGTAGAAGACTTGCGGTCTTGTACGACTTGCGACAAACGTCACACGCGTACGCCGCGCTCTCAGCATGTGACTCTTCATGCGCTCGCAGCGCCGACCGCGACACAAACGACTTTCCGCAGAACGAGCAGGTGAAGGGTCGCTCGCCAGTGTGAAGCATCCTGTGCAGGCGGAGGCTGTTCTCGTAGGGGAAAGTCTTACCGCAGGTCGAACACCGAAATGGTTTGGATTCGTCGTGAACCGCGCGGACGTGGTGCTTGAGGTGAGAAGCGGTCAGATAGGATTTATTGCAGACTGTGCACTGGTGTGGTCGCAGCCCACCGTGTCGCAGCATGTGCAGTTTCATGCTGTTGTTAAAGTTGAAGCTGGTGCCGCAGATCTTGCACTGGTATGGCTTGCGGTCGCCGTGCATGGCGCGCCGGTGGTGATAGAGAGTGCTGCCTGAGGTGAAGCGCTTCTCGCACGCGTCACACTTATACTGCCTGTGGTCGCGGTGGGCGAACATGTGTTTGCGCAAGGCGTCCCTTGATAGACACCGGTGTCCGCAACGGATGCAATCGAGCTCGGCGTCCTGATGATCTGAGCGACGGTGAGCGACAAGTTTGCGATGGTCGGTGAATGTTGCATTACAAATCGCACAAATTTTGTTGTGTCGCAAGCGGATATGTTCTTGCAAGAGGTCGAATGTTATGAATCTGAAGTAAAAATCCAGTCTGCAAATAATGTGGTTCTAAATGGAAAGAGCAAACGAACATGATCACACTAGCCGAGAAGCAGTTGAGTTGTACCAAGAGAACTTTTTCCCATCATGTCGTTACTGATTATTGAAATAGCCGAAATCAGTTACAAAGGCTGTAGAGGTGCAACAAGGTTTTTTGAATTTTGCCCCCCAGAAATTTGAAAAATGGAGGCACAAATTATCTTAACAAAAGTAATCTTAAAAAGCCATTGGATAAACATAAAAAGAACCGATAGGGAGGCAAATGGGGGGCACTGAGCACTAAAACTGGGGCTTTGCCCCCCAGTTTTGAAACTAGGGGCCCCACTGCCCCCCACTTGTTACACCCCTGGAAGGCTGGTTACTTCAAAATTTGGCTTTTTAATGTTTGTTTCCGAAACATAAACCAACCATCGCAATTTGAGCATGTGTATTGCGGCTTATATTCGATGTGATACAATTGGTGGGTGAGTCAAATATTTCAAACAAAACTTGGCTACTTCAGATACCTCTCAGGCTTTCCACCTCTGGAATGTTTGCAATTGTGCAATTTGCTTTGAACATTGTCGACTATTACTCCATCATCTTAGCATCCGTCCGTCCGTCCGTCCGTCCATCCATATACTCAAACATTCAATCATTTTATTATATATTCATTCATTCCTTCACTACTTCGGTCATTGGTCCATCCATTTGTTTTCGGCCTTGGTCCTCTCGACCTTGAATGGCCTTCCTCTTGATCTTTGCCTCTTTTCCAGGAATTTCTCTTGTCTCTAATGTTCTTTTCTCACCTTTAAGACTTTTCATTTTAGTCATGCTGGAGTTGGGAGCACTTTCCGACGAAAGGGGCGCTATATAATCGTTCAGGGCAATTATGTAGCACAACCCGGTTCCCCACCAGATGTCGCTAATCGTGCCTCTCACCTCTGACTGCAGGACTGACAAGGCACCATCTCCCCGTCGACACCGTGTGCTACTTTCATGTGCTTCCTGACTTTCACAGGAGTTGAAAACTGTTCCGGACACTGTGAACACTTGACGAGTCGCAGGTGGACTTGAGTCACATGACGTTTCAGCTCAGCGGTTGAGGCGAAAGACTTGTTGCAAGTGACGCAAGTCTGCGAGGGAACGTCTCTGTGACATTGGAGGTGACCGCGATGGTGACTGGCGTCGTCTGTCATGAAATCGCAGAAGCTGCAGCTGTAGTGCTTTTTGGAGTCATCACGACCATTGTTATTGTTGACTACATTGTCTGCATCTTTCGCGAGCAGTTCGGATGGTGAGGAGAGATTCTCGAGGACCAAGTGCACTAAAATGACAATTACATTTGATAAATGTAATTGAATTCCTACTGTGGTAACGTGACTGTAATGTAAAAATCATCAGTCAATTCCCAGTCAAAATTTAAAAGTTTGAGATATGGATCTGTGAATCATGAATCACAGATCCTCAGTCGAATTTCGAATCGGGTTTTAACTTCAAATTCTAAGCAAATCAGAGGGTAATTTGATTTCATGTTAGCACTAAAATGTAGGATGATAGTCAAGCAGGTCTGTCAAACGAGAGGTTGGGGTTTAAATCTTCACCATGGTAGGAATTGTTTTGAGCTCCACCTGAACCCAACTCAGTTATTATGGACACACTGACCGTAGTACTCTGTTGGTGGGAAGATAACACGGAGACTGGCTGAATGCAATACTCATTCATTCATTCATTCATTCATTTCCGAAGTTTGATACCGCCCTTCTTCCAACATTTTTCTGCTCAGAAGTGCACACACACACCTCGACGGCACCGTTGCAGTTGTACTGCAGAGCAATTGTGTGCAAAGGACTTGCTCAAGGTCCCAACACAGTGACGCCCCGGACGAGGCTCGAACCCGCGCGCTCAGCACACACTAAACGTTACGGGCTGACCGCTCTAACCGATCGGCCACTGTGCCACACCGAGGCTAAGAAAATGAAGTCGCTAACACTTTATACCCAGGTCTACATCAGGACAAGCTTAAGGCATTTGTGGTGCATATAATTACATCTTCAAAGGTTTACAAATTGGCATAATAAATCTCTTGGCAACAGTTGTCAAAAACACACCTGGCTTCATAATGATTGATTCAGGTAGCCTCACCTGGCTCAACGATGACTGAAGGGTCAGAGGAAGGAACACCCATGACGTCGTCTTGGACAGCCTGAAAAAGCTTGGCCACCATCAATAATTCCTTTGGCTCATTCTTGTCCTCGTCGGGCGACTTTGTGGCATCTTTGTAATGAAGAATCAAAAACACATCACTTAAATGTTCTCTAGAGACAGAGATCGCAGAGAGATGACAAGTGAGGAAACAACGAAAGGAGATGAATTTGTTAGATCTCAGAAAATGATATTGTCGATAGTAAAATTATTAAGTTTTATAAACAAAATTGATACTTAGATCTCTAAATGGTCTTTTAAAAGCTTACAGAAATTAACATTTAAATGTGCAATAATAATAATTTCATTCATTCTCGTCCTCTCGTCGGGCGACTTTGTGGCATCTTTGTAATGAAGAACCCAAAACAAAATAAATCACTTATATGTTCTTTAGAGATAGATATCGTAGTCCATGCATGGTGGATTGGAGGTAACAAGATTCTGAAAAATCGTTTTTGTTCAAACTGACAAAAATGCAGTATGATTACAGACATAGTATGAACAAATGATGCTGGCAGCCATGCTGGGCGCCCATTATGCTATAGATGAAATTTAATTTAACCATTGTATTATCCATTACTCAACGGCTCCTCAGCTATTTCCATCACTTTCATAATAATCCTAATTCTAATTTTCGATCATCTACAGCCAACTCACATGCAACTAATACACAATTGGACGATTTGAATGGATGCATGGGACAGGACAGGCTAGTGGCCACCCCTCAAATTCCCAAGATAAGAAAACGATGTTGCTAACATATGGCATCCTTGTGGAGCTAGAAAAAAGGACTGCTTTTTTCTTACTCTATCTTTACTCAGAGTACATAGGAGAAATAACCCATACCTGTAAAAACAATACGATTCTCAATTGAAAAGTGAACAGTTATAATACCATTCTGCCCTCTGGTGTTCAGTTGGGAATCTACATCTTCCCTTGTATCACTTCTGCCCTTTCTTTGTCTGCCTCTTCTCTGCTTCTTTGGTGGTTCTGGTTTGGAGAGAGCCTGAGGCAGAACATCTCTACCTAGGTCAGCTGGAGCGGAAGCAGGGCTCGCGCTGACCACCTTGGAGAAAACCACGTCAAGCTTCTGAAAAACGGAGTAATTAATTAATCTTGTATAATCCATGGCACACTGATCAATTCTATTCTAAATGACTTGGCCAATCAGTTAGCAAACAGCCAATTCTAATTCTGATTGGTTAGCCATGTGATTTGCTAATTCTAATTAGCGACATCCTCTGCTAATTCAAAATTGACCATCCAATCGGTTTTCTTCTTAAATTGACTTGCCATAAATCTAATACCTCAGCATTGTCGATGCTGAAAGTCAAGCAACCGGTGATGTGTACGAATTCCACGAAGGACAGCTTCTGCTGACATACTTGGATCACGGCAGAAATTAGCGACAGTCTCAGGTCATCTGATCGTTCAGAATTTCTTTGGTTCATTGCTCAGATGTAGTTTACCAGTCACTTCGAACTAAAACCAAACCACTTAGAAACTTATTATAACTTAGTATACTGCTACTACAAGTGAAGGTT
Source organism: Bimastos eiseni (assembly GCA_959347315.1). NCBI lineage: Eukaryota > Metazoa > Annelida > Clitellata > Crassiclitellata > Lumbricidae > Bimastos > Bimastos eiseni. The sequence continues at coordinate 39,855,351 of OY365812.1, read as the reverse complement.
ACACCACACAGTCAATGCTCTGCTAAAACAGTAATGTAGATCAGTGTTTTCCAATCTTTTTTGACCGCGGAACCCTTTTGATCTTCAATATGTTTCGCGGAACGCCGTTCAAAACCATCATATTCTGTTGTAGGCACAACGCTTGAGAATGCAGATAATGACAGGTTTAGGCCTAGAATAAGCTAGATTAATAATAGGTCTAACACAAATATCAATGACAATTGCATATACGAATTCTCATTCGGTAAACTCATATTTTAGCGTCGTAAATTATTGCCGTTGTTTGAAACATTCTTTTAATCAACTTAGCTTCCATTTATGCTGGATTCTTTGTTAAATAGGTAGCCTATTCTTATTTTCAATTGCATCTTTTCATAGTTGCACAAGGAGAACATCTTTTCGTCAATCCAACTTCCATTTAAGCATGATATATTTTATCAATCGACCTCCCAGTTAAACAGAAAAATTTTCACCAACCCAGCCACAATTAAACGGACTTCTTTTCACAAATCTCGCTTCTACTACCGACGCTAACGAGGCTTAGCCAGATTTGCAACGGAGAACAATTTACGACGCTATTTATTAACATGGGTAATTTACGACGCTAAAATAATAGGTCTATTTTACGACTTTGTTTACCTTTCTTCCATATTAAGTTATATGGAGATGTTAAGCACTAAGTCTCTAATGGAAAATGCTGTTCACACTGAAAGTTTTCCTCGGAACCTCTGTCGTCACCTCACGGAACCCTGGGGTTCCGCGGAACACAGTTTGGGAAACGCTGATGTAGATAATGACCCCATGCAGCACTGTAAGCGCATATTGGCAATGCAATGTACCTCCTCCTTACTTATTTATCAAGATGCGACCTCTGACTTAATTTGAATCGCCGAGGCTTCAAAATGTCTTACCGTTGCATTTTAAACTAGAATATTATGCCGAAAATATAATACAGTCCCGGTAACAAATGTGAAAAAAATTAATAACCACACGCATAACTGCGAAAATTGTTTCGATTTTTACGTAAAACACCGAAATTCCTTTTATAAAGAGGGTCCACGAATAACAACATTAGTGCCCCCTCTTGACTGGCTAAGTCTCATAGCATAACAAAGCAAGGGTTTTATCATTGAACGGTTTTAATAATAATGGTTCAGAGGATGCATAAGCTGTGTAAAACTACTGCAACATTAACCAATTGTTGAAGCGTTATCTTCAAAAATGAGATGGTGTCCACAGAGGCAGTATTATTGCTATTATTATTAACAGTATTGTTCAATACTCAGATTGTAATCTACTACCAACCTACAATGGGACATACAATAAGAAGCAATATTATTAATCATAGGCCACTATAAATGTTAAGTAATCGATTTAATAATTTAATAATTTACGATTGAAATAAATGAAGTTATAGAGTCACGTATTAGCCATGCAACACTTGACTTATAAATCCTTTTCCAGACGACGAATCACAGCAGGATAATTATCAATACCTATTTCAATCTTTGTACCATTTATAACATTTTTGGCGCTGACATTGTAATTGATAACAACGAAGATGGAAATATGGAGCATATAAATTGGCAGTTTTAGAATTCAATCGCCAACAGCTTTACATAACTGTTAGTTTAAGTTGTAGAAAGTTCTGTTATTAAATCGTCAGTTCGAATTTTATACAGAGCCCACGAAACGAAACCATGGGAAACAAACTCTTAATAAAAATAATCGATAGGCGGAGGGTCGATATTCTAGGAGTCCGACACCCAGACAGTTTAACACATGATCTAGCGACTGTTGTCTTTAAACAATTCCATAAATGTATTGTTTTGTCAAAGTTCCAAATGCTTGACCTGACTGTAACAACCAATATGCCCATTTGCGGGTTCCATTACCACATTTAATTGTTAACCCCGATTGAAGCTGTAGTTAATGTTTATCTCTATAGTTGGGCTATCAAAATCGGGCTCAATGAATGGGCTATTATAAGGCTATTGTTAACTAGTTTCGTTAAGCATTCTGTCAAGCCATAGGAACCATCTTGTACAATGGGGACATACGGTCGGCCATTATTAATGTTGATTTGGGTGCTCCGGATTTGGTAGTGCTTGCTTGTTTCTTTAAAAATTGCTCACGTATTCTCGTCCAAGCGCGATGAATTTTATTGCTGATTGCAGCTAAACAGCGGACGACGATAACCGTTGGTAAGAATTTTTATTGAAATGCTCCGTACATGTTTTTAAACTAATATTTCATTAGCTGACAAATCTCCAATATTCTCAAATATCATAATAATAATGACATTCCAAGGGTAAGCCAATCGGCCCTATTAATGTAAAAAGTGAAAAGTCGTATTTTTTATTTAGTATAGATATACACAAGATCTCTTTGTGCTTGAATTTTGATCGTGCATTTTTGTCAGACCAACGGCGTAAGGCAGCGGAGCTGGTAGAGTACCCTTAAAAATGCAAATCGGTCTGAAAGTTCACATGAACCATTCCACAGATCATTACCACGAGACGTCGGTGGCGCGACGATCGTAGATTTAATGAATCCGGATTATATTTAGATGGCTGGGTCGACCTCAGGATAGATTTTTTGTATGAAATTGTATTTGCTAATGTTTTTCTGCTGTATCAATTTGCTCGTTTGTCTAAATAGATGCAGTACAGTAACTGCTTTCAGTGAGGGGGCACTCAGGACAGTCAAAAGAGGCTCTTCATAAACTGCTATATCCTCTGCTTGCTAATACATTTGCTGTGGTGGTTACAATTCACCCTGATGGTATATAAACTCTTTTTCAAAACAGCAATTTGACATAACCTATCACTCCCTTTATGCACTAAACATATCACGGCGACCAGAACGCACTCTAGAAACAAATGGGGACGCACAATCGCATAATTCCCCCAGCTGATAGCCTGATGTGCAAAGCATTTATTAGTAGTGTGTTAAATTACTTTTAAACTGTGTTGTTTTAATGCGTGTGCATCAAAGTTTGATCAGAAGCTGATCAATAGAGACTATGCCACTTATCCACTTACATTGACCCAGTTAAAATGTCCTTGTCTGGAGTGACCTAGTTGGACAGGACAGACAGAAACAGACTGCAAGCATACAGAGATGGATTGATAGGATGTCTAGTTTGCCTGATTCTCAGGGCAGTCAGAACTGAATAGAATAGAGAGACATGCAATTTTTCTACGATTGAAATGCTCAGACAGGGGACCATACATACGAGTACATCATTATCTATACTTCTGGTTATTGTTTTTTGGTTTTACAATCACTGGAAGCTCCTAGGAATTGTTATTGTTGATTGATGCTGAACTTCCAGGATCACTGATATTGCATCTTGGAAATTTGATTGTTTGGTTGATGATTGATCAGTAACAACAATAATAAGACAATTTACGTATTCATGCATGTCTAAAGCAGCAACTTGTGCTCTGGCAGCACTACTGTATGGTTCACCCTACTTGTGGCCACTTTGGCCTAAAATACCGGCCAGCAGAGATGACATAACTGTGTCCAGTGTAATTAAGCTCTGCACAACAGCTGTTGACACTTTCCCACGTTTATACAAGCACAGTGCCTACTAGGTGGTCTGAGGTAGCCATGCTATGGGAACAGACCGGAATGCTGTCCTTCACAGACCCAATGATGTTGCTGTCGTCATTTCGCTCTTAAAGACTGAAAGTAATATTATTAAATAATTTTTAATATCTGCACCGATTATCTTACCGATACCGCTGATTTCTCTATAATCGATGCCAATTATGAGTGCTGCCGATGTAGCGGTACTGCTCTAGTTCATTGTCCTGATTGGCTGTGATTGTTGATTGTTCACTCATTGTGTTTCTCAGACTCTAACGAGCAAGAGAGAGGACGAACGTGATCGAGGATGGACAGTTCGTTTTCCAGTCAGGACAGCCGAGACGAGGATGAGGGGGTGAGCCAGGGGGCCGGTCCGCAGGGGCCGCGGTCGGCCAAGGTACCACGCGTGACGAACCAGCTCAAGTACCTTGAGAAAGTGGTACTCAAGGCCCTCTGGCGACACCAGTTCGCCTGGCCGTTCCACCAGCCGGTCGATGCACAGAAACTCAATTTGCCAGTATGTTGACGTGTATAATTGCAATCGAACGTTTATGTAGCACTGCTCAAATAGCAAGACTGATCACAACTGCAAACTACTTAGCTGCATTCAAGCATGCTGCAATTACTTTGAGGTATCGGGCTTATGTCGATCATAAGTTTGACGCAGGAGTTGGCACCAATACGTAATTTTCTTATGAGTTGCCACTTAAGTCTTGGGCTATTACAAGCCGGCCCACCAACAGAAACTCTGGGTCCCTAGGCAGGGAGATTCTGGGCCCCTAGTCAGAATAGTCACGTTCCTTTTAGACGGTGTGTATGCGTTCTCTAGCAATGAAATATAGATATCGTAATATTCAGATGCAATGACCCTGCAACTGCCAATTGAAGATGCTTTATGTTTGAACTGATTGTAGTTAAAAGTCTGTAATATTCTATTTACACAGTAACTTTGTCTAACCGATAATAATATTTATTATAAGTCGACTGCGGACCCTATTTGGGCCCCTAAAGTCACAACTGAGCCTCTTCCCCTCTTGACACACCTCATTACAAAATTGCTATATTGCTACTATTACTATTATTATATTGTGCAAATAGTAAGTAGGGCTGTACCGACTATTCGCTTCGGAGCCGAATTGTGGGCCAATTAGCTATTAGGTATTCGGTCTAATAGTTGAGGTCAGACCAATAAAGAATAGTTGTCACTTGACATCTGTTTCTCCACAAGCGACGACTGCTATATCGAGTGGACTGAAGTAACTCTCTACTGCCATCTCGTTTCAGAATTTAGTTAAACTTGGTCCATTTGTAGTTTACCCCAGTGTGGCAGAAGGATGCAAAAATACCCATAATTAACTGTTTACTTTTAGTTTATGTATCAGATTTACGGAACTGAAACTATTGCTCACATTTGAAATATTGATTATTTTCGGTAGACATATTTTGTTCACTATTCATATTCGTATTCGGCCAAATAGTGAAAATCACCTATTCGGTACAGCCCTAATAGTAAGCACCATTATCTGAGAAGAAAATGGAATTGTTGTGAGCGAAGAACTTGCTCAAGGTTCCTACTTAGTAAAAGTCTTGAACCCGTATTCTTAGCATCACAAGGCGCGTTCAACCGTCCCGATAACCAGACTTGTTGTTGCGATCGTAGGATTATTACAAGATCATAAGTCACCCGATGGACATGGGGACGATCAAAAAGCGCCTGGAGACCAACTTCTACCGAACTGCCAACGACTGCGTCAAGGACTTCAATCAGATGTTTTCCAACTGCTACACTTACAACAAAGCGGGAGAGGTAAACGCAGGATGCGGATCGACCTCTATTTCTCTTTCGACCGACCTTAAGTCATGCATGTCCGTGGATGTTAGACGCGTGGGTCTATTTATGTAGTGCATTTTAAGTTCATCACCAGGACATACCATTTGTTTGCTATTTTAATTGAAGTTTTGTTACTACATGGAAAATCTGCGGTGAAAACTAAGGAATGTTTGGGGGAAAGTGATAAAGTTACGTGTTATTACTACTAACTCTTAGTTGTGGATTATGTTTCATGGATGGCAATGACATTCAATTACGTGGTTTACATAGAATTACGCACATTTACGCAGTTACACACCTAATCAGAGGTGCTTCCAGCCCAGCTCTGGTGATAACAAGCAGTTTAAGGTGTTTGCAGTGTTCCTAGCTAAGGAACATGCAGATCGGAAGGAATGTGTATATTATTTGCCTGTGTTAAGTTACATCTGAATTGCAGGACATGTGAAGAGGTTTTAACGTTGATTTTGTGGGATTTGTAGGATATCGTAATCATGTGTCAAGCGCTGGAGAAAATGTTCCTCAAGAAACTGGAGACGATGCCGGTCGAGGTAGATTAACGCAGCATTAATTGATTAGCTAATTATTGTTACTCTCATATATTTAATGTCGTGTTGTTAGCTGTTCAAGTCCTCATCAGGACAGGAATTAGTGCATGAAGTTTAAATTCAACAAAACGTTATTTTTTTGCCGGCATTGCTTGTATCTATCTAATATTAATAGTTGCCGACCATTAGATATTTTTTCATTCTTTTGACCTGAGGAAAGTGTAAATTGCTCGATGCAAATTAACTATGCCGTGAGCAGTTTATGGATATAATCTGTAGTTTATTATCAATGTAGCAACTTTCGCATGATTTACTCTATTTTACATTTCTCTCAATTTATTTCAGGAGGTTGAACTGGCTCCACCCCCGAAAAAAATCAAGCCACCAATCAAACCCTTAGAGTCTGGCGAACGTCCCAACTTCGATGGCATCAAGAGTGGCACACCAAACGCCAGCGCCAGTTCCAGCGCCATCCCACGGCGTACCTCGATGGGTCCTGGCGTGCCCGCCGAGCCGCTGTCCCGCCCCGCGTCCGTCTCAACCTGTGCCCGGACCCCGGCCTCGCTGCCAGTCACGCCGACCTTACCCGCAGTCGCCCTGTCGTCATCTTTGGCGCCAGTCGTGCTGGGGCCGTCTTCCGGAGTAGTAGTGGAGACTGCACCAGTGCTGAGTCCGTCGTCGGCCAAAGTCTCGTCAAACAGCATCGAAGTCTTGCCTCCCTCACAGCCAACGAAGGTCTGGACGCGTAATTGATTAGAATTTTATTCTAATAATTGAATCTAATTGTATTCTGATGTCATTGATCGGCCTAGTTGAGCTAATGGATCGTCAATGGTCACTTGATCAGTTTCATGTTATTTCTGTGTAATGTGTTTTGAACATATTTTGTTGTATCTGTGTTGGGTACAATTACTGGTCTAATGACATTCAGTCAGGTTGTGACTGACCTTCTGCTTTGGTCTGATGAAGATGTGCAGTAGTCTTGTTTGGTTTGGTTATATTTTCATTCTTATTTGTAATTACAATTTTTTGCTTCCCTGCACTGAAATACAACTAAGAAGGGTTTTATTCTGGTAATATTCTGCAGACAAAGAAAGGGGTGAAGCGAAAGGCAGACACGACGACCCCAGGCGGGGTCATACGAACCCCGGGCTACGATGCATCCTTCGACTCGGTCGCCCCAACAAAGCCCTCTACGAAGCCCGAGACCGCGGCCAAGAAGCCAAAGAAGGAAGCGGCAGAAGACGCAAAGCCGGTCGGGAAGGCTCCGATCAAACTCACAGAGTCACTCGAGTACTGTAGGGAGATCCTGAAAGAACTACACAGCTCCGAGCATGCTGTTAGTAGATGTTTACATAAGAATCGTTTTAAACGAGGCTTCCCAAATGGTGGGTTGGTTTCGTCCTCTGTTGGCTGCCTTTCTGTCACACTCGATCCATCTTCTGGATCTGTTTGATCATTATTGATCGATGGGAGTGATTGCCATGACAGTGACTGAGGATATTGTCAAACTTTAAGTTGATAAGTATGTGACTGAATCTAGTGTTCCAAACGAAATTCGTTCATTTACCGACGTCAATCTCCAGTTTTGGTTGGTGGTCTTAGTTTGGGCGTTTGGTTTCGATGTAATATATATATATAATATATATATTTATTTATAATGGAACATTCAAGATGTCTATAATTTGTCAGCCTGTATCACATAGAGTATGTGTTCAATCCTCTGCTGAAGCTGTTGCCAATTGATAATTGTATTGATGATTTTATTCTAGGGTTATGCGTGGCCATTTTACAATCCTGTCGACATGGAACGAGTTAGAGATTACTGCACCATCATCAAAAAACCAATGGATCTGGGCACCATTTCGGTAAGGTCAAGAAATGTCCTCTCTGGGAAATGATTTAATGCAGTTCTATCGATTGATAATTATCGTCGAAAATGAATATTTTGTTCAATATATTCTGTTGAGATAAGCGATCTGGGTTATATATGTGCAAGTGTATGCTAGTATGTCTGTGTAGTTCACTGTATTTGTATGTGTGTTTGTCTTTCTACGTTTAGCGGAAACTCGAGAGCAACGAGTATCGACTGGCCTCTGAGTTTGCGGACGACGTTCGATTAATCTTCTCGAACTGCTATCGATATAATCCAATCAGTAGCGACGTCTTCAACATGGCCAGGACTCTACAGGTGAGTCACAGGTAGATGCAATCAAGTGGAATGTAGATGACAGGTGGTTTATATCGAAGGCAGTTTATAAGTAACAGGTGATTTATTGAAGTTCTAAAGGTGCACTTCTAGACTTCAGTGTAAGAAGGGCAATATCAAATAACAGTTGTATTGTATAGAGGTAATTTATAGGTGACAGATCATTTATTGGTATTCTATAGGTAATTTTTAGTTATCAGGTAATTTATTAGTATTTTGTAGGTGATTTATAGGTTACAGGTGATTTGTTAGTGTTATAGAAGTAATTTTTAGATCCCAGGTGATTTATTGGTATTTTATAAGTGAATTTTAGGTGACAAGGGAATTATTAGTTTTATAACAGTAGTTTTAGTTAATAGGGGATTTATTAGTATTTAAATGGTAGTTTTTCGGTGAATAGTATTCTGAAGGTAGTTTTTTTTAGGTAACAGCTGATTCTAGAGGAAGTTTTTAGGTAACAGGTGATTTTTTATTATTCTTAAGGTAATTATTAAGTATCTGCATGTCACAGGGAGCATTAAGTAGGCAATTGGTCTACCATGCGATGTTGGTCCTAGAAGGTCATAAAATATAAGTAAGTAAGTAAGTAGATTCTTCATTGAGTCAACTGCTTATTTGGACACTGCTGTACAATGCATTTTAAAGTACAGCATTCTAATTAAACAATTGAAGAAGAATTTCCACTCTAGATTGTCTGCAACATACATGCAGTCGTGGGGATTGATTGGCAGATCTTCTTTTAAATAGCAATACAATAATTTTAATAATACAACATTCTCATTAAAAAGGATTTTTGCTCTAGATTGTCTGCCTGTGGAATTTGTGAAGAGTGGGGATGATTTCCTGAGGTAGCCCAATCATTCCATTCAATTCTCCCTATGTTATTCCCAGGATGTGTTTGAGATGGTGTACGCTCGTGCCCCAGTTGACCTTCTCGACGGACTGCCGACGACTTCTCTTCCCGTCTTCTCTGCCGACGGTCCGACTGCTGCATCGCCGAAGCGTGACCTGTCACCGCTGCCGCCGTCAAAGACTCTGTCCGGCGCCAATAAGGCGCCGAGCGACAGCGACGATGATCAAAGCGAAGAGGAACGAGAGAAACGCCTGAAGGACCTACAAGACCAGGTAGTGTTCAGCATTATAACTAATTTATGTAGCTGCAGTACATTGGGTCTGGTGCTTAGAATGTTGTTGTGTTCCTCTAGCTCAAGACTTATCTCTTCTCGAAAGCGTGTCCTGATTGTTAATTGTTTGTGATTCGCCCTTGTAGTGGTATGGCCATGTTGCGGCGCCATATAAATTGTTTTTATTATTATTATTATATATACAGAATATACGTTCGCACATACATGCTGAAGAGGAACCCTATGGGTTAGGATCCTTCTCAAACTATAGGCCTATCTTTTCTGCAACAAGCACTAGATTGTTCTGGACCAAATATGCTGGCCAGAAAACATGGAACGTCATTTTGGATGAGTAAGGCATCCCTCTTTGTCTATTTAAAATAAAATTACAAGATTATTTGATCAATCAAACAGTTGCCTAATGGTATATAATAGTTAACTGGTTAAGTTATTGTCACATGCTAATGTATTTATTCCTAACCAGCTGCAACAACTCATCAACTGGTAGCGTAAACCTGCTTACAGGACTTGTGTTCTTTAAGGGTTTCTATCTGTCCTTAATGACCCCCTCAAATAATCTACTCAGATGCACTCCCAGTCCAGCCTTGGCCACATAAGACAGGTTTCACAGTGGAATCAAAATGGGATAGAGACTTCCTATAGGCAGGAGCTGAAAATCCAATTGGAAGCTATTCCAAGCAGTCGCACACACAACTGAATAAACCTGATGCAGCATCATAGAGGTCCGAGAGAAAGGGACAAGAAGAAGACCCTGTGAGGTTTTTGTTATGATGCAAATTATGAGCTGATCTCACCTTGATGCCTCTACTCACCTTAGCACCTTATCTCACCTTTGTTTTTTAACCATGTCTTGCAGGTGAAGATGATCCAGGAGCAGCTGAGCCTCCTCTCCCAGGAACACCTGCAGAAGGCGAGTGAGAAGAAGAACCGGAAAAAGAAGAAACCGAAACGACCGGAACCATCGAGGTCCTCCCAGACCAACTCCTTCCCGACCCCCATCTCGCCACTCGTCGCTCCTCCCCTGCTCCCTTCCCCGGCTCTTCCATCCGTAAATCCTCCGCTCGCCCCCGTGGCGCCCAAGCCCGACCCCAAGCCCGCGCCGGCCGGAAAGGGTGGAAAAGGGGCGAAGACTGCTTCGCCGGTCGCGGCCAAGAAGCAGAAGACTGCTGCGAAGGCACCAAAGAAGGTTCAGGCGCCAGCGCCTGTGCCAGAATCAGACGTCTTTGTCTTTGACAGCGAGGACGAAGACAATAGCAAGCCGATGACATATGAGGAGAAAAGACAATTGAGTCTCGACATCAATAAGCTGCCAGGTAAATGCTGGTTGTTAGATGTTTTCTTCGTACCTGTTTTATTTGTACATGTCGTGCGTTTGCAGACATCTGATTAAAGAATATACTTACTTACTTGCTTAATTGGGTGATTGATGGAATTATTGTTTGAGTGAGGTTGGGTAGAGTTCAGTTTATTGTTATTAGCTTATTATTGTTAGTGTATTATTATTTTTTATTATTAAGAGATTGTTATTGTTAGTTTATTATTATAAGCTTATTATTATTGGTTTGTTATTATTAGTTTGTTATTATTGGATTATTATTATTTGATTATTCGTGGTGTATTATTATTATTTTATTATTAGTTTATTATTTATTAGTCACAACTCTTTAATGAAACATACTTTAAACTCATTTATCTCGTAAATGTTACTAAGTTGATTGCAAGAAATATGCCCAGTTTATTACTTACATTACCTCACCTTAGTCAGGTATTTACTTACAGAGTAAGGTACTTACTTGATGAACTGCCTTCAGTCAGTCCTTTAACGTTTGTGGTTTGGTTTGATTGTTACCCTGTAATTAATTAATCTTTGATTGTTCTTCTGCAGGGGACAAACTCGGTCGTGTCGTGCATATAATTCAGTTGCGTGAGCCGTCGCTCAAGGACTCGAATCCAGACGAAATCGAAATAGACTTTGAGGTTTTGAAGCCATCAACACTGAGGGAGCTAGAGGCGTACGTCGTGACGTGTCTCAAGAGCAAAGCACGCAGACCGACTGGTTCGTTAGTTCGAGTTCTGTCTCTCTTGAATATTTACGTATTTGGAGGATTTATATAGCACCCCTTCAAGAACATCTACTGCGGAGCGCTCCCAAGCAAAGCCTGGCTAAATAGGACAGTCTTTAGGTTGATGTAGCCAAAGTATTGTTTATGCAGTTCCTGTGTCGTTTTTATAGGTCTTGTATCGTAACAAGCGTGGCTTTGGTGTTGTTTATGTAACTTAATTGCTGTTATGTAGCTCCAGTATAGTTTGTGTAGCTCCACATTTATGAAGTTCCAGTATTGTTTATTTGTATGTGTCTCTTGTGTTCTTTGTGTGGTTCCAGCATTTTTTGGATAATTCCTCTATCGTTTTTAGTTTGTATGGTTCCAATATCGCTTTTGTTGCTCCTTGTATTGTTTGTGTAACTCCAGTATAATTTAGGTAGCTCCAGTATAATTTATGTTGCTCCAGTATAGTTTATGTAGCCCCTGTATAGTTCATACAGTTTCAGTATTGTCTAGGTAGGTCTTGTATGATTTATATAGCTCCATTATAATTTATGTAGCTCCAGTATCATTTCCTGTTTTGCTTGAACAGTGTTGTTGGGTTGTCAACAATGCCTGATTTATAGTTATTGTTTTTATGATGATTATTGTCATTGATTGTCGTCATTGTGTTCATAGCAAAGCAGTCACCAGCGAAGTCTCGGGATGAAGTGGTGTTTGAAAAGAAACCGGACCCAGAGAAGCGTCCTCAGAATGCCAAAGGAACACCTGGCGCCACTTCCGCCGCTAAGAACAAAACAAGGAAGGGTAGCAATGAAAAAACAGGTGAGCCTATGTGACAGCATTAACTGTAGATTAACTGTAGAGGTCATTGGGTTGGATTAGATTCACGATAAAAGTGATTAGATTGGTCAGTTCGTTGATGCAGAATCTTTGTAGTTGTTGCGTTGACTGGTCAACTGCAGCCCAACAATTAATTGTTGGAGCTGGGCATTTTTGGAAATCAACTGTTTTTAAGCTATTAATTAGTTAATTTGAATCATTGATAATTAATTAATTAATTTGAATTGTTGATATTTTCTTAATTAATTTGAATTGCTGACATTTTCTTAATCGAGCAATTTAAATTGTTGATATTTTCTTAATTAATTAATGTCAATGGTTGATATTTTCTTAATTCGTTAATTTGAATTGTTGAAATTGTTTTCTAGATGAGAAGGGTCACAATGACACTGGCACTCGTCCTCCCCCTCACCCGCGACCTGTGAGCAGTCCGTCTCTCAGTGAGTCAAGTTCCGACAGCTCTAGCAGCTCGTCTGACAGCAGCGAATCCGAGTCCGCCTGAGCCTCCGACTTCTACTCACCGTCGTAATTCCGACGCAGCGAAGCGACCCGCTTGAACCGTACATACATGCGGACCGCTCAGCCGAATTCTTGGGCCTCCGGGTCTTCCGTCGGAGCCTGTGTGCCACGTCGTGACCCGCACCAATCCCTCAGTCCCAACCCACCCCTAGCGCCACCTGCCCCGAAAGAAAGCTGTGCAATTAGGACTTACTCGTTGGTTGGCACGAACAATTTCTTGTCGCGTTGATGTCCGGATGAACCGGAGGAATCATGGGAAAAGTCATCTTTGTTTCTTTTGATACTCTTCTTTTACTAGAATTTCTACGTCGAGTATTTAACCGCGTCGCGATCACAACGCTTAATTTTGTACAGAGACAGTTTCCGACCGGACCTGTGTTGTGAGCCTTGGAATTGTGAAACCACTGCGTCGACCAATGCGACTCTGTCGTGGATCAGTTTCAAGTCCTGTTTGCACATCAGTTTTGAGTGATGCAACAAAATTCTATGGAGATATCAGAATAGCCATACTTGAACATTTTAAGTGGATGCGTTTTTACACCAACCTTGCTGTCGGACCAATTCTCAGCTGCTCACAGGGACATGACTGTCACACAATGATGACCAATTCCCTCTTCCATCCCTCTTCGCTATGTACGAATCTAGCAATGCTGTGCCAACGTGGTACATACATACTGAATTCGCAACATACAAGCATGACATATTTTTTTTGATTTAACATCAGTTTCTGTGGTCCGCGGTCGGGCTGGTATTTCCGATGACGTGGGTTTTTCTAGAGAGGCTTCTTTTATTGAGCAATGACAGAGAATGAAGCGACCTTTCTGCCTGGTTTCATATGCAGTGGAATGGTGAAAACTGAGGAAAAGGAGATTTAGAAAGGACTCTGATGATGTTGGGGCAGAGGCATCCATTTTAAATTATGATTTTAAATTTAATTTCTATTTAAATGCTTTGGCACATTGTCTTAGCAGAGGTGGGAAAAAAAAGGGTTCTCCATAGAGGAATCGTTGCTGTGCTAGCTGGGGTACCCTGTTGGGTAGATGAGGAGGCTGAACTCACAAGGGCTTGGCAAAATGTGGTTAACAGACTTCCTGGTTCCAAAATTAGTCTTTATAAAATAAATTTATATTACAATAGATTCAGTTATATTTATTTGTTTGAATCATAAATATATCGAAATTGTTACAGTTTGAACTGAGTCCGTTTTTAAAATTACTTTTTATTATTATTGACTTTTTCATATTAATAATTATTTTATATCCCTATTATTGTAATGTAACTATATCCATATTAATTATTATTATATTGTGACTCCATATTAGTTTTTATAACTATGTCCATGGTAATTATTGTTATTGTAACTAGACCTGCATCCATATAACAAGTATCATTGTAAACTGTGTCCATATTGATTATTCCTTAAAACTCCTCCAGCGCTTGCACTCAGACAGTGCTAGTCCCAAGGCTGGATAAATGAGGAGGGCGACGCTGATGATCCTAGTTATCATAGCAGAGGTCGTTAACACCTTGTCGTGAAACTGAAACTACTTCGGTTTGCCCCGAAATCATCGATAACACAGTGTGGCTGCCTTTGTGGTTAGCTTGGGATGATGCGGCTTTTCCCCCCTTGGGGTTCCTAAATGCCATTGCTGTGCCACAGTTGTGTGCGTCTAAATGATTGGCTTAATTCGTTCAAAGATCGAGTTACGACAACTCTATGAAAGACGCAAAACTTTTATTTGTCGTTAGACTTTGTGAACAATTATTTGGAATGTTTCTTACGTTGCTATATATATGTGTACGAAGTTAATTTCTGTAATTATTGTTGATTAGATATTAATATGTTGTCCGTGATTTGCTGGGTTTTTGTCGGCTGCAGAATATTAGCCTTTTGAGATCAATTTTATCGAAAGTTTACATGGCTCCACCTATATGGAGAAAATCTTGTCCATAGACCATCAGTGGAACTACGATGGTCTTTTGTGAAATACAGTGCTGCTGTTCACGATTCAGCAAGCACACACCAAGCAGCCTATTGATTGTTAAACTTTGGGGGGCAGCTCATATATATATATATATATATATATATATCAGGGGTGTAACAAGCGGGAGGCACCGGCCCCCCCCAGTTTTGAAACTGGGGCCCCCAGTTTTAGTGTTCAGTGCCCCCTATGGGCCCCCCAAATCGGTTCTTTTTTGTTTATCCAATGGATTTTTTAGAATATTTTTTTAGATAATTTGTGCCCCCCATTCTTCAAATTTCTGGGGGGGCAAAATTAAAAAAGTGGGAGGCCAAAAAAATTATTTGCGTTTCGCGCAATATTTTTTTAATTATGCCCCCCACTTTTCAAAACCTTGTTACACCTCTGATATATATATATATATATATATATAGACGCTTATGTATAACGACACTAGTTACTGCGAATTTGAAGTACCTCACAACTGCTGAATTTTCTACATTCCTTGTACCTTATCTAGGTTTTGTCTGCTTTGCCTGGGCTTACCTTATTTATTTCCTTGTTTGCCCGACGACATACTCATTCATTTTTAATATTTATATAGCGCCAATTCAAGGAACCTACTCGGGAGCGCTCCGGCCAAGCCACAACTAAAGAAAAATACTCTAGTGATTTATAGAACCCCGTTGGATTAAGGCTTTACCCTGTGATGCTTTCCCTGCCAATTAACTGTCAATAGGTTAAAATGGAGGCCAAACTGCAGCACGCTAACCGCTACGTAGGCCTACGCTATCTAGCGACATGCTTGGTTTAATTAAGATCCTTCGCCTGTAAACGAAGCATGGCTTATGTGTGCTCCACTTGACGTTCCTTTTGCACTCATTGTTGTGTACACAATCTTAAAAGAAAGTGTACATTTGTGTACACATGTGTACAACGTACAGTGGAAGGGTAACACCGTACAGCAACTGTTCAGGGCGGGTCTCCGTTCACAGTTCACGCTCGGCTGAATAAATATGATGTTCTCACGAAACATTTGATGAGACGTTACGCTGCCATGGTCATTGAGATAATAGCACAGATTTCTACGGTAACCTATACGGGCCTATAAGTTCCAATACTGCTAATATTGATAGGACGATTTCTACAGCGCCATAGTTCGGCCGAAGGAAAAGGTGCTGCTCAAAAGTTCAAAAAGCCAATGACAGTCACAGACCTCCTAATGATTGTTTATAAAATTCTGAGCTCGTGAATAAGCTTGGACTCTGCGCTTGGTTTTCAAGTGGCTTTAGAAGTTGGAGATTTCGATTAAAACGATTGGCCTTGAGCTGTTATTTAAGTTAATGGCCCATCCATATATTACGAACGCAAAAATCGGATTTTCGGACCCCTCCTCTGCTGCACCGCGTACATTTCATGGACCCCTCCTCCATGCGTACGTACATCCGACATCCGAGCTTTACCCCTCCCCCATGGCAAAGGTTATAGCCAAGGTAAATAGCTAAAGACAATGATTTTACTACAGGCCGTTTATTTTTGTTAAGCATCATATTTAACAGCTTAAATTCGTTAACTGTTATGGAGAAATAAAACACTAACAATACTTACATTTTAAAGTTTTAATGCTTCATAAAACTGATTAGGCAGAAATACAGTCTGTTATTGGTATACAGTTCTGATTTTAATACTCCGTATTGTGTATGTCATAACTAGACAATTATATTTGCGTACGTACATACTTTCTGGACCCCTTCCCCCAACCATACGCACCCGTACGCAAATTTGCTGAAATTCAAAACCCCTCTATGCGTACGTAATATGTGGATGACCCCTAAATGTGCCCAGAGATGGCGCATTCTTCACACGGTATAGGGAAGACTGTTCCACGCAGTGGGTCCTGACACAGAGATAAGGAACGGTTGCCTCATGTCTCGAACTACCGTTCAACTACGCCACTCCTCGTATAGTCTGGCAGGGCAAGTCTCAAGCCTAGAGAATAGAGGAGGGCGACGCAAGCGGTCTTTTATATGGCCTTGTCGGTTAGCAACAACTAACCTAGCTGGTTCCTAGCTGGTTCCTTTCTCTCTCTGCATGGTCTGTCCTACAGACACATGCACATCTTCTTTAATTAGCTCTTGGAGATCATTTTGGCGATGATGGGTACGAATAAATTGCCTCCATTGTCCGATAGATCTGCACTTTTTAGTCCCTCCACCTTCCCTGATAAAATCGCCCATCGTCAACTGCCTCAGGCATGCAACACCCGCCTTAATAGCTGCCTCCTCTGACCCTCTAGAAACCGACCTTCGGACGACCCTTCTGATTCGACGCAGCGCTCGTGAATAATCTGGTGCTCTGCGCTTAGCCTTCGCGTGGCTCTTTATAAGTTTGGAGATTAAAATAACGATGACTTGTCATGCTGATATGGCTGGCATTTGAGCTCACCGTACAAGCGCCTGCTCTGGGTATAGGCTAAGGTCGAATTGAAGAAAGAAGGCGTTAACATGACAGCCCGTCATGCTTCGCAAACATAATTTCTTCCGTCCCACTTTTGGTGGTATTGGATTATTGCGTCAAGAGATTTCACAAACACACCCTTCCTCCACCTCTCTCTGTCTACGATCGGATGCGTAACGCCTTGATTCATACACACGAGCCTAATTAGAATCTTGGACTAACGAAATTTGCTGTGTTAGGACTGATTTCAGTTCGTTTACACAATAATTATTCCTTGAGTTGCGAAACGAATTACAGAGTCTTTTTATACCTATCTACAGCATCGCTTTCGAAATATCGTCTCGATCAACGCGAGATATCGTTGCGCCCGTTGTCGCGGCTATATTGAATCTACCAACTCGGCAAAAAAGAAAGACTTTGATCGAGGTTTATATATAGGGTTGCTGTTGGATAGAAATCGTGCTCTCTCGGAAGAGGGTGGAGGTTTTTGTGTGAAAGCTTTGAGATCTACGTTCTTTGAAAATGGGTGAGTTGAACGTAGGCATATCTTGGAGGATCCTAAATTCGTAATCTTATCATCTCGCCATATCCTATCTTATCTGCCTCGCGTAGCTAATGTTATCGTTAATTTTGGGTAATTTCTTTCACTGTTACTTTAATCCTTCATTTACTAATATGTTTTATTATATTGGATATGTGTATTATGACTGTTGCTGAATTGTTTATATATCATGATTGAAACTTTCGGCTCATGATGCTAATTGACATAATGGATTGATAGTGAATAGCATCCTACATAGCGGGGAATGATCCCCTTGGGATTGGGAACTTCTGTTGAACATTTGTCCTAATTGCTCCGTTATTTGATTTAATATGCCGGACTTTGAAAATAATTGAATGATCTGTTTATTTTGTTCAAATGTTATTATCGATGGTTCAATTAATCTCTTTTGACTTAATTTGATTTGATCATTAGCTGAATAACTGCATTTTGTTGTGATCGTAAAACCACGGCGGCTCCCAAAAGTTGCTCAACTTGTCAATGCGGCTCCTCGCTCAAAAAATGTTGGTGACCACTGCCCTAGGGCCTAGGCCTATTATAATTGTTATAACCTAACCGTGGTTGTGTTGCGTTCGTTGAAAGTGATGGAGAGTACGACTGTGGCTCTGGTGGGAATAGGGGTTGCGTTTGGCATCAGTCTCCTCGCAGCGATCGTCTTCCTCATCCTCTACGCCCGGCTGAAGATCAAGGACGATACGAACATTCGCCGCAGGGTCATCGCTGCCTCTCCCATGGAAGCTAAGGCATCCCTCATCAGGTGAGCAAACCCAAGTATATTGCTCAATCGCAGGTTATAAGAAGCATGGGCTGAGTAGGAGTCTAGTAGTTGACTGTTGGATTGTAGACTGATAGAGCGGGGTTAGAGTCCCAACAAGGGAAGGAAAGGTTAGAGTTGGACAGATCCTGCAAGAGAGAACGTAGGTCTGAGCTGAGGAATGCTATTTTCCAAGCAGAGAACATTATTGAGAATGTCTTGTTACTATCTGGTGACAGTGCGAGCATGTGGAACTAGAACATGTCGCCTCTGGCCAAGTCTGGAGGCCGAGCGGAGAAATTGCCGACCGGAGCAGAACTAGGTTAAGGTAAGGTAAAGAGCCCCGAAGCTAAGCAGCGATGATGATGATGAGGAGGAGGAGGAGGAGGATGACGACGATGACGAACAGCAGCAATATTTTCCAGAGGGAAGGATGACGGGTAGCCCAGAGAATCCTTCTTCCCTCGTGCTTTCATTCTTTCTTAGTTCCCGGATCTCAAATCATCATAACCTTGGAACAAAGAAACAACAATAGTAGCGATAAGACTCATAGGTTATAGTGGTAGTAAACAGCTGTGGCGTGATGGTAGTAATAGTAGTCGCAATAGTAATTGGTTGTTGATGATTTCGCTGGTTTGTTCTGTTTCCTGTAGGACCAGAGAACCGGAAATGATCGATGAATTCATCGAACCGCTTCCTCAACCCTCTCGTCCACCTCCTGTCGTATATCCGTCAGTATACACCAATCTCCACACAGGCTTAGGGCCTACAAGCACACACATATACAGGCGTATACATACACATCACTTACATTAATGTTTGGCGGCGATGTGTATGTTAATATATGTAAATATATAATTAATATGTTAATATGTGTAAATATATAATTAATATGTTAATATATGTAAATATATAATTAATATGTTAATATATGTACATACATACATAATATATACGTAGAGACCTATATACACGTGTATATATCCCTATATATGCTAAATAAATTCTCAAATACGATATATAATGCATACATCGGTTTTTGTACGTCTGTTTGCGTGTGTATGCCTAACTTTTTGTACATACGTAGACCTATTTATGAAGAATTGGAGACCGACATGTGTGTATGATCTCTGCCATTGTCTGCATACATTACACAGGGCTCCAGTTCCAATTCCAGCTCCTCCTCGTCCTCCTCCTCCGCAGCAGCAGATTTTCGTCATCGAACCAACTCCTCAGCCTCCTCCTCCTCCGCCGCCACAACCACTGCCACCTCCACGGTTAGTACACAATGCGGCGCTATACAAATCGTCGTTTGGCTGATGACAAATGCGCCGCTGTTGCGAATCGTCGTGATCATGATCCGATGAATGTTATTCGATGATCATGATCCAATGATCAGGATCCGATGATCGTGATCCGATGATCAAGATCCGATGATCATGCATGAGCTGTCGTCGTTATCGTCACAATTACCGTAGGATCGTCATCAAGAGGAGAACAATCAAATCACTTGGACGTCAAGAATAATTAATCATCGATCAGTTGCCAATCAGTCAAGAAATCGATAAATTAATCGATCAACCGATAGACTCGATCAAGTCAGTAAATCAAATGATCGATAAAATGAATATATACGAAATCGGGCAGTCAGTCTGTCAATCAGTCAACTATAACTATATCTCAGTCAATTGACGTGACGTTGAAAGATGCCTACAGAGGAGTTTTGTTCTTTGAACAGGGAGCCAGAGGTCGTCATTCACGAGGTCATCCATCGCTACCAACCTGAGCCCCAGGCGCCTCCACCACCCCCACCACAGGAAAGGTAAGCACATACACAAGCACGCACGCACACATACATACACACATACACACACCTCGCCTACTATTCTGCCCTACCAGTCACAAACACACCTAGCATCTACACACCCAAACACAATTACACAGGCGCATAAGAACAAAAAGTAATCCTGTTAAATAATCTTTGCCAGTATAACATCGTTGTTCCACAATAATGTTGGATATAGCTTACTTTGATGACATTGGAGTTGTTAGCGCTTCAATAGGTTATTATATCCAACGCCTGTTCGCAGTCTGAGGGGTGTTTCTCACGGCTGGTTTTGTTATAATTGTCAAAGTATTCAGGCAGATTTATACATTATTATTTTATATCTGTAAGGTTTACTCTTATTAATATTTGCCGATATCGTATAAAACTGTCTTTGCTCAACCAAACTTAGGTGAAAATCGTCAATAATGTGTTTTATTGTCGCCTTAAAACGCCATCTAGCGAACTATGTGTAAATTAAATCGTACTGAGAGTCCACAGCTCAATTCAGTTTTTAAACTTATTTAGTTACTAAAAACACAAAAAATTACAAACAATAAGTTTTTAGAAATGATTAATCTAGTCACACAGGGGGACCTAAAGGGGTCATAGACCCCGCTAGCAACGATTTTCAGTTGAATAACACGTTTTTCACTCTTTATCAATCGTGTAGGCCTTTTCCTTGATTTTCTTCGCGGTCTTTAGCCAATGCGTTGAATAAGCACCAATTTTCATTACACTGTAAAATATTGATATTGTTTGATTGATCAAAACATAGGCCCATTTAATTTCGTGATAAATAATAAACCTGCTTTCAATTGTTCTTACAGAGTCGTCAGACGTCGCAGTTGGTAAGTACCGAGCATTTCATTAGGCCTACAATAAAATAAAAAGGCTGTTAAAATCCTTGAATAAGGCAGTAAGCTACCATACTTTGACGGAGTATATTCATCTATCTAAGTAATAATATGCGCCTCTATGTAGATATCTTGAAGGGGCGCTATATCAAGTATTTTATTTATGATTAGGGCCTACGATTTATTTATAGAGGAGTTTACAACATTAATAACTTTATCACTTTATTTAAAATATAATAAAGCAAATGAATATTTCAGGGGCGGACCGCAGGATCCGGAGGATGATTGGGTGCTTGTGAAGAGGATCACAAAAAATTCCGGGTAAGCGTATGCAGACTATTTTTAAAACATGATACGCGCATAAGCCTACGCGCTTTAATTATCCCTGATAAATTAGTTAGATTTTATTTTTTCAATAAATATATTATGAAGTTTTTAAATCTCCGTACAAAGCCCTCATCAATAAATAAAAATACGTTTGGTTTTGTAATTGTTTTTCCAGGAAGAAGTCCGCCAAAGTGAGACACGAATCGTCAGACGAGTCGAGGTGGGTAGTTTCATGGCTGTAACTTTCTGGGAGGGGACACGTACGTAACACAACCCACCATTTTGAGGTAGAGGTGCACAGTACCCCCACTATTCATATTCAGATCAAACAGTGCCCATTAGCCTGTAGTATACTGTTTCTTAAATGAACAATAGGTAAACTATTGTCGTAATCATCATGACTATATATATATACATATATATATATATATATTTAATCATTAGGTAATCATTCATAGAATATAGGCCTAAATTATTGAACAGTCACGAAGGGAAAGTGCGAAAACTGCTCCATCCCGACTTGTTGACCAAAGTTGCAATCCTATAGGCCTACGTGTAGCTCAAACAAAATTAACTTGAAGCTCTGACCTTGTCCTTGACCAATCTCAAAACCGTTGTACAATCTGGTTTCGCCTAGGTTATTCCTACCTCGATCGATCTAAACCTTTTTTGTTGCCGAATTCTTGCATCTTATTTGTAAAGCGAATAATTAATAAATCCTAATTAAGTGTGTCCACTATTTAGTTGTCGTTCCCACTTGGGAAGATAAATAAAGATAAATCGAGAGTCTCCAATAAAACTTGGATGAGGATAGTGGCATCATGGTAGGCGAGAATGTCCTGCATTGGGTCAATTTTTACATTTTTAAGCACAGAATTGGTGTTGGTGGTAGCACTTGTATTTTGTTTTAATTATCAGAAACAGCAACGTTTTATGGGTCGAATACGGTTAAACAACAATATTGCTCCAAGAGTAAACTCAAAAATATTAGTGTTTTCCTTGCTGGTAAAAAAAGTGTCCCAATGTAGACCACCATGGGGAGCATTGGGTCACTTTTACATATTAATGCACACAATTGTTGTTAGTTGTAGTACTTGCATTTTATTCTAATTATCAGAAACAGTAACGTTTATGGATCGAATGTGGCTATACAACATTGTCCCTAGATTAGACTCAAAAATATTAGTATTTTCAATTGGGTTACTGGTACAAACTGTCCCAATGCACACCTTCATGGAGAGCATTGGGACAGAGCGTGGGTCAATTTTTACATTTTAAAGCACACAATCGGTGTTATCTGCAGTATATGTATTTTGTTTTAATTATCAGAAACAGTAATGTTTTATGAATCGAATATGGCCATACAACAAAATTGTTCCAAGTTTAAACTCCAAAAATTTAATGTTTTCCTTACTCGCAAAAATTGTCCCAATGCAGGCCATGAGTGTTGCCCCAATGTAGGCCATCAATGGTCAGTGACTAACGTTTTTGATAGTAGCACAACTGTGCTGCATACGACCTCCAAACTTTACCCCATGCTTCGCAATATACTGTCCTAAAGTAGTTTACAGGAAACGTAGGCTAAATTAGCGCAAAGCGTCTTGAGCGTTGCCTGACATTAAACGATTAATATTTACTTTTCTTACCTAAAAAATAGATATGCCGTTTATCTGTTAGACGCTATCTTCTTGTCTGCCTAAGACATGATAATCTTCTTCGCGACATTAAATACGTTCGCTAGGTGACGCACGTCTGATACAGTGATAGACTAAGCCTTGATAACGCCACTGACCCAATGCAGGATATGACCCAATGCAGGACATTCTCCCCTACCTACTAACGCGAAGTTCTATATTTTTTAGCGATGAAGAAGAGACGAAAGTTAAACGCCGACATCACAAGAAAAGGTGGGTCATGACTCATGACAATCACTACATAAGCCTACGACGTCAAATTCCGAATTCATAAATCGTGTAACTAGCTTATTAGAGTACAGCGATTTAATAATTATTTAGACACCTTTAAAAACTCTCCTTCCACGCAATATATTGCACTAATTCCATTGAGTACATAATAGCCAGTACAGAGCCAGTACATGAGAACGTCCTTGTATCCACAAGATAAAAGCAAAAACTAGAAATCAAATTCGGTTGGCCACAGATCGAGAAGATAAGCCAATTGTATCTGCATGTACAGTCCTGGCACAGGGTCAGCTAGAGCGATATCGAATCTAGTGCAGTGGCACGGGAAAAAGCTTACATTTTAGTGACCTGACGCCCATTAAGAATCAAATTTTTTGACTTGTTAGTTTGAGTCCCACTGCAAATTTTCATGACTATTAAGACTAACTCTATCGTCTGTTTAGGCTGGACCGCTACGACTTGGCAACCAGCGTCATTCCGATGGGCTTTCGACCACAGCCACAGATGATGCAAAGCGGTGGCTACATGATGCCCACCGCTATGATGGCCCCGTCGATGATGGCCCAGCCCATGATGACCCAAGCGGCCACGATGATGACCCAGCCCATGATGACCCAAGCGGCCACGATGATGGCCCAGCCCATGATGGCGGCTACACAACCGACCTACATGCCTTTCTTCACCGTGCCAAGATAATCGGCTCATACGCGAATATCGACGCCATTGTTAAAAATGATCGGCCAACGTACACGTCATCGACTGTGACCTATTTCCGTGGGAGAGCATAGATCTTATATTACAAGTAGATCCGTTCTGTGTAGACGCGCGTTGGCGCCATATTTAAATAAACATCATTGGGTGGAAAGTTTATTTAAAATATACTCCAATAAATTAGCCAACAGGACATTATTGTTTTCACGAAAAATCAGATTATCAAACGAATAGGAAGCCAACTCCGAGTTGTATTACAGCCCAGTCAGACGTCTGCTATTTATGTATTTCTAATAGATATTAAATATGATATTATTTATTAGCCAACTTGTGTTAGCCTATAGGTGTTCCATGTAAGTCATCGTAAACTATACCCAATGTAACATATAAATATACATGTATATATATATATATATATATATATATATATATATATATATATATATATATATATTAGTATAAATATTGGACAAAGCTCAACAGATGAAAAACGAATGGTCAACTTTAAACCGAAGCGGATATAATATAATAATGCATTATTAACACAATGTCTTTGTTAATTGTCAAATGACCACACTGCAGGAAACGCCTAAAGAAACATAACATCACACAAGACGGACAAAATATCGATTATTTACAGATTAACTTAACTGGCCAAGATCACTACAACACAAGATACCCCACCAAACAACATGATAACTTGACATCAAAATACTATTGGACAAAAATGCTGATATTTTTTACAGCCATTTTCTCGAAAAAAAGCACACAATTGTAACGGAATCATAAATTAAGAAAGAGGATACAGGTACAGATTGTCCTGGATATTACGTCAACATTAGAAAAAAATTCACATAAATTCTACATGGATCAAAAAAGATCACAAGATTATTGGCTGCATCAAATGACTTATAAGCACGCACCTGGCTCAGAAATTAACACATTAAAACAATCTCTCACTGTCCAACATGAAAAGCAACGTCACAATTGTGTCCACCGTAATACATGCCACGTAATCTACACGTCATATACAGTAATAATAATTACAGATCACACTGTAATAGATCTATGGTTTACACTTGTAAAATTCGGTTACATCATGAGCATAACACTAACATATTTAAAATGTGTTATATAAAAACCCAAAAAGTTACTTACATTACACATGTACTAGTAGAAAGCGCTTATAATGTCGCCAAAACACTGCCACTTTAAGGAACCTTCTTTAAAAAGTAACCATTGTGTAATTACGAGTAATTCCATTATCGAGGTAACGCGCAAGGCATTCAAGCACATGTAATTTCCTTGCAGCCTACGCTTCACAGCATTACGATATTTACAGTGTTACGATATTTACAGTTGTGCGGCTTCATTGTACAGCTGAGCAGCCTTACTGCAGGTGCAATGCGAGCACGGCTTTGGTTACAGCGCTGACGCAATGCGCTTCTAAAGCAATGTACTCGTCTTGAATATTCGCCTCTTCCAGAATCAGTTTTTACGTATTGGGAGTGCCTCTAATTAGGCAGCACTGTGAGAGGGAACCTTTAGAAATTCGTAAACGCAATACAATACAATAATGTAAGAAAAGGTGGCAAACATTCATGCACAATACATGCTGGGCTGCTGGAATTTCCAGTAAAGCTATAGTACTTCGTAATGCTGAATTGCTGTTAACAATTGTCCACTAACAGACATCTGAAAAGAGATGGGACATTTCAAGCACGAAAATCATCGGCAAAAGCCCCGCCTCACATTTCATAGTGTCATGACAACGCTACATAACCCCAACTGACCGTGTCAGCGTAACATTACCTGACAGTGCCATTCGAACATAACCTAACAAACACATGACGTCAGTAGAAAAAATTACACGGAAACTCTGACAGTGCCAGAATAACCAGTAAGACAGTGCCAGTATAAAATTACCCGACAACCCTGACAGTCAGAATACTCTGATCCTATTCCTGACAGAGTCGGATAAAACAAGTTTGACACATCCTTAATTAAACATCCATGCACTGAACAGTAATTTTAGCAAAAGCGACATTAATCTGACATCCACAGTGTCAGTAAAACCACATTTACGGCCAACAGCTGTCAGTAAATTCCCAGCTGACACTGACACTGACAGCTATCACAAAGTCAGTATAACCCCAACCATCATGTCGGCCGTCAGTAAAGCCATCACAGCCAAGATGGCCATCGGCAGATCCTCGTCTGACGGCGTGTCAGTAGAGCAGCCAATAGCTGTCGGCGTCGGTACAAGGCCGACAGACGATCTTCTATCTGACAGCCATCGTCGTGTCAGTGTACTCGCTCCCCGGCAGAGCGAAGAACTCCTCCAGTCTCCACTGCAGTGTTTCGAAGGTTGGCCTCTCCATCTCGTCCTTGGCCCAGCAGTCGAGCATTATCTCGTAAAGGGCCTGGGGACATCCGGGGGGACAAGGCATACGGTAACCATGCTCCACCTGGTGTAGGACCTCCGCATTCGTCATGCCTGTGGAAAATATGGAAAGCACGTTGGATTACAATATACAGTTAAAGCAATATGCAGTTAATGGCTTCGATTAAAGCGTGAAGGAATTGTGGCAGCCATGTTAAATTGCGAGACAAGATTGGAGAATGCAACATTTCTTAAGCTACCTGTATCAGAGTAAGGCAGCATATCTTGAGCTATATAAAAGATGCTGTATCACATTTCTGAAGACCTACTTACCTACCTGGATAACATAGCATTTCTGAAGTTACCTAAAACACACTATCACATATCTAAACACCTGCATACCTGGGTAAGGTAGCAGTTTTCTGAAGCTACCAAAAAGGCACAGTAGATTTCTGAATACCCAACTAGATAAGGTAACGTTTCTAAAATTACCTAAAACCTGCTGTATCATATTTCTAAATATCAACACACCTGGGTAAGGTAGTCGCCCATAAGTAACTATCTCCGTGATGAGGATGCCAAAAGACCAGACGTCCGATTTGATGGTGAACCTATTGTAGTTGGCAGCCTCAGGAGCCGTCCATTTGATTGGGAACCTGGCGCCAACCCTTGCCTCATATTCATCATCCTGTTGACGTAACGTAAAGGTAACGTAAGAGTAACATATAGGTAATGTAAGGGTAACGTAAAGGTAATGTTATAACTAGGGCTGCCGATTTTAACTAATAATCATTTTTAAAGAATGAAAGTAGTAACTGACTCATTGACTACATTGTTAACAATAGCATAACAAGCACTAAAATCATTCAATTCAATCAATTAAATTAAGTCAATTTTTGTAGATAAATCAATCAATTTCTTTAAACCAATACAAGACTTAACCATAACAATTCACATCTGCATAACAACACCTTTGAAAGCTTCTCATTCCGTGGTCTTGCCTGGATGTTAGGCAGCGCCATGCTTTCTTGGTCGTGGGCCCTTCGACGTGGCATGAGCTCCCACTTGAGCTCCGTTCTTTGCTTGTGGCTCAACCATCAGGTTTTACAAGTCCCTCAAGTCTTTTTCTTTAGTCGTGGCTGGGCTGGGAGCGCTCCTGGGTAGGTTCTTCAAGGGGTGCTATATAAATGCTCAGAATGAATGAATGAATGAATGCATGCATGCATGGAGCAAAGAGATTTGAATAACTTAGACTAAATATGATTAACTTCAGCAACACAAATTTATATATTAAAGTGGCTAGATCGGACAAGATCAAATCAATTTCATTTATTACCTTGATGACTCGTGCCAAACCGAAGTCAGCGATCTTGACGATATTGTTTTCGCCGACGAGAATATTCCGTGCGGCCAAGTCACGATGTATGTAGTTCTGTGTTTCAAGATAAGCCATTCCGCTGGCAATCTGAGCGGCAATATCGATCAATTGTGGCAACTTCAGCGACCGACCACGACCTATCAAATCAAATCACACCTAATCGAATCAGAAGAAATCTATAATGCTGTGTACCAGAAACTAGACAATAAGAGTTGCGGATGCCAGATTCGCTCTGTACGCCCCTCACTAATGAGATGAAGACAAGAGTTCCCGGAAAACTTTCGGCATGAACAAATGGAAGTGTTTTGCTTAACTGATTTAACATCTGTGTATAGCTTTGTATGAAAGAGAATTCAGAAGTCATTATCATTAATATTTGTGTAATTATTAATCTAATCTAGGCATTGTCTGCATTGTCAAGCATTTTGTACCTACAACAGAATATGTTTAGCTTTGGACGGGGCTTCCGCCAAAAAAATTTAGATCTAAAGGGTTCCAAAATGAGACAAAAGTTCTGACCCACCCTGTAGGAAAGGTATTCCACTGAAATGAGACAAAAGTTCTGACTCATCCTGTAGGAAAGGTATTTCATTAAAATGAGACATAACTTTTGACCCACCCTGTAGGTATTCCATTGAAACGAGACATGACTTCTGACCCACCCTGTAGGTATTTCATTGAAACGAGACATGACTTCTGACCCACCCTGTAGGTATTTCATTGAAACGAGACATGACTTCTGACCCACCCTGTAGGTATTTCATTGAAACGAGACATGACTTCTGACCCACCCTGTAGGTATTTCATTGAAACGAGACATGACTTCTGACCCACCCTGTAGGTATTTCATTGAAACGAGACATGACTTCTGACCCACCCTGTAGGTATTCCATTGAAACGAGACATAACTTCCGACCCACCCTGTAGGTATTCAAGCAGACTGCCGTGACGCATAAGTTCTGTGACGATATAGATTGGTTCGTCCTGAGTGCAGACGGCGTACAATTGGATCAGCTTTGGATGACGCAACTTCTTCATGATCTGAGCCTCAGCCAAGAAGTCCTTTGGATCCATCGTCCCTAGCAACAAGACAGTAAGTAAGTATATTGTTTACTAAACCAATCGCCAATCTGCACTTTGGCTTATGTACATTGGGTAAGATGTAGCACTGCAGTCACGAACAACCATTTTCGCATTATATTATCTGCTTGGGCCAAGATATGGTCAAGGAGTCGTGGGAACAGGGAGCAAGCAAGAGTTTTAACCGAGACCATTACTGGGGTAGGACGGGAGCCGATGCAACACATGGTCCAGGTTATGAGGACCGTGGTAAAGGGGCAACACAATCTCTCAAATGTACCCTATCATAACTTGACGTAAATTAATCCACCAAAATATTGGATCACACAATTGTTTATTATTGTGATTCAGCAGTTTTTAACTTAACTCAGAATAAATTAATTTGATTTAATAACATCAATGTGTTACCATTCATCCTTTCGCCCCAACAAGTCAAAAAGTCAGCTACTTATATAACGTTCAACCTTCACAGTAATAACCAACATAGAAACTAAATCCAACAAGAAAACTGAAACCGGATCCAAAAATGAAACTGAAACCAATAATGAAAGCAAAACCGGATCCAATAATGAAACCGAAACCTAAGTAAAGGATTCACCTGGCTTAAGAGTTTTGATGGCGACAGGTGTGGTGTTGTTCCACAGGCCTTCGTAGACTTCGCCGAATTGGCCGTGACCGATTTTACGAATGAGGCGTAGCGAAGTCTTTGCGATTTCCCAGTGGTCCTTTGTATTGTACGATAGGCCGACAGTCTCCGGCTTCTCGACCTGCGACGTACAATCATTCAGTAAACCCCATTTCAATGACAACGTAAAGTCAAACCTCATTAAGCCTATAACACACGGGAGCATGTACCTACAATGGATACCATCGACATGTGTACTTTGATTTGAACACTCTTTCTCTATGTCAGCTTCTCATGTCATAAATCTTGCATTATTCCATTTTACCCCTTACCCAAATTTAGCATCCTTTACCTAATCTTACTATACCTTAACTTAACCACACGGTGCTAATCTAACCTGCATCTTAGGCAACACCATTTATCCTAACCTTACCTTAGTTACTTTCTTACCACAACTCACCTCTCCAAAACATAACCCTAGCTTACCTAATCATATCTCAAGTTACCTAATACCACCTAATCACCTGCCTACCTAACCTAGTCTACTTTGCCCTACTTAAACTCACCTACAAACACAATACCACATTAACCAATCAAATCCACTATTTTTGTGTGCCTCATCAAACCTTACATTAATCCTGTCTAAAGTCAACCACTGTCCTACCTTGGTAGTGCCAGTCCCAAGCTCGAATAAAGCAAGAGGGCAACGAAAATTATCTTTGTCATCACAGTGTCGTTACACTTAAAGGGGCAACTCCACCTTGCAGTTTAACGTTAAACCAGGACCGCCCATTTAATGAGTACGCGTGCCAATCATATCGAACCCTCAGAACCCTATAGAGGTCTAGCAGCTGGGACTGTTGCCGTCGATTGAGTGGTCAGTTATGGAACAATGAATTATTAGCTTTCTGCCTTTCTTTCAATGGACGCACTATCCGAGGTGAAGGCGTAGTTCATTTGCATTTCAATTATAATATGGGTCGCAAATAACATATACACAGACAGACGCACGCACGCACATAACATACGGGTCACATAGCACGTAGGTCAGTCCATCTGAATAGGGTGAAAGAGGCCGGGAGACGGCAGAGTATGGTGCACATGGCATTAGATTATGTGGCCTGTTCTCTACACCTTATGTCCAATCTAAGCTACAGTCGATGATCTGTGTTCTCACCTGTGAGCAGGGCTTCTTTAAATTGACACAGAGTCCATCCGCTTCCTGGCTGTAGTGTTCCACGAGATTCGCAAGGGTGAGGAAGGTCACGCGACGGGCAATGAAGAATCCACCCTCATCCAACTGACGGATTCTGTAGTGCTTCACCGTATCACCATCACGAACTGACCAAGAGAAATAAATAGCAGAGATCCATAAACAATATTACCCAACACAAAAGAAATAAACAAACAATAAAGAAATCAAATAAAGAAACTCAACAAAATGACCAAATAGGCAAAACAAATCACTTAAACAAAACAAAATAAACAAAACAGATAATCGAGTAAACAAACGAATAAAAAATTAACAACCCGAATAAATAAACAATCCAAATAAATAAACAACCCAAATAAATAAACAACCCAAATAAATAAACAACCCAAATAAATACACAAAACGAATAAGTAAAACAAATTATTAAGACCATTGATAAACGTATTCTTTTTCAAATGAATCAACCAGATGAAGAGGAGTAGTCCCAAGGACAGCAGCTTATCCAAGAGATCCGGTCGTCATCAGTTTGAAGCACTCGCAACTTCAATTTCTCGGCATACGAGGGTGGTTGGATTGGTGGCCAGTCCTCCCGTCACACATGATCTTTCCAATGATGAAACATTGATATAATAACAGAGTTCGCTTTGGGGATATGAACCCTAGGCCTTTGTTAACTAATAAATGAACAATCCAGTAACACCAGACAAGATTTATAAACAATATAACTATAGACAAAAACCAACCATACACACAAGAGAAGCTACTGAGTAGCTATATCTTAAAGGGGCATTATCTAATTGCTTCATTACATTACATTAATATTAATATACTGAAATCGAAACCAATTCAAATCCAATCAAATCAAATCTCACTCGAGAGGGAGTAATCGTTCCTTCGACTCTCGCTGTCGCGGATCAGGAACGCGCCATGTTCATTCTCCGCCTGGAGAAGTTTCTTCTCCGCTTCGATCCTCTTGATCTTTCCAAAGTACCATCTGAAATTCAATAGCAACTAATCTGCACCAGCAACTCCACACACAGACAGCAGCCCACCTTGAGCAAATATTCCAGATGAATTATAAACAGATGTGAAATACAAAGAAGTGCAGGCCCTTACTATCATCTAAGTAACAATCTCCTGGTGGACAGCTCAGCATGCCAAACTAGACATTACATTTATTGCACTCCTTTACAATAGCCAATCCCCCATGAGTGGTGGAGGCAAACCCACCGCTCCCAAGTGCCAAAAAGGCAAGATATTCCCCACCAACACGTAAAAACGTCCCCCACATACCTGAAATAGGAGGCATTTGCCTCCGGACACCCCTATTTGGACGCCCCTGCAGCAAACCATAAAATAGTTGTACTTTAGATGACGGTCATTGGTCCCGTCATTTGGCCGTTTGAAATGATCGATGTTATTATTATTATTAATAGAATATAACCTATTCCCAAATGTTTGGCAACTAAAATAGAAGCTTGTTGATGATGATTCTTTGCCCAAAGGTAGGTCCATTGGCTTTTATGCCACCCAGGGATGAGTGAGGTGTCTTCCCATTGCCTTCCTTACACACAATTATGGGTGAGCAACTTCTTTAGGGTCGCTATGCAGTGGTTTGAGGCAGATACGAACCTGCTACCCTCTGGTTGCAAGGTACAGAACATACTGCTACACCCACCCATAATATCAGCCATACTCATCTCTAAAAATGTTCCTTTTAGCAATGGCCAAGTAGGTATCTTTCAGTGTAGCTTATAGATATCTTATATTAATAGGGACCCAATATCAAGTTAATAATGATCGATTCATTGATTGAGTAATTGAATGATTTAGTTATTGATTGATTGAGAAAATAACTCACGGTTCCGACTCAAGGCTTTTCACTTTTGCTACATAGTTCGACGGTATGTAGCCCTCGGTTTTCCCCGATCGCGGGGTTTTCGACCTGGCAAACCACCAATCGCCCTGCGTGTCATTAACAATCTCCAGAAGATCGCCCTTTTTGAAACTCAGATCTTCGTCCGTACGAGCATCATAGTCGTACAATGCAACAAACATTTTCACCCCCAAGGTAAGGGAGTCCTTCCTGATAGGTGCAGAGGCTGCAGCCCCGGCTGCGGCATTGGACTGGGCATGCTCATTCGAGGAGGAGACAGGCTCACTGGCGACGCCACTCTGTGTAGAGATCTTCTGTCCCGACTGTGCCCTTGAAGCTGGAGGCGACTGTTTGGCAGTGCAGTTACCCATGAGGTTCGGAATGTGCGTCAATGATGGTCAATGTTGCTATGCTAAAAAAATCAAAAATAGACGAAGTTACAGCGAGCTTGCAGTAGCAGTGCTGACCTATAATACAAATTATAGGCAAAAATGTTGTTTTTTTACATTAATTTTGAAATTATTCAAATTAATGAGTGTGATCAAATCTAAACGAGACGCCAGAGGAGACCATCTCCCTCAACACGAACATAATTCTTATGCAGACGAGAGGTCATCCAGGCAAGCGAGACGTCTTAAATATGCATAAACGCGCTATAAAAATGCTGTGATGCACACGTACAAAAACGCCATTCGAATTCTTTATTAAATCTTGCAGCAGTGACGACCGAAGTTTTGACAGCAGATGTACGACGAAATTTACTGCCAAAAGCTCACCTCTCGCTCGGATGGGGCAATCAGCAAAAAGGATTGGGTAGCCTGCTTGGAGAATTCAGCCTGGGAAGAAAATATTATTTTCGGTCATTGTTATATAATGCAGGTTTGCCAGAATTGATGCCTTTGCAGGATTTCTGTATTTATCACATAAATTAAAATCCTTAAATCGTAAGCAAATCACTTTTCGATTGAACGAGACACCGCCATAGAGTCAACAGCATATTACGTCATTGCCACTAGGCCATCATCAGCACCATCACATCAACACCAGCATTCAATTCATCATCTCTAAAAGAATGATTATTTCATAACAAATATGCGTGAGCGAAGACATCGATATGATACTTTATTTTGTTTGACCTGTAATCATTGAGGCAATCAAATTATAGGCCCCAGATGCAAGACATCAATTTCATTCATCCTCCTCAAATTGAAGTATAGCATCAATAATTATTATATGGCTCGTTGGGTACCAGTGCAGCCATGTGTGCTAGAAGCCTAGGACCGAAGCACTAATATATTCTCTGGCTTGGAGTAGTAGCTTTGGTAGTAGTCTAAGACTAGGAGTACAAGATCTTTCATAAGGGCAAAAATCTTAAACTGGTGAGCGATTTACTTCATTACATAATATAAATTAATGAAAACACCTTCACATTTAATATCGATTGCCTTAAATCTGTTCCTTAAGTGCGAAAGAAAATTGATCCTGGTATGTTCTTCTAAACGTTTTGCATTACCAAAACAAAATTGCGCCTGTTAACTGCCAGATGTCGTCACGATCGTCGCCCTACACCGGATGTACACGGATTATTTGCGTGTAAACATCCCTCAAAATATTGATTTGTTGAATGAAGAAACTAACTAACTGGCAACTGCAGCATAAATCCATTAATAAAACAATTTGTTAAGTTTGAAATGGCTGATGAGTAAGCATTTCTAAATCTGAATAAAACATTTCAGCGATATAATCGACATACAAAGTCTTTTGGTCAGTGTTTAAGCTCATCGTAGCAACCTAATG
Organism: Bimastos eiseni; assembly: GCA_959347315.1. NCBI lineage: Eukaryota > Metazoa > Annelida > Clitellata > Crassiclitellata > Lumbricidae > Bimastos > Bimastos eiseni. Next base: position 39,820,889 of record OY365812.1, on the reverse strand, counting down.
TATGTCAACAAATACAAAGTTAAGTATAGTTGCTAAATAATGTAGCGCCAGTATAATCACACACGAATTATGGTTACTTTGGTGGTTTTGATAAGAAGCCTCAAGTTGATGCGGTGTGCAAAAGTTAGATTACTGACAAGAAAAGCCATCGAGAAACGATTTTGGCGTTTAAGTTACTGTGATATAACATCTATTTTGTGACAATTATACTGTTGTAGTTATGGAGATAGGATCAGTAGAGAGAATAAGATGAGGATGGGCATCAACCAGAAACTAGTTGAAACCGGCGAAAGGGAAAGGTGAGTCCAGCATTAAACGCCAAAATCTAGCGCCAGTGAATAGGCCCTGACGTGGCTTTTGTGGGCACTGAGAAATGTTCTAAGATTTACACTACATTACATTTTAAATCAAGTTCTCAGGACTGTGATGATATGTGATCAACAGTAGGAATGTTCTCATCGCTTAAATATCAAAAACGATCTTTAATTATTTTTTATGTGCCCTCTTTAACTGCTATTTAAATTGTTTTTAATAAGTATGAAGTAATAAGCTTTCATATATTGTTTCTCTGTCCATTTTATCTTTTTGTATGAGGACTGCAGAAGTTAACTATTCAAATATTAAATTAATCACATTATTAGTCAATATAATTGGTTGAATTAAGTAAATAATACTATTAAAAGATAAACAATGAATAATGTAATTTGTATTAGTCATTACTTGGGGAATACACTTCATCACAGCCGACTTAATTAATCAATCGTCAATTCTTGAATAGTTCATTATTAGAACAAATTTAATCATTAACAGTTAAAAATTATTTACATAATTACATTTCTATTCATAAATTCATTCACTTGGTAACTAATGTAAATTTTTAAAAATTTTCTGTGAATTTGTGTGGCTCAACAGAAGTTGATGTTCTAGGTTGAAGGAGTTATTGCGTACACGACTCATCGAATGCGGTTGGCGAGATCAACTGAAAGCCCAGTGCAAAGGCAGGTTTCGTTGTATCGCCCTTAGCCACTTGAACCACCATTCAGAAGTGCTGCCAGTGTGCAGGGTCCTGTGAGAATTGCAAAATCAGACTGCCAGATAGAATTGTAGAGCAAACCGAAGGAGAAAGCGCATTCCACAGAGTGTGACCATAGAGATATTCTTGCTTACACTTCTGTGTGCACTGAGAAAATGTTATGCAAAGTAATGTCATCTCCAATTTGGAGTTCACATTTATGTGAAATAGTTTGCACATTGAGCACCTCTTAATAGGCTAACTGTGAGTATAACGGAAGTAAAAACTTGTTAAGTGCTCACTACCAAGCAGACACCCCACTTCTACTTTTGGAAGGAATATAGGGCAAAACTTCTGTGCAAATCAGAGAGACCTGCAAACAGGAACATTTTTGCTAAAGAAGCAAAATTGAAGTTGATGGTAATAGAGCAAGTTGTGTGGAGTTGTAAGCGTAAAAGGCAGTTGATGTACAAATATTCCTCTTATTCTTTTGTAGAAATCGTACGACAAAAAGGCCTAGAAAACGTTCGAGTGGACGACCTGGTCGCCGAGATTACGCCTCGTGCAAGAGGTAAACTCAACTGGTATACATTTAATGATGAACTTCATTGGTCTCCCAGTCGATTTCAATACACTCTCATCATTCAGGTTGTGTTATGCCGTTAAAAAAGGTGCTATATAAGTATTCTGATAATTGTCAAGCCAATTCCATGGTTTTCCAGTGAAAAAAAATGGTGCTATATAATTGTTCTGATAAACATAATTATATATCTATTCCATGGGTTTCCATTGAAAATAATGTTGCTGTATAATATTTCTGATAAATGTCACATCTCTTCCATGTTCTCCATTCAATACACAAAAGGTGCTATATAATTGTTCTGTCTTTTCCATCATTGGATCTTCTTCCATTGTAGCCTCCATCTGAACCCCCAAGTTCTTTTAGGCAACGTGCACCTTACACGAAGCCCCGACTTATCCTGTAGAAAGGTTACCCTTCAAGTGTTTTCTGACAACCTATGCAGTTGACAATATTTCCAAGAGACTGGCTCAGTTTACAGACGTTGGGACAGTTTTAGTAAGAGTGTAGTCGTGTTTTAGATGCTAATAGGTACAGCCAGCATCAGTTATGGAGATTTGAGTAGGTAGCTTAAACCCACACAGAGAAAATAATGTATTGTAATCTGTGCAATACTGATAAAGGTGCTACATAAAGTGTTTTTGTTTGTTGCAATTTCAGCGCTGGTCCCAGATCAGGTAAAGAAAGAATTGTTGCAACGAATTCGAGCCTTTCTCGCCCAACAGTCGAATGCTGAGCGGCAATGAGCGCACCGCCTACCGACAAATGAAAAGTCTATAAAAGAATCATACATTATTTTCTAAAAAAATCCATATGACTTATTCTGTAGAATTGTTTCTTCATGCAAATCATGGAACAATTTGCGTTATTAAGAGTATTTTCCAAATGAAACAAGAGAATTAATTGTTAACATCAAAGTTTCAGAGAGAATTCATAAAGCACCTTCATTTTTACAATACCAGGTCATCTGAGCAGCCAAGATTCCTACCATCTCTCCAAATTGCATCAACAGAAATTACTATTGGCAATTTCAATAATTATTAAGAGAGACGCACCTTCACTGTTGTTGTAAAACAGGTTTTTCAATATATTTCACATTGCCACATTTTCTAAGGTTAATTTTGGAAACACCAATCAGTTCGATCAAAAATATATTTGTGCAAGTCTCAAAATTGTTTAATGAATCAACTGCTTCTGTACAAGGTTAAACAAATTTTACATCAGCAAGTGGATAGTGTAAGATTGATGTACAAAGGACTCAAGATATTGTTTCACTTGATATAGTAGTAACTACACCACAATAATTGCTCTCAAACTCCAAAAACATATTAAAAGTCGGATATGTTAAACAATGAAATAAGAAATAAACCTAAAAAAGTACAAAGAAACTAGAAATTTCCAGGCATCACATGCATTTTACTTGCTCACCGCAAAATCAGCCAAAGCAAACAAAACCGGGCAACTACATAGCATCACATTTGCAAAAGGAACAAAACTGCCTAGCTCATTGTAATTGCAACTTCAGTTACTTCTAAAGCGCCAGGGTGTCTAATGCAAAGGCACACCAAAACCCAGCCATAATCATACGGTTAACATACAGACAAATCCATTACAACGGGAGAGGTACCATCCAGACGAGTCCATTGCTACTGAGGGGGGAAGCAATTTTAACATGGCAAGTAACTCCCATGTCCAGCAGTTAGCGTTCCAACCAAACAACATGAGCACACAGGGTTTGGGGTCCATAGAGACCAGTCCCTCTCAAGACCAATCGCCATAGATACCAATCATCACAGCTACCACACAATTTTCATAGAGACCAGTTCCAGTACTCAGTCGTTTAGTGAAGTTTGACGTAATGGTGTCGATAGCAATTGAAGCAGAAAGTAATTGTAATATGCAATTAGGTAAACATTTCCACGTCAAAAGATCCTAAACATTGCTAACTCGATGCCTTCATTTTTATGCAGTACCCGTTGACATAGCAACTACACAAACTGTTACCCTTGCAACCAACCCACAGACCACTATCTGCAGTAATCACTTGGAAAACAGACTATATTTCACCCTAAAAACCAAACCAGTTACTGCTCAACCCAGCCCAAATCCACTCGTTTTATTAAGTTGTATGTGAGAATCTGTGATTTGCCCAAGATATTCAGAAGTGTTTGAAAGTTAAAGCCTAGTCAAGTTCCATGTCTGCCGTTCCTGGCGTTTGCCCCGATTCGTTTTCGCCCCGAGGTGCGCTCGATGCTGAGTTGTGTGCGGACTCGTTTGATTTAGGCTCATCCTTTGGAAGTTCCACGTTTGGCTTCGGCTTTGAAATAATCGCCTGGCAGGTGGACTGAAGCGACTGGTAACATCAACAATTCATACAGTAAAAATGTAATTATTATAATTAATAAATGATGATAACAGTCAAATGCATTTGTTTTGTGCTCTGATTAATATGTAATGATCTAGAATTTTAAGAAATAATATCTTATGTAATCATCTTGAAAGAGATGCCCTGAAACTAACAGGGCATTGTCGTTCTCTAGCATAAGCCTACAGCATAACATGAATATATTTAATAAATTACAAATAATAAATAATCATATTTAACAATTACAGTTGATAAATAATAATATTAAATAAACTACAATGAATAAATAATAATATTTAATAAATCACAACCAATATGTAATAAAATGCTTTCCGCAATCGTTTCTTAAGACTAATATATAAAAAACCTTTAGCCAACAACTGACACATAAATCAAACGACCTAAATAAACACAAGATTTCGCGAAACGTCACGTACAGCGGTCTGGGCTCTGATCTCATCGCAGGTGACGGCTGGGTCTTCGTAGGTTGACAGCTGACTGCAGAGGTAGGAGCTGTTCTTAAACCATTCGTGTTTCTCCTTCAACGCATTCCCAACCTTATCCATCTCTCTCGCATCGATGTGACTGTACTTCTCATCCTTCAAAAACAAATATATGCAATGTCATGGTTATGCTACACCTCAAATCTTTATTCTTTTCACCTTGATTAAATGGTTTGTAATCGCTACAAATAAAGAAGATTGATTGACTGACTTAATGATATGCTACAGTACAACGTTTTTTACACCGGGAGCCGTGAAATGAATAACTCTTGAAGCCACTGGTCGCACTCAAAGCAACGACGAAGCTTCATGGAAAATTCTTAACATTTTTATTATGGAATAATCATAATGATGTACATATGTATGCCATGTGTTTCCAATGTCAAATGATACGCCAAGTTATGAATGAATAGTTATGCAAGTGAGACAATGACCTGTCCGTTACTCACATTTACACAAATTGCAAACATTTAGCAAGCACATGCAAGCCACTTAAAATCAACAGCACTTCTTTTCAATATAGAGAAACCATGCAAAGTAACACAGTATTTTAGATGTATGTATGTATGCATATAAGTAGCTATGGTCGGTGACTCAAAATGTGTGCGAAAGTCCCTTATAGCCATCACAAAGCAGGTTGTAATATTGGCACTTATTGCAATTGGACATATATATACATTTATAGCACAACACACAAAGAGCAAACTAACCAGTTGCCTACAATCACCACCACAAATACCACACCACAGATATTTACAGTCGGCTTAGCTCAGAATGTAACTATACAAAAGTGTTCGATCGAGTAATGCACAATTACTCGATCGAGAAAATATTTTAAAGAATTACTCCAAGTCACCTTCTTTTCGTAATCTTCGAGGACTTTTGCAACGATCTGGAGGCACTGCAGCAAATAGTCGAACTCCTTCGGTCGATCGGTTGACTCGCGAGCGCGCCACACGATAGGATCACCCACACTCTACAAACGTCCGTTATCAAGATAAGCATTTATAATATTAAACGCAGAAAATCTGAAGAAGAAGAATAGGTGAGAATTCACCAGCAATAAAATCAATCTATGAATAATATAAAAATATAAATAAAAAATAAAATGAGTGCAAAGCATTAGGTACTTCATTTTTCTTAGCCTCAACATATAAGAGTGGTCAGTCCTTTCCCTTGCAGTCTCTCCCTCCCACCGACAGAGTGAACTCATTACTCTACGAACCCTCCATGTATTAGATGACTGGAGCACATGGATAGCAGTGACATGAATGCAGAACATATGATATTCAACGGAAGATAGAAGGAACTAACGCAGGTAAAGAACTGTTGGACATACGAGGTTAAAAACTTGTGCATCACAATGCGTGCATGAAAACAACAATAGAAGAGTCGTTCATTGTTGGGGTTCAAAGGTCATATATCACATAACCCCGTGACCCTAGAAGCGACCAACCTTCAGTTCAGACAGTCGAGTCACATAGAAGTTTTTCTGTACATCTTCACCATCTTCGTACAACCAGTTCTCTGTCTCCTCGAGCCGACGAAGAAATGTTGTCCTTGCCTAAATGACATAATCCAAATGACATAATCCAAGCAAAAGGATCATAGGAATTGTAAATGATTAACAGACAAAAGCATCCTGTATCAAATAATCCAAAAAGCATGTCCAGCCCTCTTGGAGGGGTTCTAAAAGGCACCAATTTAAATAGCACCCTAAGTACCACATAATAATGTAACAAACGTTGGAGCATAATCGTAAGTTAAGCTGTAACTCACAGATTCTCTGATGAATGGCTCCAGCTCTGTCGAAAGCCTGTCCCGCATTTCGTAGACGTATTCTTCTACCGCGTTTTTTGAGTCCATTCTCTCCTTCTCCCGATGATCATTATCAATCATCTCACTCTGTGAAACAATTTCAATAATTATAACATCAAAGAAACTTCGCCAAATCTGATAATAATTAGAGCCAAACAAAGAGGTAACTAGACTCATTTTCGGACTCTAAAATAAAAATAGTAGCCATTTTATTGAGTCACCAAAATATATTTTAAATAATACTATCGAATGTAGGTATTATTATTGAGATGTCAAGAGAGATAACCCTAATTCGTTCACTTGCTTCTATCATTATTTCTAATATTTTATATATTATTTCTTTACAGTAGATTATCTTTATTCAAATAATTATCTGTGGCACTGCAGAGTGAAAGTTATGCAACAAGGGAATAAAACGTTTCCTCAGAGGAATGGTCTTCACAAGAACAAAGGATCTCTCAGAAGCATCATCTTCACAAGAGCAAAGGATCTCTCACACACAGAGTCAATCATGTGGCCAATTCAAGCCCATAGGATGTAATTTCTTCAATTCTGACACCTTCTCAATGCACATGACACAGGAGACATCAGTTTTACTGGAAGTCGTCAAGTGTCCGTCCGTAGATTGTAGACAATTCGTAATTCATACCTCAATTGCCTTCAGTACCAGAATATCGTCGCTAGAAAGACGCGGTTTAATGATGGTGACAGGCAAATCAATTGAATTGATTCGTTGTTGAAATGCTCCAGATTTCTGTTAATTAAAACAAAATCAGCATTAAAATGAATCTATAAATAAACATTGATATCTAAATGAATCTGTAATTTATATTAATCTAAAAATAAATCCATAGAGATTATTAATCCAAAACAAATATTAATCCATAAATAACAATTATTATTAATCTATAACTAATATTAAGCTACAGAAAAAAGTTCACATACGCACATAACTTCAGACGTGCATACATTGAAATTACTATTACAATACAATACACCTGTAATTTGATATTGTCATTCTTACAATTTAGCTCAGAAGTGCACAGACACACTCCTCGACGGCGCAATTACAGTTGTAGTGCAGAGCAATTGTGTGCTCAGGACTTGCTCAAAGTCCCTACACAGTGACGCCTTGGACGAGAGTCAAACCCGCTGGCTCAGCGCACACGAGTTGTAGTTATTACATTGTAATTCTTCATACATAAACTCATACAGACACACATATACGAGTTCATTAAGGACTTACTGCCGTTTTCCCCATGCTTCCATTGGGCGACCCTCCTCTTTCCGCTGACCTCCCTTCCTCTGATCCCTCCATCGCAGAGTCCTTTACCCTTTCCTCTAAAGTCGACACGTCCGCTCTGCTGCCGTCGAGGTCCATCGTGTTGTCGGTCGGCGACTCCGATGTCTCGACCGTGGTTGCGCTGAGCTGGAAAATTCCGTGCAGGTCCAGTTCGACCTTGACTTTGACCTTCTGGGGATTATCCCTGGTTGGCTGGGTGCCATTGCCAATGCGGAACAATCCTGTGAATAAGATATGACTAAAGAGAATCATAATTGCATAGTATTCACAAACGCTGCATCATATCAGAGGGGATGTCTAGAGATATCAAGAACACCTACATACTAGCATAGACAGATCATTACAAATCTAGGCTCAGACACTGTAATGTAATACATTGATACTCAAACACTTGCATAGCCAGAGTGGTTAATATTTACAATAAGATACTTAAACACTTTCATGCCCGGATTGCTCAAACTCTATGCTCAAATACTCAAACACTTGCACACCCAAATTGTTCATAATCTATGCTCAGATACAACAAATATTCAGATTATTCAAAATCTAGACTCAGATACCTAGATGGTACAAAAGCCATGGCCCAGCAACTTACAGTCTAACCCAAGCTACTTAATTACAATAAACAAATTGATTAAAGCAGTAGTTTAAGTTTAACATCACTATCACAAGGATCATTAGCATCGCCCTCCTCCTTCATCCAGGCTTGGGACTGGCAATGTCTGAGTGTGAACAGTGGCAGAATTAATTGATCAAAGACTTCAAAGTCCAGACTATATACTTGCAAACCAAGACGGCTCAAACTCAAGTTAAACCAACCGATCAGGGAATCGTAGAGAGGAACGTCCACGCTGCTGTACGCCGCCTCGACCTGGAAAGGCTCTGGCCGGAACAAGGTCAGGATCTTTGTGAATGGAACCGGATGGAACTGGTTGAACACCTCCATGCTACCAGACCTGGAAAACCAACATAGGATGCCATACACTTTTACAGGCTTTACAAGATCATCTAAAGGTATGAACCACGTACCAATTATTACGAGTGAGTAGTCTAGAGTTCAATGATCAGAAATTTAAAAGCCTCATTCTCTTGGTAAATAAGATAAACATTAAACTTTCAATAAATGCAAGAATTTATTAGTTTTTGTAATTTTCAGTTCTTCACTATGAAAGTCATGAAATGATAAAAAGATGAAATGCAATCGTTTTGTAAATAAAAAATCCGAATTTCGTTTTCAAAACAGAATAATCGGAATTCCGACTAACGCTTTACAGGCCGACTTTTATTAGTACTTGAACCCATTGATTGTCCGAGTTCGAGTAATGCAGAATTGCTACAATACTCGGTTGAGTCGAGTATACGAGCAAAATTTCAGTTCATCCCCCCAATAACCCAAACATTAAATATCATTTCAAATTAAATTCTACAATCACAGGAAGAGTGGTCAAGCATACAGATTGAAATTGTAACCAAAATGTCATAGTAACAACTTATAAATATATTTACAGACATATACATCCTATATAAATGTTTGATTACATTACATTATACTGTGTAGGTACACTGAAATAACATGGCATTGTCTTAGGCAGACATACAGAGTGCATGTAATTAGGGTGTACATTGGCACCCATCCCAGTGGACTCACCCAGGGTCGTTGTCTGCGACCCCTCGCCAGCTGAGGATTATGGGATACGGCTGAACGTCGGTTATGGAAAAGTCACGCACACGGAAATTCGGTGACAGAATGGCACACTGCAAGAAAGAAACCATCAGTTACATAAATAAACAATAATATTAATAATAATATTCGTCTATTAATTCAAACTGACCAGAATGCCACAAGATTACATGACGACAATAACAAATTAACTTGACTTTATGGTGTCCAGCCTTCCAACTGCTCAATTTGCCACTGCCACCTAGCGAATGGAGGGGCGAGTTAATCCAGTCTGGGGCCGGCAAGTATCGGAACTGCAGCATTCTGACCTTCGTACCCGTATCCTACCATGGCCTCACAAAAATACAATTATGAATATTATGCTGTGTCTTTCTTTAATATTCAGAGAGATTTCTTTTTCATCTACTGATGGAAAAGAAATATTTAAATACTATAGATGGCCTTTAGACAAACTAATATACAAGTAAACCAATAGATAAAATAAAAGCAGAATGAAGGCAGGATCTCATATCAAGTTCAACAACTTATCATGTCCCCTGGACATCTAAATAGGCAAATAAAGATATATATATGTGTGTATATATATATATATATATAATATAGAAAAATTTCTCCAACTGCAAGAACTGTTGCTAATTACTAAATACAAAATAAATACAAAATAAATATAAATAAATACAAAATAAACACAAAATAAACACAAAAATAAATACAAATAAACACAAAATAAATAACAAATAAGTACAAAATAAACACAAAATAAATAACAAATAAATAACAAATAAGTACAAAATAAACACAAAATAAATAACAAATAAATAACAAATAAATAACAAATAAGTACAAAATAAACACAAAATAAATAACAAATAAATAACAAATAAGTACAAAATAAACACAAAATAAACAACAAATAAATAACAAATAAGTACAAAATAAACAATAAATAAATAACAAATAAATAACAAATAAGTACAAAATAAATACAAAACAAACACAAAATAAATAAAAATAAACAAAAAATAAAAAAATAAATAAATAACAAATAAATAACAAATAAGTACAAAATAAATAGCAGAGTGGGAAACGGACGACAAAGCCCCACAGCTCAACATCGAGACCAACATCGAGACTCTGAAATAAGCGAGTAAAATGCAAAGGAATACTCCACCTGGAGGGCACAACCGCGAGCAACTGCCTCATCCCCGTTGAGCGTTGTGCTCACTTCTCTACCAAACACTCGTCGGATGACTTCCTTGATAGCAGGAATTCGACATGACCCGCCGACGACCTCAACGGCATACACATCATCCACCTTCAACCCTTCAAGCAAAACAAACAAACGATCGCAAAACAATTAGAAGACAAAATCATCACAAAATCAATGTATGGTTCATATGGGGTACATCATAAAGTAGTTAGTGCCTGGCCCTCAATTAACACTGCAATTTCCCTTATGCACGGCTGCCTAGTTGGGGTGACCCCAACCTATCTGAGGTTTTTCTGCATTTTGGTGTCCTCTTTACCTGCAAGGACTTCCACTCGCGGCCTTCTTGTTGTTCCGCGCATTCGCTCTGCAACGGCTCAGTCGAAAAGATTTGCCTATGTTGACCCTTCAGCTTGACTCTGTATTCCACAGTCTCTGTGCCTGAAATTACTATCCCTTTCACCTTACCAGTTCCAGAGACCCCTAAGACTTTCCTCTCCCCTTGCAGACGCACAGATCCCCGTTGAGAGCGCTGCTATTTTGAAAGGCTCCATATAAATGCTTGATCACATTACATAACTAACAGTGGTGGTGCTCAAGTTTAAAAAAGTGGCAGCCTTTCATTCTCCTTTTTTCTCCAAACCTATTTCATCTCGCAGGGCCATGTGCACTGGCACCGCTTCTGAACGGTTCACCCTAATAGAGGCACAATAAATGCGTAACACCACCAACAAAAATAACTCCTCCACTTCATTAACTCGCGCGACGACAAGGTACTAACTCGCAGACACGAGAATCTGACAGATGTGGATTTCGATCCTCTTCAGCAGTTCCTTGGCGAGTCCTTCCATCGTGTCTCTATTCATCACTCCAGAGACGTCTTTTTCCTCCATGAAGCATTCAATGTTGATGGGAATGTCCTGAGAGTTGGCGCTCATCAGCTTCTTGAGTCGCTCGCACTCCTGCAGCAGACGGATGTACGCTCGCGGGTTCTTGCTCGCGTCTATTCGATACCGCGTCTTGAAATCCCGCACGAAGTGATCGGCGAGCAGCTGATCGAAGCTCGATCCGCCGAGATCAGAGTCCGCCGTCATCGCCAGGACCTGAGTGGAAAAACAAGTAACATACACTGAAGTGAAATGTAATCGAACATTTATATAGCGCCCCTTTGCACTGTGTAATGTAATCGAATGCTATGTAAACTGCTACAGCAACTCCATCAGTAGTAAATGACTTGACTACTGTCGCAGCTGCCACTGTAATTGTAAATCTAAATGGTGCCACTTGAAGAGAAGCTTACCAGAGATAGTTGACTACTAAACCACCGCTTCGAGAAAGTACTGATCGATAAGTAAGTAAACATCTGCTGTTTTCAACAGTAACAGCATTATGTACAGCATTTGGATTGGCAGAAAAGATGCAACACACACACAAACACACAATGACACACATACAGAGGAAGACACAGATATATACACAGAGACATATAGAGAAATGTTGCGCCATTGTTTTTTGTCCCAAGGAAAACATTAGAAAATCATTGTCATCATTCAATTTTAATATATATTAATCCGTTTGGCCATAAAGAACACAGACTTTCCCAAGGACTTAAATGCTAAATAATTATTATCACTATAATAATATTTTTAATTCTCTTCTACCTTCAGCTTGCCTTTGTTGAATGCACAGACGGACAGCTGAAGATCCGCATGACCAACATCCAAGAAGACGACGTTCCTTGGCTTAGCTCCTGGCGCCGGTAGATCCTGCTTGTAGATGCCATAGCTGAGCGCAGTGGCCGTCGTGTCGTTCATCAGGCTCAAAACGTTCAGACCGGTCACTGATGCGGCCACCATCACCGCCCGACGTTCAGCATCCGTAAAGTAAGACGGAACCTGTAACAGGCGTAACGGAGGTACGGTAAACGTCCCCCGTTCCTGTGCACTTGGTGAAATAAATTAGCAGACTTCACGGTTACAATTAAGGCAAAGACAAGGTTTACGGCTACACTCAAGGTAAATACAGAGCCTACGGTTATAATTTATGTAAAGACAGGGTTTACAGTTACAAATTAGGCAAGGGTTTACTGTTACAATCAAGGTAAAATCAGAGTTTATGATTACAATCAAGGAAAAGACAGAGTTTACGACTACAATCAAGGTAAAATAAAGTTTACGATAACAATCAAGGTATTTAAGACAGTTTACGATTACAATGCTTACTATTACAATCAAAGGTAAAAACAAATCATACAATTACCATCAAGGTAAAGACAATTCACTATTACATTGTTTATAATTACAATAAAAAAAGATGACAATAAAAGGTAGAGACAGTTAAAAGGTCCCACAGATATGACGCAGTCACAGACGATCGACTTCAACGCAGACTCCGCCGTCTCCTTCAGCTTTGTCAGCATCATCGCAGTCAGTTGTTCTGGACTAAAGAGACGCTCCTTGTTCTGATAGGTAACCTAAAAAACAAACGGTTCATTCGTTCAGTCTCTTCCTTTCGTCTGTTCACACAGTTCATCCGTTTACGTCATTAAGACTGCTCATTTTTTTATTTTAAATCATTCAATATGTTTACTTGCCTTCATTTTATTCACTTAAGGTATAATTGGTCCCTCATGCACTAAGATACAATCCCAATTCCACCACTGTTCCACCTCAGACAGTGCCATTCCCAAGCCTGGATAAAAATGAGGGCAAAGCTAATAATCCTTGTTAGCAAACAGTGATGTTAAACTGAAACCACCACCACTAGATACTACCCAAAATGATTAATAATAGCTCTGGAACTAACAGACCCTCTCTATCACTTATATGTCTATATAATTACAACAAGTATCAAAATATGACTCCTTTAAATTCCTTCTCTTTTATGTAATATTTATTCACTTATTCACTGCACTTAATATGCATGTGTGGGGTCAGCAAAACAGAATTACATGCACAAACTTCCCAGACATCAAACAGAGTCCGCTCAGTGCGTCTGAACTTAAAATCAACGGATTACGGAGCTAAATAAGTACAGAGCTCAGAAAACTGCCGTGCAGTAATATAATGACATGATACAACCAACAATTATGTAGCTCCTTTTACCATTGTGCAGACGAACAAATATTAGAGCTCATTAACAGTGGAAAATGCTATAAACAGGAAGACACCCCATTTGGTCTTGTCCTCACAGAGAACAAAAAAAAACCTGCCTCAGTTAGCTGATTTTGTTAGATGAAAATTAAATTAGATCAAATTAAATGAATTTCAACATAGTATGAAGCACCAGCCGACAGCCCGGGACTCTGCCCCGCTTTCATACACTGACCCACTATCATACCCTGACTCGCCACCACACCCTGACCCATTTCCATACCCTGACATTGACGGATCCATCCGGTCCCTCCACGACCTCGTAGGGCAGTCGACCAAGTTCGTTCTGTACGATCGGATCGCGGAATTTCTTTCCGATCAGCCGTTTCCATCCCCAGACTGTATTCCTCGGATTCGTCACCATCTGGTTTTTGGCCGCTGTTCCGAGAAATCGACTGCGCTCGCTCATGGAGACACACGTCCTGGTAAGATGCATTAAAGCTTCAGTTACAGTTAGGAGTTATGTTTATAAATTACACTTACAGGTCAAAAATATAAGCCATGTTTACATATAGCCTTGATGGGTTACATTCACATGTTAATCGCATAGGTTAAGTTTAGTTGCTCACATACCGATATTGATATTCTTGAAATTTGATACCGCCCTTCTTCCAACATCTTTCGCTCAGAAGTGCAAATGCCTTGACGGTGCAGTTGCAGTTGTATTGCAGATCAATTGTGGTCGAAGGACTTGCTCAAGGTCCCTACACAGTGACTCCCGACCGAGGGTCGAACCCACTCAGCACACACTGAATGTTATGGGCCAACTGTTCTAACCGATCAGCCACCGTGCCACACAACCTTGATATTATACATTTACAGGTTACGAACGTAAGTGCATAGTAGTTGAGCTAATTATATAGCAAAGCAATTTATTTTCATAAACAAAACCAACAATGAACACCTCCAAATTTAGAAGGATGTTGTATATTGGTTCGTAACTGAATTAAACAAATTAATTGAAAGAAATGGTGATAAGCATGTTCTGGAAAGCTTCTGACGTCTAGGATGCAGTGTTCTATTTGATCGCATTCATGGTCGCCCATACTGTTTACTTAAGTATTCTTCGGGATCACCGAAAAATGACACAACGTGCAAAATTCAAAGGGGACACAAAAGTGGATTGTAAAACTATTTAGCAGCATTTTTGGAACGACACCTTAGAAGGTTCGATATGCCCCACTCTTGAGTAAACAGTCGGTGACAGACTAAGTTTTACTTACGGTGTACACCTTTCACTGCACTCGTTCGCGATGGTCTCGATTCCGCCCTGTCTCGCAACGGCTATATAGCACGTCTGCTGTCCTATGTCAATTCCTATCACAGACATGACGCCTGTACTCCAGGACGTTTGAATTTTGGTCGAGTCGCGTCACTCTCGCTGCACTCTATGTCGACAGTCAAAACGACTATCTCGCTCACAAACAGCACAAAAGCTCCAAATTACAAAGTTTGTATACGGCTTCAACTGGACAAAGTTTCCCGTTTTCTAGATCTTAAATTTCCCCGCTCACAAACGGAAATCTCCACCCAATAACTGAGCGGCCAAACAAACTTGGAACTTCTAGGAACCCATCTGCAGGACGACTGCGCATGACCGGAAGTTGGTATCAAAGACGTAACAGATAATGTTGAATAATAGAAAAATGTTAGAAAATCATATTTTAAGCAGCCTTCCCCAGTGTTAATAATTATTTATATAAAGCGTCATATATAAAATATAAGGACGCATATGAAATGAAATTATAATAAATACACATACGAATATGAAACTAAAATATATTATACGTATATAGATCGAGCGACCATGGATGATACCATGCTTAAAATGCTAAGGAGTAAGGGTGCTACGGCCGCTGACTTGAGCCCGCTCTTTTCTTCTCCATGGGCTTTGGACAGACATCGCCAATTGCTAGATAACGATCATCTGCGGAGTATTTAGTAACAGTTTTAGAGCGCATTAACTTTCTCAAATTACAAAATCATCTGCGTGACATACTTCTACAATAGGCAACAAACAATTAATCCAATTCTATTCTCGTGGATCCTCTCCTGCCGTTATCCATCACCATCCAGCGTCTCCTGTGTCACTGTGGGATTCATGCTAAAAGTTGCGGTAGCTCCGCAATGTTACTCGCTCGATAACTCCAGACCGCCACCACTACACTTGTCCACCCTTCATCAAATTACTGCGGCTCACTCTATGTTGGCCTCCAAACTGGGCGGTTGAGGTGCCTAGACCGGGTCCTGCGTTCTGCTGCACGTCTTGTCGGTCGCATTCCGAAATGTGGCCACGTATCAGGTTAGATGCTGGATGCGCTCCCCTAGCTACTCCTCCAGCAGCGATTCTCGTACCCCATCATCGCTCTGGTCTGGAGGTCCTAGCCTCCTTGCCAGGTCTCGTCTACGCCGATCTTCGCAATTCTGACGCGCATCTTTTAGTGCATCGGGTTGGGCTAATTACCGCCATGCAATTTCAATCAATGACTTCAGATATAATTATGTCATTAGACTTAATTTAACTTGCCACTGATCTGCTTTCCGAAGAACAGTAGGCCTAAACAACGGTAACCACATTATACCACATTAACGACGCAATTAAATCAAAGCTTGAAGTAGACACTGCTTCGAGGTATGATCGTTGACGATACAATGTGCTGTAAACTTTGGTTTGGCAAAATACGTAGATATGTCACACAGCACAACTTACAAATAATCCCTAATGTGTGAAATTACAGGGTCATCTGCGTGACAAAATTCTACAAATAAATAGACAGCAAACATTGAACCCAAGAAACAGCAGACGGGATCTATATAGACCCCATATTGTTCTAGCTACACAATAATTGCAGGCAAAATACGCTGTGACTCATAATTATTTAATATTTAATTCTGCACTTCATTTGTCATTTTTGATGCTTCCCATAAGCTCAGATATAATCGAAGAATCAATTATTGCGATAAGCGACAGAGAATGCTGAAGTTCAAATGTATTGGACAGACGGGAACGCGCCCCTCAATCGGTAGGTGGCGTATTACGTGTTTGAAATTAAAAATAATAATTGGTGTTATTGTGGTGGCCTATTTATGAATTTTCAACATATTCATTTGTTGACTAAACGAAACTGCATCTCTTTCTATGCGATGATTGATGTGAAACTAATCGCAGTTAAATCTAAAATTGTAAACTCTTTTGAGAGGTGTCGCGCACTCGAATCGCCAGGTGGCATTGTACATGTGTTTATTGAATTTACAATAATAATTATGACTGCTATTATTACTTTAGCTTATTTACCATTTAACACTGCTATTTTGTGAGTAAATAAAACTACTTTCCTTTAAGTCCAATAATTGATTGCTAAAATTACGGCACAGCTGACAGTTGATAAATGTAATTATACTTTTAGACACCTTTATTTAAGGTGTTGATAGGATACTTTATAAGAATTGCGACGCGTATATAACACAGTTAGGCGTGGACGGGTTGATAGCTACACATTCTGAGGATAGGCACTATGGTCCAGTGAATGCACTTGCATTTGAGGAGGAATGTGTAGCGGTTCCCCGGCTCCTAACTTTTGCAAAGCTTCCGTTTTGACGTTTCAATTTCTTGTTGAAGAAAGCTTCGATTTTTCTGTCCAACAGTAATCATTGATGGACAAAGATAGCGCTGCTGAAATTAATACTAGAGGAGCTTTATACTGTATAGGTATTGCATGGCTTACAATAAAGTGCCTGTTTTCGTCCTTTCTCGAGCCGAATATCTTTTATATAGAAGCGATTGGTGTGCGCTGAGAGAGGCGCTATATAAACAAAGAGATTTAAATACAATACAATGCAATATGTGATGGCTACCGTCCCTGACTTCAAGGAGAGTAGGCCAACACTTCTGCCAATGCCCCTCAACTTCCACTCCCTTTCACCATCTATTATCCTCTGCCTCTTCCTCGTCCCCTCCTCTTTCTTTCTGTTCTCATGGATCCTCTCCTTCCGCTGTCTATTACTATCCATTGTATTCTCATTCAATTCCCATGCTAATCCCCTCATCTTTCCCTCCTCTCCTTCACTACCCTCACAATTTTTCTCCACCTCCCTCTCATTCATTCCTGACCTGCCCGTACTCTCCGATTTCAATACTTCGTCCCATTTCCATGCTCCTCGCTTATTACTCCCATCCTCATTAGCCCATCCCTCAGTTCTAATCCTCGCTCATCTTCCGTTCTCCACCACTCCTCATCATCCTCTGCCATCCCAATTATGGTAGCGATCCGTTAACATAGTCTACTCTGTTTAAGGCCTTATAGCACACTGTAATAAGTAATTCTAAATAAGACTCATAAGAGTCATGAATTAGTTGTCGTTACCGAACGTTCCGAAGAAGAGTTTTATTGGAACACGTGCACTCCGAGGGTTCCATTGCATTGTGAGCAGTGGGAACGCAGACACAGGATTTCTAGGGCAGTGGGAATGCCGTTCCCATCCACTTTAAACCCCGCATATTGTATGATCTTTGTTAAATCAGCAAGTCATGCATCAATGTATTGTATAACTAACCATGATAGCGTATAACAAAACTATAAATAAATCATAATAAAATTACATAATGTGATAGAAAAAATAATATTAAAAAAAACTTTATTGTTTGACTCACATTGAGACATAAAAACTGCTAATGACATGGCGGGGCTTGCATTCTGGTAAGATGTACAGTAGCCCAAGTCAATATGTGGGCTGATGTTGGTTAGACACAAACTTAAGTCATTATTTACACAGTCTATTCCTATAATTATTTAGTCTAGAGTGTAATCATAGCTGAACAGATGTATGCGTAGTTTAAAATGGCAGCAACACCGACAAGACCTCGATCTACAGAAAATATAGCACATTACATTCACGTGACAATATTTATCAGTGGAAAAAATGCGATTTCAAAGAAAAGTTGGCAACCCACTAGGATATCCTTTGCGACCAACAGGTTGAGAATCACTGTCTTAAACGACTTGTTTAAAAGACGATTGGTCTTTTGTAAAGAGACAACATCGATTGGGTGGCATAGATTTTATTCACTTAGGAATAGTCCAACCATGCCCCAGATATACATGCCTATCAACTGGAATCTGTTGGTGGGCTATGTTGGACCTGCCACAGATGCTACTTTTCTTGCAATCAGTGCACAAAACAATTATTTAGCCTGAAAAAAAGTTTTTCAAATGAATTCCTTAAACGTCCAAGAATATTGCATACAAATGATCTTATTCAACAGCCCCATGAAGTCCCTGTGGCAGCTACACTCACCCTGATCTGGTCTAGTAATGCATGACCTACGTAACCCAACATTTTTGCTCACAACGTAAGCCTAGTCGTTGGACGCAGCCGCCGAATTAATGAAAGCACTTAATAGTCACGTAAGAGTCAAACTAAACAGCACATTGGTGGAAAAATAGTCGACCCATTTCATGTACACAAAGAAGTTGGAGCCTAAGCTCTAAACCGTATCGGAGAGAACAAAGACGCAGCTAGAGTCTTCGCGGTGTAGCAGGATCGGACGAAATCAGTTCCTCAGAGCAGCCAACCTGAAACAAAGAGAAAGATCAGTCATACATATGAAATGTAAATATATATATCATATATATATATCATATATATATATCATATATATGATGATGGGTGACCAGTCCTCTCGCTCACCGTCTCATCTTCCCATCGACAGTGTACGATCACTGTACTCTAAACCAGGCGGTGATCTTGTCTGAGAGGTGGGGGGACTTTTATTTATACGAGCTTCACCTTCTGTTCAAAACCTCATCTACACTCTACTCATTACTAAAAACAGCACTTTTTAGCCAAGTCACACTGGGAACGCCTCCGAGTAGATATCTTGAAGGGGCGCTATATTAAGTTTAATTGATTGATTGATTTACAATAGCAGTACTATATAGGTTTCAATACTAGATAGTCGTACCTTCTGGCGAGCTGATCTTCCCTGGCCTGTTCTTCGGACTTGGCTCCCTGAGCCAGACTGGACTTTCCAGGTTCCAAGTCGACCAGCTTGTCGGTGATTTCCAGGTCGTTTTCTGCAGCCACCTGTCGTATGAGAGCCTCCACCTGATCCTGTGGGGTCGAAAGGGTCATCGCCCCACCCATGGCATCATCTAGCGTCTGTAAACGTAACATCCAGTAACATGAACGGAAATTTGCATAGTACCCAAAAAGCCTCCTACTCAAATAAACCAGTCATTCAAACAAATGCTTACCTACTCGCTTCACTAGTTGTTAACTTAATCACCATGATTAACTTAATCACATCACCATAATTAACTTAATCACCACGATTAACTTAATCACATCACCATAATTAACTTAATCACCATGATTAACTTAATCAACTATTCTAGAGCTTTGCCTATGTTGGTCCTTCAGCTTGGAACTGTCTTCCACAGTCCCTGTGCCTGGAATTACTGACCCCTCACCTTACCAGTTTTGGAGACCACTTAAGACTTTCCTCCTCCCTTGCCCAAGCACAGACGCCCGATGAGAGCGCAGCTGATTTGAAAAGTGCCATATAAATTCTTTGATTACGTTACATTACGTCAACATTTATTCTATTAATCTCACGTATCTTTAGATTCATAATTGACGTAATGCCATTCATTCACTTAATCATTTAACTTGAGTAAGAAGCTTTGCTTTGGGACTACATTGGCCGATGCCCCATGCATTACACAATGGCACTATAGAAGTCTATTATTAAAATAAAAATCGCTCAGCTAATTATGAAATGAATGCACCACGGCAGCCGGTCAAGCAACATAACGTAACAGTGTAATGCAAAATCGTAATCGTCAATATCGTAGGATCCTTACGCTTTGTCGGACGTCCAAGTCTTCAAACTGCTGCTCAAACTTCTCCATGACCTTCGAAACCTAAAGGTCAACAGTATTAAACAACACCAAATAAGAAAGCATCAATGAAGAATCCGGAGTCTCTGATAACGTCTGCTATATACTCTGAGGTACAAAACGCTGAGAAAAGATGCTACATAAACCTTCAGAACGCTTGATAATCGCCAGACACGCTTCCCTAACAACAACGGCAGAGACTCTGAACATATAGATATGTAATAAATATTCCTTAATTGATCTACATGAATGTCACACTGCAAACCATTACAATATGTTAGTTGTTCAGCATTTCGTTTACCACTGTCTAATTCAATCGAATTGCAGATAATATTATAATATGAAATTTGCTACATTCACTCATCTTACGGAACCATACATTTAAAATGCATTTAATAATAATAAGAAGAAGAAAGAAAAAAGTAAAATGCAAGACAACATTTACAAATAAAAAGTCAACACATGTGAGATGCTCTATCAAAGCAGATGTATGTCGCAAAACACAATTTCAAGATAACTGACAAAAATGACATGAAGGATCAATTATGTGTTTTGAGTTTGAATCAAATTTGAGTAATAAAGTTATTACTTTATCCAAAAATAGTAGTTCGGCAATGAAATTTTGCGTTCGGTGCAATTTTTGGCAACTTTCTCGAGATTGCGAGTTGCGACATATGCCTGCTTTTTATAGAGAATCTAACATATGGTTTGCGACACAACTGATAGAAATCCATTGTATGGCAATCATGAGTATCTGTGGATTTAACTACAATAATGTTGAATATCAAATGGTATCCAACCTGCTCGAGATCCATAGAAGACATCGCCTTGTCCAAAGCCTTTGTAACACCTTCCATTTTCTTGGCAACCTGAAAGATAAAGACATCATTTTTGCATTTATATTTGACATAATATTATGTAATAAATGTATTAAAACCTTGAGTTTACTAAAAGTGACTGGGAAACTAATGGAGTTCATTGATCATGTGCAAGTTAAGGTGCAACAAGAAATATCAGGTATATCCAACAATCAAGGAACCTTAATGGTGCAAGGCCTTCATTCTCTTGGTGCACTAATGGTTGATGTCCTGTGCCCATTATAAGTTATTAATCATTAAAAAAAATTGGTAATAATATCTAAAATAGCAATATAATCACATTGAAAATGGTGTAAAAGTAATAGACGATTATGAACGCTGAAAATAGTATCTTTCGACCAGCTTCTCAAGATTTTAATCTTTGACCGGGCATTGGCCAAGAGCGACTCCTGAATAGTCATCTTGAAGAGGCCCTATATAAATTGCATAGATAGATTCTAAACATGTTGTGATACAGATTCACCAATTAGACATCCAAAATAAGAATTTTAGACTTTGAACTCACGTCCTTCATGGTCAATGCAGATTGGACCTTTGCCGAAACGGCGTCGACACGGGCAGCCATACGCAGATAGTTGAGACCCTCGTTCTTCTTGCGGATGGCGTTCTCGGCGTAAACTCTGGCGGTATCGACATTCTTCGTCTGGATTGCCTGCACGATAATAAAATATTCCTCTTCAAAAGCACTTCAAACTGTCAGACGCCGCTAGAAAACCCTTCTGACATGACTGAGCGCTTGTGAATAAGCCATTGCTCAGTGCATTGCTCATCAGGAGTAGTATTTAGAAATTTGACTGTTTGCGATTATGATAACACTGGAAATAATGAAAAGCATACCATGCAGTAATAATAACTAGTAGCTCCATGTTGAAATAACTAGAAATAACTTGAAAGAAAAATAACAGAAATTTATATAATATTATGACTTTACATCAAAAGTATTGGAAGTTGGAACCACACATGTTTCTGATATGAAAAAGGAACTGAAGAGGCCAAGTCATATGACTGTCTCATTGAAACAATCCTTCATTCCCTTGACAAACACCTCAAAGAATCAACCCTGAAAGAAGTATTTTAAAACAGAAGAATACCAGTTTCCTAACTAACAATTGTTTACTTAAAATCTAACTTGGTTTTTGTTTAATCTAAACATTCATTTTCTTTTACATGCAGTTTCAGTTTCTACTTCCAAAGACAGGGATTTCTATTCGCATACCATTTTTTACCCTTCTCACTTTGCCTACCTTTCTCACTTTGCCTTCCTGGACCTTCTGTTCCTTCTCCGCCTTCTTCGCAAGTCGCTCCAGTTGTTTAACAGTGAACTATAATCACAAAATACATAGAAACTATTAAAGTACAGCAATAGATTATGATTCACAAACTCTGCTAGCATAACAACGGCTCAAGCAAATGAACAAATATAATTAAGAGTTAATCTGAAAACCGTAGCAATCCAAAGAAATTCAATTTAACTCTGACAATGGAAATGGTCAGAAGTGCAATTTCCAGCTACAGTATTCTGTAAGTAAGTAACATTGCCAAAGTAATTTGTAATGCAATAACATTGACCTTGTAATTTCCCAATTGCCTGAATTAATGTAATTGTTCAGTTCAATCAGAAACACGGCTCACATAATCCAAATTATAACTTTTAATTTGAGTCATATATATGCCACCTAGAAAAAGAATTTTCACTAAATAATAAAGAAAAAACTCAAGTAAATTCCAAATATACTGAAATACATTAATAAATACATAATATGTATGGTATTACTTTTAAGAATCTTTTGAATGTTGTACATTGATGAAAATCTGAGAACACTTACTCGTAAGTTGAAAATCATGTCTGAAATTAAATAAAACCAGTTTATGGCAAAAGTACACAATTATAGATTTTAGAGTAGACAATCAAAAGCTGCTGACTAAGTTGAAACCACTTTAAGCTAATTTGACACAGTTTTAGTATTAAATGTTAAGCTTAGTCTTATTGTCGTGTGATGCCATAAATGTTTAAAATATAGACTTTAAAATTACTGAACTGCAATAACGAACGTCATTATTGTAATTAAGGACTGACCGGAATTCGCCTTGGACATTCACCTCGGCCGAATATCCCATTTTTTTCACTAATCAAAGTGTTCGCCTTGGCAAAAAGTATGCATGCAAAGAGATAGTTAAAACAGTTGAAACAATAATTATAAATTTGTAATTCGATAAATAATTTCATCGATGTTATTCCAATTTCCTCCTACAAATAAAAGTCTAAAATATAATATAAAGTATTATTATTAATTAACAGGTGCAACATTATTTAGTTAAATCTCACTATACAAAAATTCTTAAATATAAGCCTTGCCATACATGACGACGATTCGACGAGGCAATGGTACTTGACATAGTGGCCGCTCTAGTATCGACCCACTACTACTAGGTTCGAACCCAGATCGGGGAAAGGTACATTCTAATACTCGGATTCGGTATCTGGTGGAAATTGTTTACCCGGTTGGTCCCTAATTGTAATCGTAAACTCAATATTTCTACAGTGCCCACAAAAGCGAAGTCATAGGCAGTTAATTAAAACATAATCAATGGGACAGTTAAGGTGGATAGTGTTTAGAGTGGATACATCGAGGTATGTAGGGGAATCAGGATAGGGTTTGTGAAAAAGAATTGTTTCCAGCTTTGAGAGAAAGACCTGTGGGGAGATGGCAAGAGGTGAAAGTTTGCTGAGTTTGTAGGATGGATAAGATATAGTTGCCTTAAAACTGGAATGAGTTTGTTCCAAAGAGGCGGGATAGCTGCGGCTATTGAGCGATTTGAAAATTTGAGTAATGAAGCGACGGAAGGGCAGATTCGTGTGAGGGTGGACGAGGAATGGGTTGAACGATGTGGTTGGACCCTGAACAACTGACGGAGATATGAAGGCTGTGAGGATCGGAATGCCATCTCACGCCGTCCTTGATATAATATTATGGCGTTATAGTACACTCCGATGAAGCTATCACATATCGAAACTAAATATTCCGCTATATAAATTTTGCCATATCGCCAGCCTTTGTCGACATCCTTCTAATATCATTTAATTGTACAAAAATTGACGTGTTCTGTTATTCAATAGTCACCTTCCATTTTCGACATTGTCTTTAGCTATATTTTTAACACCTGAGTAAGAAACTGTAATTTAAATGTTGTTTGTTGTGAATCACCGTCACTACCTCGAACGCTGTTATTAACCATAGGAAGCTGCCACAAAAATACAAAATATCTCACAAATCTATGGTGATTCTCCTAAGCAAGTAAGAACACTAAAATAGTAATTGGTAAATAATAATGGTATAAGTCAGCGTATCCCAAACTGTGTTCAGCGGAACCCTAAGGTCCCGTGAGGAGAAGACAGTGTGAATTCATGGAGCCTTTTTGCTCAGTATGTGCGCATAACTTTATGTGAAAAAGAATTCATATGTCATTGTCATCGATATTTTGTGTTGTTATTAATCTAATCCAGGCCAAGGCCTTAACCCATTGTTTGTATTCTCTAGCATTTGTACCTGCAAGAGAATGTGTATAGTTAGGACGAGCTTTCGCCCCCAAAATGGTATACATGAAGCCAATGAATATGAGATGAAGCTCTCCAAAATGTCTCAACCATAACAGAATTTAAATGTAACATAGGAATATTACAAGTTTCCGTAATGCAGGTTACTATTTATTTATAGGGCCACTGTGTGCTGTGTTCATGGAAGATTCAAGAACCTATTTCGGCAGTGTCCTTTTCATTTATTAGGCCTCTTATGAAGATTCTTGTTTTTCTCCTTGACATCCAACGGCAATAGGCTATGCAAAATTATTCGTTCAGCAGTCTTAGATACTATTGCTGTATCAATGCAGTATGTGTAATTTAGACAGGCCCACAGAGCGGGAGTATTATTATTATTATTATTATTAAATTTCTAACGCGCACAAGGTCACACCTAAATGTGAATCTGAGTATGCTGGGTCTCAACTCTACCTATCTTCACGACCTCTGTAATTCTTCATTGCGATCAGCGATGGGTCGCAACTCTCTCCGCTCTACTGTAGGCCTACCGAGCGAGGCCTACTCGTCGCCCCATTTGCACGCACAAGTACTGAACACAATCGTGAATTCTCAGAAGTTGACCCCTCGCTCTGGAACAGGCTCCCTGTGGCGTTGCGCTTGTCCCCAAGGTCCAATTTCGAATTTGACTATACTCGCGTAAAGAAAAAAATTTCATCCGTACAGAGGTCGGGTCTCGGGAGCGCTCCTGAGTAGGAACCCTGAAGAGGCGCTATATAAATCTTCGTAATGAATGAATGACTGTACATAAAAGCAGCTAAGATAGCTCGCGTCTTTATCCTAGTAAGTCCTGATTTCCCGCTCTCCTGCTATTTTCAAACCAGTGGAACTCTCTAAGACAGTGTAAGAGTTACAACAAGCAGTGATCATGGGTTCATGGACATTTAAATTCTCTCCCAAGTTTTTAGTCCGTGTAATGACTTCAGAATGGTGGTGACGATGCTTGGGCGTATGGTGACAGTTCTAGCATGTGAGTTTTGAATAAGCTGCCGCAGACGTTATTGACAGTTAATTAGTATTGACAAAGACAATGTCCACGAATGCGGATCACTTTCGCCAGTCAAAGCTAAATATATCGTCGCAGCCAGATGGTTCTGTCATCTCGACCACAACTTCGATGATTTGTGACCGTTTCTTCGAATTAAAGTATAATCGCGGTTACAGGGCTCGTGTGCTATAGCCCCCTACCGACCAATTTCGCTAACGACCACGTCATAGTTACAAGATATGGGCCAACGACTTTCTCGGAACTGTGGAAAATAATTGCTCTATATAATTCAGGTCTATAGTAGGCCGCTGACGTAGTATCTGAGTGAGGACCACTGGCGAGGACGCGCGGCTGACGTCGGCGCTACATAAATTAATGATGGCTTGTCCTGCTCGCAACGAGACAACCGCACCGAGTGGCGCGAGCGTGAGTTTTCTTATAATGGATTTAAAGTGGTTAAGAGAAGTGTTGACGTTTCAGAGAGATATGACTTAACGATGACAGTTTTGATGCTGATGCGTATGGATTGATGGTTCATATTTACGTTATCGCACCATGTGCAGTTTATTCTTTATCTGTCGCGTCGTTGGCAAAACTGCTGCTGGCAAAGAGACAGACAGGCAGACAGACAAGCAGACAGACAAAGACAAAGACAGAGACAGAGACAAAAACAGAAACATAGACAAATAGAGACAGATAGACAGACTGACAGACAGACAGAAAGCACGTACCGATAGACATGACGCAAACAAACACGTCAGAGACAGGGTCCTACAAGGACACTGACATTGACAAGCACACAGACATAAGAGCAGACACAGTGAAACTAGTCGGCAAAGTTCGAATTGCTTACAGACCGATCCTCGCTGCCACCGCCTGCAGGCCGACAGGTCGTTGAACACACGTGTGGTGCGAAATAAATAGCATTTCGAAATTTTCGTTCCCGGACATAATCATCCCTGGCGAGATTCGTTCCGTGCACTCAAAAAATTGAAGTTCGACGTCAACTGCTTATATCTCCCTCATGAACAGCTTGAATGTGGTCGCAGCAGTCACTGCCATGCATTGTAATACATTACAGGAAAATGCAGTCAACTGACGATTGAACCTTATTAATGTACCTGTTCATACTTATTCATGTTACTTGGTTAAGGTTAAATCGAGTGATGTACTTCACTAATTAGTTAAGATAAATAATTTTGTATCCTTTTTAACTTACAGTACAATGTTTTCTGTTGTCCTATACTTTTTGATGTTACTAATTTCAATAGGTGGCCCTAACCCGCGTTACTTCCAGTCCCCAATTGAGTCTCCTGTGTAATTTGTCTTTACCCTTTGCTATTGATGTTATTATTATTGTGTTTCGGATTACCAAATAAACATATTGATTGATTGATTGATTAGGTCCTAGCCATCTCTTTTGCCATCTCCCTAGCCGTTTCTCTTGCCATAGCTCTTGTCATCTCTCTTGCCATCTCTTTTTGCAATCTATTTCTCTTGCCATCTCTCTTGCCAATTCATTCACCTTGCAGTGTTGCACTCTAGCAGTACGAGTGGGAAACCATGCAGTTCACCGTGTGTTGCAAAAAAGAAATAAGCAGGTCTATGGAGTAACGGAGGGCACTGAACTGTAAAACTTTCTATAGCAGGATGCAGTACAACCAACCAAGTATTTATAACACTTGTTACATTAACGATAGTCAGTCTGATTATGTTCAGATCTTAGACTCAAAGCTTCATTTCGTGGACAACCACGGGGATTGACGAAATGTTTTTGACACCAACCAATCAGGGATGTTGAGACGTTTCAAGCGGGTTAGACCAACGTTGCTACGTGTATACTCTTCCTTTTTTTGCCCAGCCTATATATCGCATTTTATTAACGAGTTGAGCTTTCACAATTGCAGCAATCTGACGTCACGTTTCAAGTAAACCAATGACGTAATTCTTGTGATCGAATTTCGCACTAGACTAAAATTTGCGTACCGACGGAACGAATTTCGTCTGTATCAATTACTGCACCACACCTGCTCGGCGCTGACCGGCCAAGTCAGTCACACGCTGGGCGCCACAACCATTGACGTCAGCGCAAGCCTTTAGGCGCCCGATGCTGGCCGAATGGAAGAAGACGAGGCTTGGGTGATGCCACGGGCGGCTCAAATATGATAAACGAACCCCAACCGTGGAAGAAGGTGTTCTCGGATCCAGTCGCACACCATCGCTTATCATTATTAAAAACTCAATCGGGCCATTAAAAATATACGTATTTAAATAACCTGAACCGAAATATTAATGACCTGTGAGCTGGCGATTCGGAACGCCGCCGATTCCTTTGGATTAATTGAGTTCGACTGAGTCGATAGTTAATTAATAACCGTGTCGCGACACTGCTTGACCTCGTTCCGTAAGGTCAACGTAGATGGCGTGGCTGAATTCGTCGATTTCGACGGGAAAATGCCAGATCCGGTTGTCGGAACCTATCCAGAGGAAGGTGTCTGAGTCCGGTCAAGATATGGAGGATTCGGTAAGTAGATGTCATGAATAGGCGCTATATAAATGCTCGATTACATTACATTAAATTGTGGACCGTAGATGTCAAGTTACGTAATGTGATGTATCGCATTATATACAATACAAAAAACACAATATGCAATAGAAACATGCCAGATGTTCCACACGGACACAATAAAGCATAGGCCTACCATTCGCTCCTGAGTATGCGTTCTTGAAGACGCGCTATACAAATGCTCAGAATGAACGAATGAATTAATTGTCATAGAGTACAGTACGTTTAATAGACTATGCCGGTCAGTAAGTTAATCGGCCAGTCATCTATTCGTTGACTCATTACAGTCAATCAGTCGGTCAATCAATCAATTATTCATTAATTAATTTAGTTAAAGGGGCCATCAAAATCATTCGTTCGTTCGTTCGTTCATTCAACCATGCATCCATTCACTTTCTCTAATTTCTTAATTCGTTCATTCGTTCATCAATTCACCTAATAATCCAGTCAATCATTCCTTCCTTAATTCATCCATCCATCCATTAATTCTCTCTTTCATTCTTTAATTTCTGTTCTTTATTTCATATAATCCCCATTAATCCATTCATTTCCTCATCCATTCCTTCCTCCCTTCATTCCGTCAGTCAATCAGTCACTCAGCCAGCCAGCCAGCCACACAGCCACACAGCCAGCCAGCTAGTCACCAGTCAGTCAGTCAGTCAGTCAGTCAGTCAGTCAGTCAGTCAGTCAGTCAGTCAGTCAGTCAGTCAGTCAGTCAGTCAGTCAGTCAGTCAGTCAGTCAGTCAGTCAGTCAGTCAGTCAGTCAGTCAGTCAGTCAGTCAGTCAGTCAGTCAGTCAGTCAGTCAGTCAGTCAGTCAGTCAGTCAGTCAGTCAGTCAGTCAGTCAGTCAGTCAGTCAGTCAGTCAGTCAGTCAGTCAGTCAGTCAGTCAGTCAGTCAGTCAGTCAGTCAGTCAGTCAGTCAGTCAGTCAGTCAGTCAGTCAGTCAGTCAGTCAGTCAGTCAGTCAGTCAGTCAGTCAGTCAGTCAGTCAGTCAGTCAGTCAGTCAGTCAGTCAGTCAGTCAGTCAGTCAGTCAGTCAGTCAGTCAGTCAGTCAGTCAGTCAGTCAGTCAGTCAGTCAGTCAGTCAGTCAGTCAGTCAGTCAGTCAGTCAGTCAGTCAGTCAGTCAGTCAGTCAGTCAGTCAGTCAGTCAGTCAGTCAGTCAGTCAGTCAGTCAGTCAGTCAGTCAGTCAGTCAGTCATAAGCGCCAACCAAAACCGCCGACAACCTCGTGCATTCATGATCAGTTCCCAATTCAGAGGATCCTCCAGTCATCCTTCATCATTAATACTTCCACGCACATGACGTGGTCGCTCTCAACAACCCTTGACCCTTCCACCCACTCGGGGTATAAGCGTCTGCCGCTCTTTTACGAGGTGCCGAACGAACAGTATCAGACTTCTGCATACCTACGTTCGCATACTCTCGAACCCCGCACGAAGAGGCAGCGAAAATTGCCACTCTAGAAGATACCTTTCCGCGAAATCCAGGTCCAGGTCATCATCATCATCACCGCTGGAGATCTCTATTAGCGCGCAGGAAACAGACGTCAAAATCCCGACGGCCTCAAACCGTACCCTCCCCCATCATGCGAGGCATGGCTCACTCTCTCAGTAATTTTCGAGTGCATTGAACGCGCGAGGTGGTCACGTGCGAGGTCGAAAGGTCGTCTATCCCCCTCTGAGACTCTCTCTGATCAAGCCGTCTCACTCTGATATTTTATCGCAGCGGGACAGCAACTGTTATGTAATGCATTGAACGGATTGTTTTGGTGGACCTGAAGACTTCACGAACCGCTTTTATTTAAGGACGATATTTACGTCGGTAACGTAGTGCACGGTTAGAACGATGGATCAACTGATAGTAATGTAATCAAGCATTTATATAGCGCCGCTCGAATCAGTCAATACTATGGTTCGAATCCACACTACGATGGAACGACGGGTTGAGTGTCTACTCTATAGTACTGATCCTATCGCGGAGTAAGTGGTAAAATGAGTGAGTACGTAGACGAGGGAGGAGTTGCCATTCGCTTCAGGATGCCGAGATCGAGGAAATTGAGGTCGCTATGCTTTGTGCTATAGGGAATATCTTTTGAGTAGGATTTCTCGCCAGAATTATAACTGTCAGCATAGAAACACCCTCACACGTATACATACACTTATTCTCTCTCTCTCTCTCTCTCTCTCTCTCTCTCTCTCTCTCTCTCTCCGTGTCTCTGTCTGTCTTTCTCTCTTGATCTCTCTGTCTCTGTATATGTATACAGTATATATATATATATATATATATATATATATACAGTATATATATATATATATGTCTGTCTTTGTCGCATCGTTGTCTTTGTTTCTGTATCTCTGCATCTTTCTGTCTCTCTCTGTTTCCGCCTCACCAGTCTTAATTAATCTGTCTATCAACCTGTCTACATAATAGGTCTATATCTGTTTGCCTGTCTGTCTATCTGTCTCAATATATGTACCTATGTATGAAAGCCCCGAAAACACGTAGGCCTACACCCATTAATGGTTGGCGCCAGTGCTTCGAATATTATCCGAAGCGTATTTAGCTAAGTGATACGCATTTTGACCTCGATAATTGATCCTAATTAGTGCTCGTTTGCAATGCTAATTAAACTCCAATTCCATGTCCTCTTACAGGCCTACAGCAGTGGTCTGAGCTATTCCAGACAGTGTCTGGCCCCAAACAGTAACATTATTGTGGCCTTAATTTGACACGAATAGCGCTATACAAATGATCAGATGCATGCATACAATGTAAGTTAATGAGATCAGCCGTAAACTGTCGTTAAACGTAAGCACAAGCAAATCATTAGGTGGTGATGAAGACGTCTGGCCTGTGTAAGAACCACTGCAAATTAACTTTTAACGCAGAATTGCCCGTATTCTTAGCTTCCGTTAAAAGATGGGACGGTGGCCACATAGACAGTACTACCTGGGAATAATATTCCGAATTTGTCCCAGGTACGACCATCCAAGCCATACTACACTGCAAACTACAGCTTCTTCTCCTCAGCTCACATTCTGATTGGTTGCGACACTATTCAACACAGCCAGCTTGATTACGACCGTATCTAAACCATTTCCAGACAAAAAAACAACGACAGTTTAGTGTACTGCGCATTATATGTGATGGCAGCTGTAATTTACACGCAGCGATGATATCTGCCATTTTGCCCTCATTATTCGGTGTAGTTATTCCGTTGTTAGGGTTTCTGCGCGGATATCAATCGAGTCCGTTTGCCGTAATTATCTCGACGCTGGTCGCCATTTTAAGTGGGTGCGTTCTCTCTGTCTGATTCCGTAAGTCATCCGACGGATCCAAGTGGTTCAGTATTGCAATAAATTACGGCTCTAGTAAGTTAACAAGGTGGCTTTTTTATGTAGCGTGTTTAGAAGTTTCGAGATAACAAGTGTAAATATGTTTGTTCCTGTATACACCTATATAATATAATATTATGAATTGAATGTTGAATGTTGTCGCCTTTGCTGTTGTTGCTGTTGTTGCTGTTGTATTGATGATGATGTGGTCGTTCAAGTCGTTCAATTCTTCTCAGGGCGTTCATCTAGAAGAGTCGCCGACGAATTTCGGCTTCGAGTCCAAAGTCATGATGACGTACCCTCCTTGCGGCTCCCAGGGCATCAGCAACGCCGCCCTCACCCCATCGCCCGACTGGTCAACGGTGACCATCGTACGGTCGACGGACTCACGACTGCGCGAAGAGGTAGACGACAACGACGAGAAAGAAAAAGAAGAAGGGAGACACAAAGATCTGGTCTCGCAGACGACGACGACGACGAGAACACACGTCACGATGACGTCGCTCACGGTCGGTTACCGTGGCGACGGCGTCACGACGGACGATTGTCATGGCGACGGCGACGGCGTCACGACCATACAGCGTCTTGTCGAGTCGACGTCATTGACGCCTCCGCGACTTAAGCAGAGTCTGTCTGCGTCGGAGGGCGTGAACCTGCTGACGGGGTCAGAGGTCAGTGGCGGCGGAGGGGAAAGGGCGGCAGAGCGGCGGAGGGATGACGTGTTCCTGTCGGCGCCGGAAGCGACGGCGGATCGCAGGGACGTGGCGGCCGGCGTTCAGGGCGGCGGGCAGGGAGGGATGACGAAGCTGCAGAGGTTCTTCGAGCCACTGAGGAGGAGCAGGAGCACCGGAAATGCCAAGACGGAAGAGGCGAGGAAGGAGGAGACACAACCTCAGCAACAGCAGGTGTCTGCGATTGGGTCCTACCTCTTCAAGAGCAACTCATCGAGAAAGGCAAGTTCATCATTAGCTCCCACTTGGGCTGCGCTCTTGCTTGTGGCCCAACTGTCAGCTTTTTACAAGTCAATCAAGTCTGTTTTCTTTAGTCATGGCTATGCTGGAGAAGCGCTCCTGAGTAGGCTCTTTAGGAGGCGCTATATAAATGCTCTGAATTAATGATGATCGATCACCCATCCTCCAATGCTCAGCCAAAGCGACACCCCTTAACAGCCACTCTGCTCCGTAGTCTGGATACCGGACTCTGACCTTCCTCCGAATACCCTTTCGACAATGATTTGACGCAGCGCTCGTCAATAAGCTGGTGCCATGCATGCGCTTGCCTTTCAAGTGGCGCTTTATTAGCTTGGATATTACCATAAAGATTACGATTGGGGATTTATATAGCACCTATTGAAAACCACCTGCTCAGGAGAACTCCCAACCCAATCCAGGGTCTAACTGTAACAGTGACGTTATCACGTGACGACGATGATTATGACGCTGATGATGACGACGATGACTATGATGACGACTACGACGATGATTAAAAAGATGATGACGACGATGATGGTCACGATGATCATGACGATAGTCAGGGTAACGATCGTGACAATGATGATTGGATGACGATTATGTTGATGATGATGATGATGATGACGATGACGATGATGATGATACTGGGACAAATGCCATGTCAGCAATTCATGTGATGGTTTTGATGGTTATAATTATCATGTAAATACAACGTCTGGCTCAACAAAAACAAAACTACAATTACCGACATAGTCTACCTTCGCTGTTGTCATAATCACTAAATCACTTTCGTAGTCGTCGTCGTCATCACATCGTCATCATCGTCATCGTCGTCGTAGTCATCATCATCATCATCATCATCATCATCATCATCATCAATTCTTCTTCATCGTTGTCGTCCTCATCAGTCATTGTCATATAAGCGTCGTTGTAATCATTAATCATCGATAATCACTCAGAGCAGAAGTGTTGTTCAAGTACTCGATGGATGGAGTGCAGACTGTTTGGATTCAGGTTTCCATTAAAGACAAAGAGATTCCATTACGTGTCCGTCTGGCTGTCTGTCTGTCTACCTCTCTGTCCACCTGTTCTCTTACGTCTCTGCTCTAAATTCCGCTGCCTGCCTCTTGCGATCCTCACTCCATCTATCTTCATATTTTTCCACCTCGTTTGATTTTCCAATCTCTCTCTTTCTCTCTGTCTCTGTCTGTCTGTCTGTCTGTCTGTCTGTCTGTCTCTCTCTCTCTATATATATATATATACATACATATATATATATACTGTATATATCGCTGCATCTCTTTGTGTATCTCTCTTCTTGCTTCTCGTCTGTCTCCCTCTCCCTCTCCCTCCTCCTCTTTGTCTGTCCGCCTCCCTCTCATCTCCCTCGCTGCTCCTTCTATCCTACCTGCCTTCGATCGAATTCATAGAACCCACGTATCTCCTTCGTTCCTCCGCATCATCTCCAGCATCCTCTGTATCTATAGCATCATCCGATGTTGTATGTGACGGCGCCGCATCCCTCTGATCTGCTATTTCCATCGCTCGTCTTATAATTTATTTTCTGCCGCTGCAACCGGAGACTTGTTGATGCAGACGGACTATAGCGGAGGATGGAGAGAGACAGAGAGACAGAGAAACAGAGAGAGAGAGAGAGGGAGACAGACAGAGAGAGAGGGAGACAGACAGAGACAGACACAGAGACAGAGACACACAGAAACAGAGAGACAGACAGAGGCAGACAGACAGAGAAGCGACAGGCAGACACACACAAACGCACAGACAACCAAACACACAGACACACAGACAGACACACACAGATTGACAGTCAGAGAGGAAGGCAGGGAGGGATGCATGGATGAATATGGAGGGAGAGTGCGAGAAAGGCACGCAGAGGGAGGTAGAACTGAAAGTGGAGGGAGGTTATAGGAGATTCGCTATAATGGTTAATGCGTAGATCAGTCTATGTCGAGCAAAAGAAGGAAGGGAGGAAGGGAAGGACAAGGCAAAGCTACAGGGACATACAAAGAGGAAAAAAGGCACCGACAGAGAAAGAGAGAGACAGCGAGAGAGTGAGACATAGAGAGACACTCAGACAGGAAAAATTCTGCTAAAAACACGAACTCGTTTACTCTCTTCCAACTCGATTTGATGGATAACAAGCAACTCTGTATTTATAACTCGCCGATATACCTTCATATTTAGCGGTCTGATGCTCACTGTAGTAGTCTAAGCAATTATAGTCTCGGCAATTTATCATTAGATTTGGGCAAAATTGCTTCAGAAGCCTTATAAACGATTTCCAGCTATGAGTTACCATTCCTAAATGACATGTCAAAAATCCAACGATATCGAACAGTTTCCGCTTTGATCACCCAAAAATGTGCATTTTATAATATCACATATTTTCTTGTTTATATTTCCAACCGCTGGGATTTTTTAATATGGGTTTGAGGACTAAAAGGTTATTTACATGCGCTTAATAAAAAAATAGAATCGACAGGCAGAGGGTCAGAGTCTAAATAGGCAGGCAGGCAGGCAGACAGACAGACAAACAGACAGTCACACCTTTAGAGTGGGTAATATTTTGAGTTAAAACGGTTAGAGAAATGAGCGTGGATATAATGCTTGTTGTCGAACCTTGTTGCACGACTTAAACTGGTCGTCAAGCATCAGGTCGTCATCGCTAACGCCACTCATTAATTCCTGCAGGGACCAAATTAGCCAGCACGACCTAAAGTCTTCTCGACCGCTAGCGCCACGCAACAATGGTCGGCCACTCGCAGCGCAATGAGCTTCCCGTCCATTTGCTGTTATGCAAGGACTCCCTGCGGTTCGGAGCGAGGGAAGGTGTGCTGGATGGGGCTGAGGCAGCTGAGCGGCAGCAGCAGCCGAGATGCGGGGTTCTGGCGCGGACGGATGGAGATAACGCGTTTGGAGCTGCGTGGAAATCGATCTCAGTCGTCACAGTTTCCGCTAAATCTCGAGCAGGTGGCCGCCGCCCGCTCTCTCCTCTTCTCAACCCACCCTCCTCTTCCTCCTACTTCGTCTTCTTCTCCTACAATGTTGCAGACTGTTGCTACGGTGCGAGCCTGTATTCGACCCGATTCAGGCATCAATCCTACTTTATTTTGTTGTTGTTGTTGAAGGTTGTGATCATGATGATGATAATGATGATGTTGATAATGACTAGGATGCTGCTGCTGATGTGGTTGATGCTGACGATGCTAATGAGAGATTAAAATGTGTATACTTATAGACGAGACCGAGGCCACACGAATGTCTATAACGTGGTCTTATAAGCTCGTAGCATCTATTAAATGTCAGCTTTGTTTGTTGTTGTTGCCATTATCATTATTGTCATCATCATCGTCGTCGCCGTCATCATCGTCATCATCACCCCCCACCACCACCATCGTCATCATCATCACTGCTACTATTCTTCTTCTTACTATTACGAGTAGACACCCAATACGACTTCTAGTATTAAACTACTATAAATTGTTTATATATCCTAATTGTTTCTGTTAAACAGGAGGATCGATTATCGGCGGACACTGGCAATGGATCAATGGAATCAGAGCTCGATCATGATTCTGAGGATCGAACAGATCGCAGCAAGGCACGCAACCTGTAAGAGTCTGGCTCTTCTTCAGCTGCAGTGTGATCGTAGTGTAATTGCATTGTATTCTTTCATGGATTTCTATAGCGCCTCTCAGAGTACAACCTAATAACAGGCGCTCCCAGTGCGAGAAACCCCTCGGGAAATCGTAATCGTAATCTCCCCCAAATTTCTAAAACGCCACTTTAAAGCTAAGCGCAGGGCACCAGCTTATTCACGAGCGCTGCGTCAAATCAAAAGAGTTGTCCAAAGGATAGTCCGTGGGCGGTCAGAATTCTGTTTCCAGTATGTCAGCAGGGAGAGGGAGCAGGCAGAATAGCTGTTAAGGAGGGTGTCGCTTAGGTCGAGGATTGACAGGTGGGATGCCAAGTAGTGAGTCTGGGTAAGAGTTCTTGAAAAGGTGGGATTTAAGTTTAGAATGGAAAGCCCAGGGTGTGATGGACAGAGGCGCTAGGGACAGATGATGCTGTATGACGGGAAATGATGGTGAAGGAACCGAGAAGGCACGAAATTCACGAGGTAGGTCGTTCTAGAGACGAGGTGCGGCGTTTGATTTCGGGAAAGCAGAAGTCTTAAGAATACGGGCCAATAGAGAAGTACCCCCAGTTAATCAAAGATCGAGTCGTAGGAGGAAATATCGTTCCAAAGCAAAGGGTTAATAGTCGTATAAGCGCGGTATTGGGCGGAAGTCGTCCTGGTTCGAGGTAACCAGAGGTCATGTCGGTCTAAAGAGCAAAGAGGACGACGGATAAGGTGAAAGAGATAGCCTGGAACCTGACCCAAAAACTCTCTGAAAGTAAGGAAAACAACTATAAATTGAATACGGGCTATGAGCAGAAGTCAGCGTAAATGTTCAGTCGTGAAGACCAACGCTCTGTCCTCTCCCTTGTAATTTGTAAACCTTCACTTCTTCCCACTGCTACAGTAAACAGTGTCAACGTGAAAGCCATAACTTATACAAAGCAAGCATATTTAAACTTGTTTTAAACTTTTAACATAAGGATTCCTGAATCATGAATATTTAGGTGTAAGTGCCGAGGCGAGCCACAGATCGCCTGTTTAAGCGTTCTAATGTTATCTACGTTGACACAGTTTTGATTGAATATAAGTTGTCTGATTCACGAATGAAAGTGACGTCATTCCTCGCTCTTTTCCACAGGAGCACCGAAGTCAAAGAGCGATTTTCAATTTTCCTCCGGCATCACTCCGATTCAACGCTACCTTTCAGGGAAGGGGGTCGACGGGAGAAAATCACACTTGAAGCCGTCCTCAACTGGGCTAAGTCCTTCGAAAATCTGCTGGCAGATAAGAGTATGTGGCGCTATATAAATACGTCTGTGTCTAAATTGGCAGCCATCGAGTTTCCGTCGGAGGCCATCCAGATATTACGTACGCAGCGAGGGTAGGGGTTTCGAATTTCGGCGATTTTGCGTACGGGTGCGTACGGTGGGGGGGGGGTGTCCAGAAAATATGTACGTACGCAAATATAACTGTTATTATGACGTCCACAGTATGGAATATTAGAATGAGAACTGTAAACCCAATCACAGACTACATTCCTGCTTAATCAATTTTATGTATCCTTAAAACTTTTCAAAATGCATGTGCATATGTTGTTAGAATTTTATTTCTTCATAACACTTGACGAATTTAAGCCGTTAAATATGATACTTAAAAAAGTAAATAGCCTGTGGTAAAATCAATGTCTTATGTCTTTAGCTATTTAACCTCTGCAATGCGGGGGGAGGTAGAGCTCAAATGTACGTACGCATGGAGTGGGTCCACGAAATGTACGCGGTGCAACAGGGGCAGAGGGTCCGAAAATCCGATTTTTTGCGTACGTAATATATGGATGGACCCTTAATTATTTGCTCTAATCCTCTAACTAATTAAAGTTAGCTAAACCTGTGCGTAATTATTGACTTGGCTAATTGGCCGATATGCCAATCGTATAGGCCTACTATAGGGCCTACTATCGAAAGTAATATCGAACAGACCGAAACAAGCAGAAAATTTTGAATCAAATATCTGATCCATCCTACGAACTCGATGAGGCCGACTTGGTTCAAGGCGCAGATAGAGCAGAAATCTCAGTACAGATTTCTGCGCTGGCTGGGGTTTGTGGTATTAAGCAGAGATAGGTCAGCGCAGTTGGTTGTTTTAGATGCAGTTCTTCGTTAACGCTTTGCCCACCGGTCGTAGGCCTACTGTGTAGGACCTGGGAATAATAATTTATATTAGTCCCAGGTAGGACCAGTCTAGTCTTCAGTGGATTGGTGAAGTCTTATAATTGATGCGGCCTATTCTTTGTAGATGGACTGCACTGGTTTCGCGAGTTCCTCAAGTCTGAGTTCAGCGAGGAGAACATTGAATTCTGGATCGCCTGCGAAGACTACAAACATCTGAAGCCAAACAAAATGGCCGCCCAGGCTCAAAAGATCTTCACACAGTTTGTGATACAACAAGCCCCCAGGGAGGTAAGTGTATGCACGAAGGACAGTGGTATCTCAAGAGTTCAGTCTGTAATGATCTCCACGGCTTAATTAATTAATTAAAGTCAATAATTAAGTCAATAAATGAGCAGTATTTACAAAAATTAGCCATTATATGGTAGTTTTGTGCTTAGTTAGAACTGAACTGTACAACCCCTCCGACAGTTCCGACTAGACGCAGCGTTTACGAATAACTTGTTTTTTTATATATAATTGTCTCAATTCCTGTTTATTGTTACTATGACTGATTTTTCACTTGTACATGTGTAATGGAGGTTGTTTTTTTCTATTATTGGAAGCAATAAATTTAATTGAAATTTGAATTCCAGCCTTTTGCTGTCAAGTCGGTCTTCAGCAATCTATGATTATTTGTTGTAACTGAATTACTGCAGACAAGTTTTAATTGAATTTTAGTAGTTTACTTGAGGTGACTTTAAAACACTTTGAATTCTCTTGACACAGATAAACATTGACTCAAGGACGCGAGACTTGACTTACGAGAACTTGCGTCACCCTGAGTCGTCGACGTTTGAAGCTGCTCAGAAAAGGATCGAGAGTCTCATGGGAAAGGATTCGTACCCGCGATTCATCGAGTCAGACCTCTATCTCCATCTCTTATCTGGCCTCAAATCGTGACCGGACAGAGCCGGGCATTGCTCACGCACGTTCGTCGTTCTAACCACTTTCCCATCGATCATTTAGGACGGAAAATTGTTTCTGAGGCCGTGATGAACTTAATCCTAACGCAAACCATTCGGAGGTTGCATTGGATCTGAACCGTTACAGAATTTCCAGCTCTAACTGCAAAATCAAACATCCGAAGTCGGATAGTAAAGATATCGGATAGTAAGGATATTGGATAGTAAAGATGTCTGATAGTAAAGATGTCGGATAGTACAGATGTCAGATACTAAAGATATAAGATAGTAAAAATGTCGGATGGTAAAGATATATAATACTAACGATGTCGGATAGTAACGATATCGGATAGTAAAAATATCAGATAGTAAAGATATCGGATACTAAAAATTTTGGATAGTAAAGATGTCGGATATTAAAGATATCAGATACAAAAGATATCGCATATATTAGAGATGACGGATATCGAAGATGACATTTCTGTAAGGACAGCGATGGAAAACGACGACGGTAATTCTTCGTGACCGGCAGACGTTGAATATGACGGTAACTCTGCAGAAAGAACGGAGATTTTTCCATTTTTCATGGAAATCTGGAATTGAAAGGTTTCGATAGTCGTTAAAATTCCGACATTGGTTTGGAGTTTGTAAGAGCTCACAATTCAACAGTATTAATCTGGTTGATCCAGATCGATAGATTTCATATTGTAGGAGTTCAATTTCTCAATCATGGTTGATATCTAGTTTCGATGTGTTCAAAAGCGAAAACTTTCACGCAGTTGTTAATGTAAAGACGGTTTTTGTAGGAACTTTGTAATTTTGTTATGCGTTTGCATCCATGGGCTATGCTCAATTGAAAGTTGCAGATTGCTAGGCCTTCAGTCCTTTCCTGTACATGCAAATGGTTCTTATTTGGATACCAGTGTTGAAATGTGCATTGCTCATTGACCATACGAGGCAGAAGATGGTAGATTATGGTACGAACCCGAAAGTTCGCCTATAAGCCTAGATGTTGAATTCTTTTTGGATAGCTTCAGGAGTTACGTTCAGTATTAAATGGAGTTAAATGCAGTGTTCACTGGGGATCACTGTTGTTAACGTTTGGGAGTTTAAATAATAGGTGGATGACTATAGACAGCAGTGGGTCTGAACCCTGACTGTTAGCCCACACCGCCCCACAAGATCCATAAGGAACTCGTGTGGAGCTCATAATATACGTTCCACATATAATGCCAATGGAAATGCTTGCAGGGTATACATGAGGCTTAATGAGTTGAATGATTTACTGAAAACCGGATGCATTGACTGTATATTACTGAGGAAAGGCTAACATAAGACTTATACCATAAGACTTATACCATAAGACTTATACCATAAGACTTATAACATAAGATTTATAACATAAGACACGACTTACAACATAAGACTTACAACATAAAACTTACAACATAAAACTTACAACATAAGACTTATCAGGTACAGCACAACTTTCATTTTTGTATTTTTAATGTTCATTTGTTTTTGTAATTAAAATTATGATGTTGATATGATGTTTATTTGTTAAAATATGTTAATAAGTTTACTTGTTGATAACCACAGTTAAAAAATAAAGCAGACATTACACACTTGAATTTTCTGGCCTGGCAATTTGATGATAGTAATTACTGTTAATTGGTTTATATTTAACTTATTATCATAAGCCGGTCTCCAATGATTGAAGAATAAACTTAGTAACTGTACACTGAAAACAGGGTAAAGAAATTCCACAATTATCCGTGAGGAAGGCAATGGGAAACCGCCTCACTCAACTCATCCCCAGGTGGCGTATACTAAAAAAAAATCCAGGGAGGTACGAGATTCTGCGCCTTAATGGCAGCGACGCCACTGCTTTCCCTTGATCGCACCGGTAGCCATTTATTACCAACACTATAGCTAACTTAAGATTCACAAGCCCAGAAACCTCATCACAAAGTTTGTCATTTCTTGCTTGGCCTAATCATCGTCAGTCAAACCCCAATTAATCAGAGCAGTTGATAGGAAACTGCGATTCGCTGGACAACTTCCTCCGGCATACATAGAACCGGATTAACTGTCTTGATGTTATCGTAACCAAGCAATGACAATCCAGCGATTCCGAACAGCGTGTGGAATGGATCGACCTGGATCAATTTGAGAAATATTTTAGAAATTCATTCACTCAATACGAAGATTTATATAGCGCCAATTCAAGGTTACTACTCATGAGCGCTCCCGAACCAGGCAGGGATGAAAAGAACAGTTTTAAGGCAAGTATAAAAAGAATCTGAGCGGACCCTTGGCGACAAGCACAACGCCAACGGGAGCGTGTTCCAGAGCGAGGGGCCAACCACTGAGAAATATTTAATAATTAACAGAAATTCTATGCATCTGAAAAATAGCAGTGCATTTTAAAAGCCTCACAGAGGGGGGGGGCTTAATTGCATCATTGTATTTGTATTGTATTGTGTCAATTGGTGGCGGCATTGCATGGAATCAAAATACACAATTGTGTACCAAAAGAAAGATAAAAGATCAATTTTTAACGAAATTATGGTACATCTTTCAACATGTTGCGGAACATGCATATTGCCAATATTGCGTACCAAATTTTCAAGGCCAGCACCACCACTAGTGTCAGTTGCTGCATGCAATGCTTGGGCTATCGTAGAATAAATAATCATTATTAGTTGTCTCGATAATGTCCCTTAATTCCTGTTAAACAGTATTTATTTGAACCTGTGACCTTTCTGTTGACAGTCCAGCACACTAACCACTAGAGCTCGTCTGACTTACATCTCTTAACTCCGTCACTACTCCTAGTGCCAGTCCCAAGCCTAGAAAGAGGAGGAGGGCAACACGAACAGCTCAGTGATTCATAACAAGTCGTGAAACTCCGAAACTAATGCAAAAATACTGAGCCAAACCAAAAAAACCCTTAGCGCCAGTCCCAAGTCAGCCATAAA
Source organism: Bimastos eiseni (assembly GCA_959347315.1). Classification (NCBI taxonomy): domain Eukaryota; kingdom Metazoa; phylum Annelida; class Clitellata; order Crassiclitellata; family Lumbricidae; genus Bimastos; species Bimastos eiseni. Next base: position 39,778,303 of record OY365812.1, on the reverse strand, counting down.
AGGAGGAAAGCGACGAGCTGCACTGGTTCCCAAGTCACACCTCATACGCCCACATCGTTTAAGACTAGAACCTCTACTTACAATATCTCCCGGTCGATCGGCAAATCCTCCGGTTTCTTCATCTTGAGTTGCGAGAATGAAACTCACTAGTTTCTCCTGAATTATCGAAAACAACATTCAGAATATTGAACGTTGTCTGGTGGGTCAACGTGAGGTAGCACTAAATGTATCAGAACCAACCACGGACCAACACCTCATCAGACAGTAATTTAACTTAATCTTCAATATACCAAAACGCTACGCAAAAGCCGAATCAGTGAGACTAACGATATATCAATCAAGGATGTTTGGTCCATTAGGGTGCAGGCCAGAATCCGGGGAGGTCAAGCTAAGGATACAGCATGGGGGAATAATTGGTGATGGACATGGCAGGTTACTCCTGAGAATAAAGAGAGCTTGGTGAGCAGAAAGCTGGAGACGAGAGTAATTGAAGCCGTGATGCACCAACACTAAGAACCTCTACTGCATTATAACTCTGGGCAATTTCTTCATCTACTTTGCTACCTTGTCGATCCAGTGCAGGCGACCAATGATTCTGAGCGACGACAGAACCCACCACGAATAACAAACATCCGGAAGCTTCTCTGGACGACCTAAAACATCCCACCAGACAATCTGTGTTTTTCAATCGTCATTCGTCTTATTTCAATGTCTAGTGTCTTCTGTGGCGCAATAATTATAAAACAGCCAATCAAGCGACAATATCAATCAAGCAAAAATTACGATCGAGCAACACAATCAATTACGGAACAATATCAATCAAACAACATAATCGATTTAGTGACAATATCAATCAAGCCACAATATCAGTATAGCGACAAAGTCAATCAATCAACAAAGTCAATCAATAGATGACATCCATTAAACATGAAAGAATTTTGTGTATAGTTAGTATATCTTAACCTCATTCTGCTACTCTTCAAAATGCAAAGAGATTTGACACAGCTTAGGTGTGTGGCTTCTCATTATGCCCTGTGTAGTATACACTGCCACTACAGAAGCTACCAATTTACAACAACATGTGATGCACACAACAACGGGTCTCCCTGACACATCCAAACTCAGCTCTTCCCTTGATCACCTCCAGACAACCCCTCTGACTAGACGAAGCGCTTGTGGTGCCTCTGCTCAGCTTAGAGTGGAGCAGAAGACATCAGGAGTTAACAATAACTGACCGTTGAGTCCGCCAGAGGGCAGCTGTCGCTCGCAGAGCCACCATCCGAGCTTATCGGCATCAACACGATGCAACTGGTCGACGAGAGAGAGCATGCCAAGACAGCAGTAGATCTGTGAAAATTAAAACATTGTAATCAATCAATCAATCACTTAATCAATCAATTAATCAACCAATCTAGCAATCAATCAATCACAGTGAGCTCAATATAGTGCCCCTTCAAGATATCTACTCAGAGGCACCCAGGTTTGACTACAGCTGAAAAATATGGATTCAATGAAGAGTAAAATGCAGACAAGGAATTTCTAGGCAGCTCATGGGGAGCCCATTCCAAATGGTCGGGCCAGTAATGACCAACTGCTTGGATATCTTACCTGTCCGGCATGTGACTCGCTTCCAGGTCGGCAGCCGAATCCTCCATCGAAGTTCATACATGAGAGAACAAAGTCGACAGCTTTGTCGACATCGATGGCATCCAACCGATTCTGAAAAGCAAAATAAATTCAGAATTTACTTCCGAAATAAATACATTCTAAGTTTTCATTCCTAGGGTAAAAATTCAACCACTGATTAGAAAAATTTCAATGATTGACAACCATGAACAAAGGTATAATTCATCTACCCCTTTTCCAGACTCTTGTCAGATGCTAAATAGATACATTTCTAACAATAAAAGTAATAAATAAACAAGACTAAATTCTGAATTTCTTAAGGTTATCAGAATAGATTGGATGCCATCGACGTTTACAAAGTCATTGACTTGGCTCATGATGAAAATAAAAAAAGATTATATAACTCCTTTATTAGGCGCACCACAAGAGCAAGACAGGCGATAGCACAGAACGAGAATCGTGTGTCGACTTCGCCCCATTTGTCCCCGTAGAAACTTCCGTCCTCTTGTTGCAGGTCGGAGACGAATTCCACGACCTTATCGACACAGATCACGTCGAGGCATTCATACAAAACAAGAATCTGAAAAAGCAGGAAATGCTTGGTTATGATGGAAGACATCAAGGATATGCTGCAGCAAGATGATGATTAGATTTGGTTATGATTAGATTAGGATCATAATTGGACCAGATCAGGATTGAATTATGCCTAGATTATGATCAACATTAGCTTAGGATCAGATTAGGAAGAGATTTAGATTAGGACTTGATTAGAATTAGACCAGGATTAGATTATAAATAAATTTAGATTGGATTATATTATGGCTAACTTATTATTAGGATTAGTTAAGGACTAGTTTAGGATTAACTCAGGATTAGATTATGATCAGATAGGAATAGTTTAGTATTCAGATAGGATTAGATCATATTATGATCAGGACCAGATTGTGATTAGATTAATTTGCTTGGATCCCGTGTAGATGAACCTGGATGGCACTCAGTGTGTAGAGCAGATGTGGATCGTGTCCTGTGCTAGCGCTGAATCCACCGCAGTCGTGCTGGCACAACTTAACGAAGTGCAACACTTCGTCCTTCTTCATTCGGTCGAGTGCGCTCATCAGGTCCATCGCGGTCAGACCCCAGTAAACGCCGCTCATGCGTAGATACTCGGTCAGGCAGAACTCCTACAGTTTTAATACGACACAGCGTAACTGCCCATAACATGATGTAAACAGTAATCTTAATAATAAAATCCATGAATAAATAGTCAGTATGACAAAACTTCTGAAGCTGTAATACATTGTAGCATATTACAATGTAATCAGTGTAGCATGAATGTAATAGTGCCGTTGACAAGTTACATGCCTAAAAATAATTAAACATAGCTGTAATCATTTAACATAACTTTACATAGCGTAACACGATGAGCTTTTAACACAGTTTAACCCTATTATACACAGGAACGATATATCACATATTGTGAAAAACCTGATATCATGTGACATAACTAAACTCCAAGATTGATAATCAAAGCAATGTAATGTAAAACCAATTATTATAGCTCCTATTCATATTTCTACGACTTACATAGTCGTCTTTTTTTTCTCCGTACGCCTCGATGTACGCAATGTGCTTGTCGAGAAAAAGTGTCGCAGGCGATGACTCAGACAAAACAATGTCCTTGAGGTTCGTTGTCTGTAAAAAGCAACAGTTGTCATACATGAAACAACATACCAAATGCGCACTAGAATATATTAACTATCGGATAGTGGATATTTGGTATGGAAGGCCGCATGTCAAATTTATAGATTAAACTTTTAAGAATTTCACGTTTCTACACATATTGCACAAACAAAATCAATGTCACTCAACAGTTGTTAACCTAGGCTACCATAAAATAGTTACAAACTGATATAATATGGTATTAACAGGGACAAATTCGGGTCAAAACACAGAGAAATGCCATTTTCACCCATTTATTCACAAAAGTTGGTCAACCTATGTATTTCATTCTTTATATCTTGAGTTATCCATCTATGCTATCAGATAAGAGTCACAAAGTGATTTAATGTGGTGGATAAGTAGGTCAGATTTGGGTTGAAACACAAGGGAACGTCATTTCCCACATTTTCTCACTACATTCGGTAGAACAATGAGTTATTTTTCAAATCATCTACTGAGCAAGGCCTACTCATTGTCCCATTTGCCCGTACAACCACTAAACAAAATCATGCCTTCTCAGTGGGCTGGCCCTCGCTATGGAACACACTCCCTTTTATACCCGCCTTAAAGTTGTTCTTTTCAACGATGCTGAAGTTGGGATTTTGGAAGGCTCCTGAGTAGTATAAATTTTCGTAATGAATGAATGAATGAATGAATGAACATTAAAATCATTTTATGCCTATTTTCTGATGGCATAGGTGGATTACTAATGATAAAAACATCAGAACCCATTGTTTCACCAACCGTATTGAGAAAATCTGTGAAAATAGCATTTTTCCATGTTTTGTCCCAAATCTTACCCACCACATTAACTCAGTTTCCCATTATTTTCCAAAAGCCTAGGTCATTACTCATGAAAGGAAGAATATAATGCATAGATTCACCAAATGTACAGTAAAAATGATAGAAAATAGCTCAAAACGGCACTTCCCCGCATTTCGTGCCAAATCTGACCCACTTATGCATTGCATTAAATCAGTCTCTCATTATTTTCTGATAGTCCAGGTGCGTTACTCATGATATGAAGAATATAATGCATATATTCACAAACTGTAGTGAAAATAGCTTAAAATAGCTCTTCACTGTGTTTCGTGCTAAATCTGACCCACTTACCCAACACATTAAATCAGTTTGTGATTATGTTTAGAGAACCAAGGTGGATGATAGGATGAATATAATGCATAGATTCACTAACCGTAGTGAGAAAATGTTTGAAAATGACACTTTCTTGATAGGAAAAATAAATTGATGTGTGAAAATGGCATTTCCCCCGTGTTTCGACACAAATCGAATCCAGTAACCCAACACATTCAATCAGTTTGTGATTACTTTATGGTAGCCTAGGTTAATAACTGTTGAGTGACGTTGATTTTGTTTGAGCAAAGTGTGTAGAAACGTTAAATTCTTAAAAGCCTAATATATGAATTTGACAACGGATTTCGATACTGGATATCCAATATCCGTATGTGAATATCAAACCAACTTGACGGAAGTTAATATACCATGGAATTTAGATCTCTCCTTAGAATAGATAAAGCATAAGAAAATGAGATAATAACTAAAAAGAAGACATAACCATAGTCCTTCAGCTTAGCGAATACAAATATGCTGCATAATTATGTCCTATAGAAGAGCATTTTAATAATAAAAATGCTGCTGCTGAATTATATAAACTTACCATTCTTATTAGTCTTCGGTAGGTATGCACACAATCTAAAAAATGAAAACTTTCATAGATGAAATTCGGAAAATATCAGGAACGCTGACATCGGTAAGTAAGTCATGTAAAGTTCGTCAATATTAAGAGACGTCGTAAGTTGGGCGCTTGTGGAGGAACCTAAAATGTAATGTAAATCTTCGACAGTACCGCACAAAACTCGACTGTCAACTGCAGGTTTGTAGCTTGATCTATTATCTCAAGACGAATATAATCTTGTATTTTCAGTTATCATAGATGACTGTTAATTGATCATCGACCGTACATAATTATCACGAGGTCGCGGGTAAGTAAGTAAACACTGCACAAATGCACGGCAATATTTTACCTTCAAACTAAATACAAACAAGATCATAGTATGTCTAAATATTAAATAAATAAATAATTTTTTGTTAACTAAAACCCAAAAAAGCGCAAAATTTTTATCCCATCTTAAAACACGCCTCGGTCGCGTGATTTGTTTACCTCTTATTTATGGGTCTTAGCAGAGATGTTATAATCTGAGCAGTCGAACACAGCGCTATTCGAATATCATGTTGTTTGCTTGTTACATAATGAATTCTAGTTCTGATCACTAATCGGATAAAGAAACTTTAAAATATAATACAGAATCGGAATGTTTGGAAAAATTGTCAAGGTTTTGAGCAAATTTAGGATATCTTTTTTGTTTTTTGTGGCATGGTGGCCGATTGGTTAGAGCGGTCGACCTGTAACGCTCAGTGTGAGCTGAATGAGCGGGTTCGACCCTCGTCCGAGGTGTCACTGTGTAGGGACCTTGAGCAAGTCCTTCGCTCACAATTGCTCTGCATTACAACTGCAGTTGCGTGGTCGAGACGTGTGTGCGCTTTCGTGCAAGACTTCTTTTGTTAAAGCGCGTTATTAATGCCTAACTGTATTGTATTGCTTTCTATTGTCGCAAGCGTATGATGATAATGTCTATTTAGACCTGCATAATAGGCCTCAATTCTCCCACACCATGTCGAATCATCGAAATTTAGTCCATTACGGCCATGGAGGTTGTTTTCCGTTATGATGCCAGGCGGTGTCCGATATGTCGTAGGGTCAGACGTTGGACCTCCAGCTTCAGCTACAAGGGCGTTGATATTGTGCGCAATTATTCAGATTTCGTTATAAGCCCTAAATCTCATAAACTTTCTTTTTAGACAAAACAGACCCTGGGACCAAGTCCGAATCCGGGGGACGTCAAGCCGCGAGTAATTAATAAAAAAATAGCACTTAATTAGCGAAGGACCGGCAACGCATGTCTTCGGTCTAAGCGATGTTCGAGTTTAATTGAGAATAGCAATCACCCTGGAACCAACTGCACTTTGCACATCCATGTAGCACTATATATATATTTATATATATAGGCCTATTTATATATATTAGAAAAAATTCATATATACATATATATGCGGTGTGAAAACCAGTTGGCACTCGGACGAAAACAATACAGAGAAATATTGTGATTGGCTAACGTGACCAGGACCCGGAAATTATTTTGTTAATAAGAAATCGGACAATTATTCTAATACCAATCTGTAGCTATTTATGAGTTACATTTCAAGATAAGATGTCCCACAACGTCTTATCATGTTTGTCGCAAAATAACTGATATGTAACGACACCTTTTAATGTTGCGGTTGCTTCTGCTGACGTTCTGCCAGAAGTGAGGAGTGGGATCAATTTTCGCCAGTGAGTAAACTCTGCACCACACCAGACTTCTGAGACAGGCGGTGGAGCGCCACCTATCTGCCCGCAAAGCCACGGCTTCCTTCAGCGCCGCCAGAGACGACGACGGACCTGTAGATGGCGCTTTCTGGAGAAGCTACAGAACACAAGTGCGCATGCTCTGAACGAGGCCTTTTGACCAGCGAAGCCATGCAGCCATACAACGTGGCTCGATCATCGATTGTCTGTTGGTTGATGGCTCGAGGGAAGTCTCTGGCTAGATTGGATTAAGATCAGGTCAAGACTGGATTAAGATTAGGTCAAGATATGATGTAAATTAAGATTAGGCCTAGATTGGGATCATATTAAGATGAGATTGAGATGAGATCAAGATTAGATCAAGAATAGGTCAAGATTAGAGTAAAGATCATATTCGTGTTAGATTGATATTAGACTAAGATTATATGCATGCTAGATTAAGATTAGATCAAGATTTTTATAAGATTAGATTAGATTAGATTAAGATAAAACTATATTAAGATTAGATTAAAATTAGATCAAGACCGCCCCAGAGGCAAATATACCCAGAAAATCAAACTGATTTCATTCTTTTAAGCTTAATTAATTCAATAAATTCATCTTAATCATTCGCGAGAATTGATTAGATTGGATGCAATGTGGCGCTGTAGAAGTCAATTGATCATATCACATTAGATTAGATTTGATTAGCCGTGCACTGGTCAGCGAACTAAAGCGCCAACGGACAACATCGGATTAGCTCTAGAACGATGGATATGGACTGGAATGTGGACGATAATAGGCGCTTCCGGTCGAGCCGGAAGTACCGGGCGGCAGATGAGGCATACGGACCAGGGGAAGAATGCCTCTTTGTACAGGATGGTTCGACGGAAGCTCACCATCGCCAGAGGGATCTCGGTTCGAACCCAAAGCACGACGAAAGAGCTAGAGTCATCGGAGGCAAGAAGTTCTTCATCATTTTTTCATTAAAGTTTTTCTGTTTTAAAGGTTTTCTTATTTTAAAAGTTTTTCTCATTTTAAAAGCCTTTCTTGTTTTTTAAATGGTCGTCTAATTTTGTTTAAAGTTCTTAATAGAAAAAAGTTTTTTCTAATTTTTGTATTTTGGTTTTCTTTTTCTCTCCCTATTTATCTTGTTCATGATTTGTGCTAATTAGTCAATAGAATTTTTCATTTATTTACTTATTTCACGTGTAAATTTGTTACCTTACCTCTATGCCATACCTGACCGCAAATGACAGTACATTACCTTTCCTTTCCCAACCGCATGCCTAAATTCTTTGTGAAATAACAGAGGTCGGGACCATAATAATTATATACACTGTGTCTGGAAATAGAGGGACCCCTAATGATAATAGGAAAATAAATAGTAAAAATTCGTCGATTTTTTTAATTCCGAAAACCGTTTTAATCCTGACATAATTTTCTAGTATCGCATAAGATATGATAGCTCTTGACATTTAAGAATTACGTAAGAATGACGTAGTTGCATCAACATTTGTGTTTAAAGGAAGGCCTAACAAATTCATCTACAGAATTTTCAGCTGTGTTGTCGATGAATCGTCATATATGTAGTTCAAATTTACTTTTGTATTTGAATAATATTAGACTACAAGGTGTGATCAAAGTGTTCGTCTTCGGCCTCAACACAGGCTTCAAGACGCGTACATCATTTCCCCAACGGAAGCATCAATGACCAACTGATGAAATTCCTCCCAGGCATTAACTTTGTAATTTAAAGACGTAACTGTGACGTACATTTTTAACCAGGATGTTCACAAATTACAAATTCGTGGATAAATATGTCAGGATTAAAACGGTTTTGAAATTTTAGAAATCGACGAATATTTACTATTTATTTTAATTATTGTTAGGGTACCTTTATATCCGGACACAGTGTAGGCCTATGTACGGTCGCTATGTTCTTTTCTCATCCAGGCCAAATTCGTGTCATTTTTCAGTACCTCATTATTGCCCACCTGCGTGTGGATTCGATATGAATGGCTGAAAATTAGCACTTTCTTTTACAAATCTATATATCTTAAAACTTTTATACAATTAGTATGCCTTTTATGTTTTTTTCTTATGTACCCGTCGTTCGTCTGCAGATAGTAATAAAGAGTATACCTACTTACTTACTTACTTACTTACTTACTTACTTACTTACTTACTTACTTACTTACTTACTTACTTACTTACTTACTTACTTACTTACTTACTTACTTACTTACTTACTTACTTACTTACTTACTTACTTACTTACTTACTTACTTACTTACTTACTTACTTACTTACTTACTTACTTACTTACTTACTTACTTACTTACTTACTTACTTACTTACTTACTTACTTACTTACTTACTTACTTACTTACTTACTTACTTACTTACTTACTTACTTACTTACTTACTTACTTACTTACTTACTTACTTACTTACTTACTTACTTACTTACTTACTTACTTACTTACTTACTTACTTACTTACTTACTTACTTACTTACTTACTTACTTACTTACTTACTTACTTACTTACTTACTTACTTACTTACTTACTTACTTACTTACTTACTTACTTATAAAAGCACGGGTACATATAGAAGTTTACCTTATCAATTGCACCAAACACTACCCCAACCAAAACCTCTACAATTCTCACCATACCCCGCGCAATTCCCATCTGACGGATCATTGCAAGAATAATGATTATAAACGTGGCACAGTGGCCGATCGGTTAGAGCCGGTCAGCCCGTATAACATTCAGTGTGCGTTGAGTGCGCGGGTTCGACCCTCGTCCGGGGTGTCACTGTGTAGGGACCTTGAGCAAGTCCGTCATGCACAATTGCTCTGCAGTACAACTGCAATTGTGCCGTCGAGGAGTGTGTGTGCACTTGTGAGCAAAAAATGTTGGAAGAAGGGCGGTATCAAGTTTCAGTAATAAAAAATAAAATTAGGATTTACATTTTTTTATTGAAAGCAGGCCAATGCACCAGAATGCGAACACCAATTAGTTAATAAAGATATTGTATTAATTGACTTAACATTTATAAGTTTAGTGACAGCAGACATCTACGTCTAACTCTGCCACTGCCTGCACTTTGGCAGTGCCAGTCCAAAGCCTTTGTAAAGGAGGAGAGCGACGCGAATGATCTTTGCTATCGTATAGTGTCGTTAGACGGAAACTACTAAAGAACATCGACGCTTATCCAGAAGCTGAAATTACGGCTATAGAACATATCTTCTGTGGCCCGATTTGTAAAGCGATATATTTTTTCCATCGCATATGGCTCTGTCTGTCTGTCTGTGTCTGTGTCTCTGTCTCTCTCTCTGTCTCTCTCTCTGTCTCTCTCTCTGTCTCTCTCTCTGTCTCTCTCTCTCTCTCGCTCTGTCTGACTTATTAATGCCCCTCATCCCAATACACACAGTGGTTGTATTGGCCTACATAGTGAACATCTTTTTATACAGCGCATCCGCTGGAGGGCTGCAAAAGGCTCCATATAACTGCATTCTTTTGCCGCATTGTATCAATTAATTTATATAGCGCCGCTCATGGCAGTTGCCATTCAGTTGCAATTCAGTGACGCCTCCAGTGAAGGAACCCAGAGAGTATACAGGGAAAGGCTTTGAGGAAGGAGAAGGATGGTAATGGGAAGTGACCAAGATGGAGGCATTATCCAGACGCCTAAAGAAACAGAGAACAGACTTGACACCGGTGTTAATCACCTGCAGCGGCTTAACATGTTTTCAGTATATTGACCTCCCCAGATTCTGCCCTGGCGCCGGAACGAAAGAGACAGTCTTGCCATGGAGGACGTGAGTTGATGCTGACCATGTTTACTTACTTACTGACTCAAAATGTGCCATTTATCGGTATGCAGTTACAATGTGCATACGCTACGTTATATTATATAGCTAAGGTTATTTCAGACCATGCAAGCAACCACAGGAATCTAAAGGAATCAATGATGCTCTTTCTCTCTCTGTTGCTCTCTTCCTGTTTCTATCTTTCTCTCGGTTTCTCTCCCTGTCTCTTTATCGCTCTCTCTCTCTCTCTCTCTCTCTCTCTCTCTCTCTCTCTCTCTCTCTCTCTCTCTCTCTCTCTGTATGTCTGTCTGTCTTTCTGTCTGTCTGTCTCTCTCCCTCTCTGTCTCTCTCTATCTATCTATCTGTCTCTCTCCCTCTCTGTCTCTCTCTATCTATCTATCTGTCTCTCTCCCTCTCTGTCTCTCTCTATCTATCTATCTGTCTCTCTCCCTCTCTGTCTCTCTCTATCTATCTATCTGTCTCTCTCCCTCTCTGTCTGTCTATCTGTCTGTTTCTCTCTCTCCCACACACGTTGTCACAAGCATATTCGCATACAAGCATGCATATTTAATGAAACGATTCGCGAACTTTCAAACCGTTGATTTCTCCCATTGCGCATCTGGCAAACATATCCAATCAATCATAATACACACGCATATATTATATTATATATATATATATATGCATATAATGTAATGCTTAGGCCTATATATGTTCCTATATATATATCATACGCTATTCGATGTCCAATTTATATATATAGTTGCCACGCAATTTATGAGGCGCCTGGGAACTGAACTAGTCACCGACGGGTCCAATATTAATTGCTGACCTACCATCCCTATTACTTTACGCTTATATATAATATAAACGCGTATATATATGTATATATATATGATTATGCATATATATGCATATATGCATATATAGAACCATATGTAGATGCATATATATAACATTATACTATATGATGTATATATATATATATATATGAAATGTGCATGTATATATTAGATATATTATTTGCATCTATTTTTTCGCTGTCTGTTTCACAAACTATATTATGCTGTATATATTCAACAAAATACATATAATATTTATATGCATAATATTTATATACACATAATACATATATATATATCTTTGTGTATAATTATGTATATATATATTTGTGTCGATGCAGTGGTATTGGATTGGTGGAAGAAGAGGGCCTGTTAGAATTGCTGCGCAGTCTATCGGTCAACCTCAGGGGTCCATTGGCGTGCGTTGGTCAGTCCGGCTGACCGCCTACTCCCTCCACTCCACCCTGCCTTCCCACACCCACCTAAGGGTCCGGTCACCATGGCCACACGATGACCTCTGCGTGATGGAAACCCCGGTTCGAGGTTGGGTGACTATCGCACCGCGTGCATGAAGAGAAAATCGCATTGAGCTGAAGAATGAACCGGTTTCAAATAATACTGCTTCTGACGATAATACTACTACTACTACTAGTACTACTACTTCTTCTCCACCTACTACTACTATTACTACTACTACTACTACTACTACTACTACTACTACTACTACTACTAATAATAATAATATGATGATGATGATGGTGATGACGATGATGATGATGATGACAATGATGACGACGACGACGATTACGACGACGACGACGATGATGATGAAAATCAAGAAATTGATAATGAAGAAGATAAAGAAGAAGAAGAAGAAGATGATGATGAAGAAAAACAAGAAGTGGATAATGATGAAGACGAAGATAAAGAAGATGATGAAGAAGAAGAAGAGGGAAAAAGAGGAGCAGGAAGAGAAAGAGCAGAAGTGAAAGAGGAGGAAGAAGTATGAGAGGGAGTGTGTACGATGTATGGAATCGTCCGTGCATCCCTCTATCTGGAGATTCGAAGCTAATTGGCTCAGTGCGATGTTTTATTCCGGAGATAGATTAGAACCGACCGGCAGATGGCCAACCGGATAAACAGGCCACACGACCGATCTTTATTGGCAATTGATTTATCTAGCGCCATCCTATTAGCCGCAATATATGGCGCGCACGCATGCGCGACGCTGACGAAAGATCTCGTCAACGCCAGAGTGGATAACGGTGTCTCTGTCCGACTATGTGCTTGTCTGTTTGCTTGTCTGTGTATTTGTATGCTCGTCTGTCTGCGTGCGTATCTGTGTGTTTGTTAGAGTGCTTGTCTATGTGTTTGTAGCATGTGTGTCTTTCTCCGTGTGTGTTTGTCTGTGTGCCTGTCCGTGTGTCTGTCTCTATGTTTGTCTTCAGTTTTTGTTTGTCTTTTTGTCTGTCTGGATTTGTGGGTTGCTCTGTTTGTCTGCATCTCTCTGAAAATTAATTACACAAACGAGAAAATTATGTAGCGCCTCTATTAGAGATAATAGTCGCCTTAGCATTACACACGACCGTTTCTGTTCTGTGAATCACTCTTTGGTCCATTATAACAATATCAATTATAGGTATAATTAGTACGTCTAATATTCTTTCATTTAATTATTATTATTGAGACAACATGGCCATGTAATCCGTGAGGTAACGTGTTTTATGTGACTTTATATGGGGGGAGGGAGAGGGGTGCTCGATAGGGTAGAGGATAGCGTTCTGGGGGTATCAATCCAGTGATCTTGGGTTCAAACCCCCATGGACAGATATTTACCTCCAGATATAGTTAGAGGAGGAAGTTTCGGATTTCGGCCATTTTGCGTACGGATGCCTATGGTTGGGGAGGGCGTCGAGAAATATATACGTTGGCCTAGGCAAATTTAGCTGCATAATAATGACGTCCTAATAATAGCCTATTAAATTGTGTAACTCTATATGATTATCTTGTAGTCATCCGGATGACATTTATGTAGCACTCAAACTGTTTTAATGTAAGTCTTGTTAGTTTTTTATTTCTTCTTAACAGTTAAAAAATTTATTATTAAACTGTGAAATATGATGCTTAACAAAAATAAATAGCCTACGTTGAAACCAATGTTTTATAGATGTCTTTAGCTGTTTAATCTTAGCAGGGAGGCCTGGGAGGGGTTAGAGCTCAGATGTACCTACACATAGGGGAGGGACAAAGCAATGTACGCGGTGCAGCAGGCAGAGGAAATCGGATTTTTGGCGTTCGTATCATCCATTTAACATTGCTTTCAGCGCTTGCATGACACCTATTCGATCACGAACGTTGGTGCGATCTTGCGAATAACACGCCAATGTATGCTGCAAGCGGGTACAGTTCTGATGCCAACAAGCCAGTCGAGAGGGGCAGTGGGGACGAATGCCCAGGGAACCAACGAGTTATTATGGAACCGAGCTGGAGGAGCTATACAGCTTAAAGATTATTTAATGTCCAGTTACTTCTGTATACCTAAGACCCGGAATTTATATTACTACTCTGCCTAGGGACCGGAATTTCTATGACTACTCTGCCAAGGGGCCCGGAATTTCTATGACTTCTCTGCCTAGGAGCTCGGAATTTCTATGACAACGCTGCCAATGGGTCCGGAATCTCTATGACTACGCTGTCTACAGGGGCCTGGGAGTTTCTGTTGGATGGCCCACATGCAGTTAATGGCAAACTGTTCCGTTGTTTTCTCTGTTTTTGTAGCCAGCTCAAACTTTGTGGAGGGCATGGGAGGATGTGGTCGGGTTCTAAGCTTCTTCTCGTGGATTCTGGTTGCCTTCACTTTTCCCTTCTCTCTCTTCGTCTGCGTCAAGGTAGGAACCAGACAAATTGTGCAGAGGATCGATCGGTCTAAATGTGTCTAGTGCAGTGTAAGTTGCTTCCAGTCAATTTTCCTAGTGAACGAACGTCGAATGACTCCCTCACAGTGCCACTGTGTCTTGTCATTCGTAGCAGAGCAACAAGACTACAAGAGGCGCTGAACGATGTTCGTTATCGTAATCTCCAAGCTTCTAAAGCGCCACTCGAAAGCACAGGGCACCGGCCTATTCACGAGCGCTTCGCTTAATCAAACGGGTCTTCAATTAAGGTGGTCCGAGGAAGGTCAGAGTCAGTTTTCCAGGGGATCAGATGTCATGGAAGTAACCAGATGCTATGTAAATTATTGGAAATTATTCAACTCAAGTGAGGATTTAGACATAGTTCTCGGTATTAATTTAGCAAAGTGCATATTTGCATTTGCTCTAGACAGATAGACAGGTAGAGATGCAGACAGACAGACAGACAAACAAACAGAGGCAGACATACAGATAGACAGGTTTACCAAGCTACAAAATCAGTTGAATTCGTAGTAGTTTCAATTTGATGATGCTGCTTTTGTGACGACAGATATCGTTAGCGTCATCCTCCTTCTTCAGCCAGGGCTGAGACTGGCACTGCTCAATTGCGAACAGTGGTGGAGGTCCTTTCATTTTACAGATTGACGACTAGATAGTTTTAAAAATAATTACTATTGAAGGCCCGTTCGATTGATTGTCTATATATAAATGTAGGTGGTTCAGGAATACGAGAGGGCAGTCATCTTTCGCCTCGGAAGACTTCTCTCAGGAGGTGCCAAAGGACCAGGTAGGCATACAGGACAAAGGACATGGTAGGCATACAGGACAAAGGACATGGTAGGCATACAGGACAAAGGACATGGTAGGCATACAGGACAAAGGACACGGTAGGCATACAGGACAAAGAACATGGTAGGCATACAGGACAAAGGACATGGTAGGTCTACAAAACTAAGGACATGGTAGGCATATATAAAAGAATTATGGTTAAAGAATACAAAAAAGAGGAGGAAAAGAGGGAGATGGAATGGAAGGAGAGGAGAGGAAGGGGCTGGGTGAAGTAACAGTGGAGGTGGCGCCGTGGCGGTGATGGTGGTGATGATGATGATGACGTACTGTTGTTGTTGCTGTTGTTGTCGTCGTCGTTGTTGCTATTGTTAACAGGTATATTCTTCGTTCTTCCGTGCGTCGATACATATACGAAGGTGGATCTGAGAACAGTAACGTTCGACGTACCACCGCAAGAGGTCAGAAACGAACGAACGAAAGAAAGGAAGATGAATGGAAGGAAGGAACGCATGAAAGAATGAATGATGAACCATCGAATAAGACGACTGACTGACTGAATAGATGAATGAGTGCATCAATAAATGAATGAATGATTGAATGGATGAATGAGTGAATGAATGGATGAATGAGTGCATGAATGAATGATTGAATGGATGAATGAGTGCATGAATGAATGAATAAATGAATGATTGAATGGATGGATGAATAATTGACTGAGTGAATGAATGAATGATTGACTGAATGAATGAATGAATGAGCGATGTAGCGACCTCGGATGGATTTTTACGGGTGCTTATACTTGGAGATTGTCCGTCATTGATAAATGGGCGCCAGAGGTCATCATCGGGGCCTTCTCGACCCTAATTGGGTCCCTAGGACAGGGGCTCAATTGGTAGCCACCCTTCAAACCATTCTGGATTTATCTTTTCGCTGTAATTGACCTCTTCGTTGTTCTACATTGTATCAATTCATGGGAACAAGAGAGACAGACAGACACACATATAAAGAGACAGGGAGAGACAGACAGACACACATACAAAGAGAGAGGGAGAGACAGACAGACACACATACAAAGAGAGAGGGAGATACAGACAGACACACATACAAAGAGAGAGGGAGAGACAGACAGACACACATACAAAGAGAGAGGGAGAGACAGACAGACACACATACAAAGAGAGAGGAAGAGACAGACAGACACACATACAAAGAGAGAGGGAGAGACAGACAGACACACATACAAAGAGAGAGGGAGAGACAGACAGACACACATACAAAGAGAGAGGGAGAGACAGACAGACACACATACAAAGAGAGAGGGAGAGACAGACAGACACACATATAAAGAGAGAGGGAGAGACAGACAGACACACATACAAAGAGAGAGGGAGAGACAGACAGACACACATATAAAGAGAGAGGGAGAGACAGAGAAACAGAAACAGAAAGACAGACGCGTACAGAGAGTGAAAAGACAGAGGCATTCAGGGAGAGGCAGAAAGACAGAAGCAGAGAAAGACAGACGCAGAGAGCCTCCTAGGCAACAGCCATATCTCCTTTGATGTTGACTCCTTCGAAGATCCGACGAGGGACCATCTCAAAGATGAACCAACGAGGGACCGTCTCAGAGAAAATGGTGCTAAATGTCGGAACAACCCTACAGGGCGACGTTGGCAGAACACGGGTTTCGATCGTGCATTTGCTTATTCGATCATTCGTGTGTCTGTTCATCTGTTTAGTCTTTCGTTAGTTTATTTGTTCCCTTGTTAATTAAATTATTCGTCCAGTCGTTCATATTCACTCATTCGTCAATTTGCTCATTCATTCATTTGTTCCTTCGTTAATCTTTTAATTCATTCATTCGTCGATTCACTCATTCCTTCTGTCGTTCTTAAATCCATAATTTTATTAGGTTAATTAATGTAACTGGTTTACGTTTAGGTGTTGACGAAGGATAGCGTCACCGTGTCCGTAGATGCCGTCGTGTATTATCGGGTGAGCAACGCCACTGTGTCCGTTGCCAACGTAGAGAACGCCCATCACTCGACTCGTCTCTTGGCCCAGACGACCCTTCGCAACGTCCTTGGAACGAGGAACCTCTCCGAGATCCTCTCCGAACGAGAGTCCATCTCCTTTTCAATGCAGGTAGTATGGACAGAGCGGACAGATGAAGAGGAGGAGGAGGAGGAGGAGGAGAGAAGAGGAGATGGAGAAGGAGAAGGAGTGGAAAGGAGAAGAGAGGAGAGGAGAAGATAGGAGAGAAAAGGAAGAGAGGAGAGGACAGGAGAGGAAAGGAGAGGAAAGGAGATGGAGAAGGAGAGGAGAAGAGAGGATAGGAGAGGAGAGGAGAAGATAGGAGAAGATAGGAGAGCAGAGGAGAGCAGAGCAGAGCAGAGCAGAGCAGAGGAGAAGATAGCAGAGGAGAAGATAGGATAGGATAGGATAGGATAGGATAGGATAGGAGAGGAGAGGAGAGGAGAGGAGAGGAGAGGAGAGGAGAGGAGAGGAGAGGAGAGGAGAGGAGAGGAGAGGAGAGGAGAAGAAGAGGAGAGGAGAGGAGGGAGGGAGGGGAAGGAGGGGAGGGGAGAGGAGAGGAGGGGAGGGGAGGGGAGGGGAGGGGAGGGGAGGGGAGGGGAGGGGAGAGAGAAAAGGAATTGGAAAAGGAGGAGGAGGTATTTAAAACTATAGCGCTATATAAAATAGAGGTAACGATTACCGACTACGTGCCAGCGGAGAGCCTCTACGAATAAATGAGGAAATTGAGGCTAAAGGATACCAATCAGGCTGAGTTTTCCTAATGAGTATTCATGAAGCATATGCCCAAGCCAGCTGAATGGATGGATCAGCAGTTTAACGACCGCCTTCGACAACAATGGCTGTTGCAGTCGACAGAAATTTTCTTGCTTGGCATATTACAGCACTTGCAATTTATGCCAGCTGAAAGACAGCCTAGTGCCTTTTTAACACGAAGACGTCGACGCGTTTATCAAAATTATAATATAGCTGGCTGTGATGAATATTCATGTGTCGATGAATATTCATGATTCGACAAATATGATCAATGCACAAATAAAGACTTCTGATTGGTTGAGGGACTCTGTGGAGCAATTTCCTTGTGTCCTTTCAAAATAGGCAGTCCACGTGGGTGGTTTGGGAGACGATAAGGGGAGAGGTGGGGTGGGGCACGAGAGGCGAGCACTGATCTTCCCGCGGACTGCCAAGTGTGAGAGCGAAAGGGGATAAACTGTTAGCACCGGATAATAGGATGAGACGTGTTAGGATGCTATCATTACTTTTTATATGCTCAGCAGAATATTGGAAGCAACAAATTCGATAGCTGTATCTGTATGTCCGTCTGTATGTCCGTCTGTATGTCCGTCTGTATGTCCGTCTGTATGTCCGTCTGTATGTCCGTCTGTATGTCCGTCTGTATGTCTGTCCATATCTGTCTGCGTGTATCCGTCTCTTCGTACGTTTGAACGCATCTGCCCTTTGTTTGTGTCGGCGACCATGCCCTTCTCTGTACGTGTGTCAGTCCGCATGTCTTTGTCTATCTGCATAAGTACCTGTCTGTCTGTCTTTATGTATGTATGTCTATATGTCTGTCTGTCTCGGGAAGTCTTATCGATACATATCCCGTAGCTCTACATCGTGTCGAGACGCAAAATTCCGTGACAGTGTAATATTGAAAAATGAGTTTGCATCTACATATCTACCATATCTCCTCTCCTCTCCTCTCGTCACCTCTGCCCTCCCCTCCTCTCCATTCGTCCGCAAGATGACGTTTGTATCGTCATTTAATAAAAGCTCTTCCTCTTTTTTGCATCGCTGCGTAGTCTGTACGCATCGATGGGCGCTGACAGCGCACACTCAACCGTTACGTACCCAGCGGGCAAATAATTATATCCCATCCTTTTGGACCACATTATAATCGTCCGAGTCCATATCCTTCGCGGTCGACCCTGCGTCGTCTGGTTCCTTCCAGCTGTATCCATTTTCGGTTTCTGACCCTTCATTTCGATTCCGTTGACGGGGAACCAATGTGTCATGCGCCAGTAGAAATGAGCCAAAGCCAACCCATCATCACTCACACGCGCAAAGACACACACACACACACGCACTCGGACAAACACAAGGAAACAAACACAGACACATACAAATAAATACAGACACACGTGAACAAACAAAGACATGCATAAGCACAAACACAGACACAAACACAATCAGTCAATCAATCAATCAATCAATCGATATAGCAATCAAGGAAGCTATCGAACAGACACATACATGTATAAACAAACAGAAACAAACTGAGAAACACAAGCAAACACACATGCAGACGAACACACACACGCTACCAAATATAAGCAGAAACATTTATGTCATGCAACAAGCTCCATTCATTCAAGTTACGTGACAACTAGTAAATCTTACCGCATGTTGTACACTCGATCTCTGTTGCAGGAAGCCCTCGATGTGGCTACAGAGAACTGGGGCATCATGGTCGAAAGGGTCGAAATGTTAGTACACTCTGTGCCGCGTGTATAATCACCCATTCTTATAGCGCCACTCAATGGAGAAGTCTTCGCATCGTTTGATTGACAGCGATTGATTGATGAATTGACCTGCGTCTTGACCTGTGCCCAGAGATTCATCTTTGATGATTTTCAAAGTCTGACTATAATATTTAGTTCATTTCGTGAAACGAAAAATTGCAAATTAGTATCGTAATACATGCACAACGTAATATAGTGTACAATAATCTGACAGGCCTATCGAGTAATATACTGGTTCCCTAGTTGTTTTGCTGAGCTGGGTGACCGCTATAATTGATTAGTGTATGATTGATTATTGTTTGACGAATGAAAGCCTGTTAAAAATGCATCGGAAATATCAGATCGCAGCCAAATAGATTAGATAAAACGATAAACCAGGCTACGGTGCACGGATATAGATTTACAAGTCATGAGAAATCATTCTAAGTTTAGACTAAATAACTCCGCAACTGCTCGTTCTCTAGCAGCGCCAGTCCCAAGTGTGCATAAAGGAGGAGAGCGACGCAAATGATCTTTGCTATCACACTAAGTCGTGAAACTTAAACTACCACTATTAAGAATTACCAACTGCTTTATATGGAATGACATAAGAGAACTAATAGAGCAGCAATTTTCACATTATGTTAGAGACTGCTATTTTCCATTCAACTGGAGCAATATAAATTTGCTCTTACAGTGACATGTACAGCGTGTGTATTATTTTTACATGAATGCAGAAAGGACGTCCGGTTGCCCATCCAGCTGCAGCGGGCAATGGCGGCCGAGGCTGAGGCGGCCAGGGAGGCGAGGGCGAAGGTGATCGCCGCTGAGGGTGAGCAGAAGTCTGCCCGGGCGTTAAAGGAGGCATCCGACATCATCAACGAGTCGTCGTGTGCTCTCCAGCTGCGCTACCTGCAGACACTCAGCGCCGTCTCGGCCGAGAAGAACTCCACCATCATCTTTCCTGTGCCAATTGAACTGTTGAGTGGCTTTGTGCGGACAAAGCCTTGAACATTCTACTGCCACACGTTTGGCGTTTATCTTTGAAATGTAAATAGGGCCTATTAAATGACTATATATGAAGCCGCCAATTTGTAACTATCAAGAACGTCGAACGCTTTGCGCTAATCCATTAAAATAGCGAAATAATTGATGTTTGAAATTGAACTGTATTGCACATTGTTACTTGTAGGCCTATGTATATCGCATTGCACTGTATGTGCAGATTTCTATAGCGCCTTTCCAAGTACAACCTAATCAGAGGCGCTCTCATGCAGAGCGCAAAGCCTCGTGGGAAAATTATTAAACCTGTACGGGTAAAAATAGAAGCAATCCAGTTAATTGATAATAATTCTTGTACATCTAGGAAAATATTAAGGACTCAGAAATCAGTAGAATGTAAATTCGATATATAATGTACTAATTCATTAGGGAATAATACAAGGAAGTGATCGACACTAAACAACGGTTGTGTAAGATCTCGATAAAATGCCGTTATTGATAAGTAAGCAATAAGTGAGCAGGATTTTAACAATGCAAGTCAAAAGCTCCCATTTTGCAAAATGGATAGCAACTTGATGTAAAAGTCAAATGTTAGGTCTACTTTCGGATCCGGAAATGCTCAAAACGCAGTTAGGAGTTGCTGTGGTCGCCTCTAGCCTTAGGCCTAAGCCGCCTAACGCTCGCTTGAAGATGACAAACTTTTCGAAGAATGTTAAGTTCGTTGGTAACCGGTGATATAGGGCCTAAAGTTAGTCAAGTTTAGTACATTATTAAGTCTACGTCGTTATTAAGCCGCCTCTATGTCATTAATCATTATCAAGGATATGGCATTATTTAATATGCGGCATTATTAAGTGATCTATGCGTCATAATATTAAAGGTAAATACGTCATTATCAAGTCTGCTACGCTCTGCGTCATAGTTAGGCCTAAGCCTATGTCGATCATTATCAAGTCTACGGCATTATTTAGTCTGCGGCATTATTGACTATGCGTCATATAGTAAAGAATATATGTCATAATCAAGTCCGCGTCATAGTTAAGCCTGTGTCATTATTAGGCTAAATCTACGCCATTGTTAAATCTAGGTTACGTCATAATTCTACGCCATTATTAAGTTTACGTCATTAATAAGCTTACGTCAAACCATAACCATAAATATAACCATAATGTTTTTTGTTCCCCACAAAACAATGATACAATCATACAATAACAAAGCAGTACAATTTACAACAGAAGGGAGCAAGTCATACTCAAGCCTACGTCAACAAATCGCTTATCTTTAAGAGTCTCTCATTTAGTACAATGCATGGTCGCAATAAGATCAGTTTAAACCCGCTTTCCGGTCGCAAAGCGTTCGACGTTCTTGATAGTTACAAATTGGCGGCTTCATTAGCATTAGGCGACTATTGCGCAATGTATCCGATTGAATAATTGTGTGCCCATTAAAAATTAAGCCAAGAAGGTCAAGAGAACTGATTTTTCGTCACACAACCGCTGAATCTAGCAACCGCGATAAATTTGTAAACATGCAAATTATATATTACTAGCGTGCATCTTCGATGACGTCATTTGGAGATCGGGTGACAAACATTCATGATCATAATCGCAAGCTCGACATTTCTAAAGCGCCCACTAAAGCGAAGTCGCGGGAACCAGCTTATTCACAGGCGTTAAGTCAAAACATAATAGATAGGCAGAGGTGAAGGTATAGATAGTTAGATATGCAGAAGTCATTCGGTTAAGATGGATGGTGTTTAAAGTTGAAAAGCCGAGTGAGGGAGGGCGAAGAATCAGGAGAGGATAGCCTACGCGAAAAAGCATTGTTTTCAGTTTTGAGTGAAAGACCTGTGGAGAGATATATACAGGTTGTGGAGTCCTCACAGCCAGAAAAATTTGGTAACAAGCAGATTTATTTCTTTTTCATGAATTATTTTACATATAAATTCAATTTAATTGTCACCAGAGGAAATGTAACCAGGGAGATTTTTTAATTTCAGGTTGTTGCCAATTTTTTTCTGGATAGTATAAGGATTTCTTTTAATGCAACCCGAATAAGCCTATAGCAAAAGGTGAAATCGTGGGATGGATCGCATACAGTTGGAAAGGCAATTTTGTGCTGATTGGCCGCAATATTTGGTAAATCAGACGCTTATCATCGATCAGCTTTAAACAAACATTTTTTTCTAAAACATAATTTTTTTATTAGACAAAACTTTATTTACGCAGTGAATGAACTCCGTGATATTCATGATGTATGACAATTTCTATACACGATATATAATCTGTGGTAGATGTAGTTACGACTCACATGTTATTATTTTTATCGGGCATTTTTTTTTACAAGTTTCGTTTATTTCATGAAAACCAACTTGTAAGCAAATTCAACATTAAAAATAAGCAGATTGGGGTGCATTTGAGCAAGGCTCTTGAAATTAAAAGTTCATCAGAGTTTAAGTAATAAGAACAAAACACTAAACATTTACATTATATTAGTGAGCTTTAATGTTTGCGTGAGGCTGGAGTATATATCTGTCTCCACTCCATCATTGATAGAACCGAAAAGAGAAAGTGGACATTGCTTCCCTGTATGCCACATCTTCTGAGTAGCGATCTGAAGCGGCGCTATATGAATTTCAACCGATTGAATTATAAAATATTATTAGAGTCACTGGTTATTGAAATGTCTCAATTACGTTACATCAGTAATAAGTAATAGATCATATAAGTGTTTTACAGTTTTAGTGATTTATCAAAATGGTGTTTTGTCTTACAGCACTTCTTAAGTAGCGCCTTTTCTTTTCGTTATGTTGGTGTAGAATTTAGAAGTTGAGTGTGTGCGTCACTGGGGAATAATGTTCATCGACTGTCGAGCCTCTGTTCTCGTGGTTCGAACCTTGCACACCTTTGTCGTCGTTTTTGTGCCTGTGTCGTTACTACTGAAAAAAACGGGTATGCGGAAATGGTATTCTTTTTTTAATTGAGTTACTCAAAGAGCCTATATTTTCTCGTTGTGCTAGCCCAGAGAGCCGCGTTTCACTGGGCCCAAAGTGGCCCACAATGTGCCACTGGGGACCAAATTTGGGCATTGGGAAGCTAACATGATTATCGGGGAAGTTACAAGAAGATAGAGCTCTCGCAGATGCACCATAAAATATTGAATAATCAATATTTTCAGCTAATCAGTCATACATTTATGCATTCATTCAGTCAACCAATCACTCGATCAAAAATGCTGCCGACACAAAAATGCAATCAATAAGTTAATCAATCAGCCAACCAGTTTTGTATTTTATGTAGGTTATTTATCCAACCAGCGACGCAATTATTGACTGTTGAAACAATTGAATTGGGTAATTGCTAGACGTCTATATTCTCCGTATCACCGAGTGTTCTGTTGTAGATATTCGAATCTGCTTTTCGACCGTCGACTGGCAGTCCGTATTCTACGTATCCAGTTACTTTATGTTGGTCTTGGCATCACTGTTTTTCTACTTCCTTGCTTGTCTCATCGACCCTGGCTTTGTTGAAATTTCACAAAAGGTAGGAATCAGTCAACTAGCTCACTCTTCTACATGCAGCAGTTTATTAGCTCAAGTTGAAGTTACCGAAATTAGGTCAAGTAAATGAGGTCATGGGGTCAGGTTGAACTAGAATAAAGTTAATAAGCTGAATGAGGTAATTGAGTCAAATTGAATGAGAGTAAACTGGGTTAGGTAACTGAAGGTGGTCAGTAGGACAAGTTGAATTATAAACTGGGTTAGTTGAATGAAGTCATCAGGTCAAAGTTGAGCTGGAATAAACTGGGTTAGGTCGAGGAGTGGTAAATATGTATAATTAAATAACAATAGACTGAGACAATAAACAAAGTTAAGGGGAATTGAGTGTATTAGGTACATGTGGTAATTAGGTCAGGCTGAGTGGAATTATGGGTACCAGGTAAATGGGTCAGGCCAAACTAGAGTGCTCTCTTCTGTACAGCTATCTCCTTTTGATGTTTCTTATCTTGCCTCCAGAACAATCCTGCCCTGGAGCTGGATTCGGATGAGGAAAGCACAGCGGAATTCACGAGTCCATTGATCATTGACGCTCCGAAGCTGCGCAGCTGTGAACCATGTGCAATTCAGGTAATTATGGGTCTTACTTACTAAAGATATTATTATGCGCTCATTAAGTTGATGACACTGAGCGATTGTGGGTTAAAGACTGACTCAATTTCCCTACATCGTTTAGGCTAGCGCAGAGATCGGCTCCAAGTAAATATCTTGAAGGGGCGCTATATAGGACTAGTGTAGCTATATCCGTGCCTTGCCCATCTGGGTATATGGCCAGCAGGTGTAAGTCCCAAGCCTGGAAGAAGGAGGAGGGCGACGCTGATGGTCTACATTACCACACAGCATTGTTAAATTACTACTTAAGTTATTAATTAAGACTAGTTATGCTTTTAGTTGATATTAAGTAAAAAATTGCTTGTTTGTAAAAACTTTTTATTGTTCTAAAACTATAATTGGTGCTATTGTTTATTGTAACTTTGAACATCCTCAGGTGGCCGTAACCAGCAGGGTCTTTCGGTCCCTAGCTGGTTCTTCTGTTGATTCGATAGCAATTGTAAAATTTGTAATTATTGTCATTTTTGTTCTGCTTATTGGATTGCCAAATAAACTGCAATTGATTGCTTGATTGATTACATCACTTGGTAATCGTCTCCACGGAGAAATCTCGAGCCCGTCTTCGCGTTACATGGCGAGCCCCAACCAGTCCTCTACCCTGTCTCACATTTAAAAAAATGACCCATAGGTGCTGTATAAATTAATATATCAGTCGTAGATTACTTGATGTTGTTTTCAGCAACCGTTGAGGGCTCGGCATTGTGACGAGTGCGGTCGGTGCATCCGTCGTTTTGACCACCACTGTCCGTGGTTGGCTTGCTGCATAGGGGAACGAAACCATCGATTCTTCCTTTTCTTTCTTCTTACGACGCTCGCCGCCATCCTTTGGTCGACCTGGGTCACGTGGTATGCCTCTATTTTTAGTTTTTTCTGTGTGAGGGATTATGTAGATCATTGAGGGATTTGTTCTGAATGATTTGATCAATGGACGAATTGAGATTTGCATGAATTTTAAATTTTATTGCATTTGGTAAAGTTGATGATGCTGTGTTGTATTCATAGATTTATATGATGCCTCTTGCCGAATAACTATATACAGAAGTCCTGGGGAAGAGAAACGGATTTAACAGTGAGGGAATGATGAAAAGAATCCAGTCAATAGTTTAGTTCTTAGTGAGGGAGCAAGGTCATTCCAGCTAGAGGAATCCACAATAACAAACACCGGGTGTAGCAGTCTTTGGTATATTGATAACGACTTCAGATTCACATTTCTAATTTTCTGCAGGCATAATATAGAGTCTGTAACAGTAAGACTAAAATGTGCTCCTAGCATTCTTCTTT
Source organism: Bimastos eiseni (assembly GCA_959347315.1). Lineage (NCBI taxonomy): Eukaryota > Metazoa > Annelida > Clitellata > Crassiclitellata > Lumbricidae > Bimastos > Bimastos eiseni. The sequence goes on along the minus strand of OY365812.1, from coordinate 39,752,202 downwards.
TTCAATTCTCCTTTAGAGCAGTCATCTTTTAGTATAATTGACCTCCTTTGTTTTCTTGGCAGTATTTTTTTACCACTTTTCCACTTCGGTTTTCTACCGAAAGGTTCAAACGCTGTGTGCCTAGATATTTGCGAACAGTGAGCATCACGTCTTATTCTGAACTTCTTGCAAGGGCACTATATGTTTCAGGAGAGCCATTTCATCGTACCACAGCAGTGTAAAGGACTACCTCTCTGAGAACTTCCTGCTTTTCATCGTTCTCCTAATCCTCCTTCTCGGCGCATTCTCAACTTTCTCCCTCAGCTGCATCCATTTGTACGTTGCAGTCTGCAATGTCACGACCTGGGAATTCGTCTCCAGTCATCGGATATCGTACCTCAAAGATCGCGAGTTCGGATGGAATCCGTTCCACCTCGGATATGTGCGTAACGTGTTCGTTTTCCTGTTCGCCTGCAGCATACAAGATTGGGAAAATGTGTATAAACGCAATGTTGTGACGAATGGAACATGTGTCGAGATGTTGACAGAAACGATGTGAAATACATAGATGTACGAGTGTGACTGATTATTTATGATTATTAAAGGAATTCATTAATGATTATTTATGTAATTAAGTAAGTAATGTATATAGCGCCACTTAGTAGGGTGTATTATTAATGATATTAATAATCACTGGCTCTTTTGGTTGTTAATAATAAATAAATTTGTTTTCATATGCTTATGCAAACACTGGTTAATTTCAGCTTTATTATATTATAATTAGTGATAATTAAAGTAATGTATATAGCTCGACCAAAGAGACTGATCAATCATATAATTATTGATTGTTAAAGGAATTTATTTAGCATAATTTTCACCAGTCGATGTTTAAACCAAGAAAGACCACAGCCAATAAAAACTTTGGTGATGATCCTCGCTATGCATTGTATTTATTAGGGCCCATCTATACGGTATATTACATACGCAAAAAAAATCAGATTTTCGGACCCCCCTATTGCACTGCATACATTTTATGGACCCCTCCCATGCATACGTACATTTCAGCTCTACCCCCCATTGCAAAGGTTAAATAGCTAAAGACAGATGTCTACTGTATAAAACATTGATTTTACCATAGGCTATTTATTTTTGTTAAGCATCGTATCTAACAGCTTAAATTTGTTAATTGTTATGAAGAAATAAAACACTAACGGTACTTGCATTTGAAACCGTTTTAATGCTACATAAAATTGATTAAGCAGGAATACAGTCTGTGATTGGGTTTACAGTTCTAATTTTAATATTACGTATTGTGTAGTCAATTAGAAAATTATAATATTTGCGTACGTACATATTTTATCGTTTCCCGCTCCTCCATCGTATGCACCCATACGCAAAATTCGAAACTGCCTCTCCCTACTCACTGCGTACGTAATATGTGGACGGCCCCTTACACCATCAACGATCCATAATGCCTTGATGTTGCCTTCTGCATCAGACCCAAGTATCTGCATCTAACGACTTCTTCAATACCATTATGATAATGCTCACACACTGACAATGTTTGCCAACACCATGAATACTCAGTCGATTCAGCATTTCTTTGAATTAATTTCTACAGAGTTTGAAAATTGAAAGAAACACAAGAACAGAATAAATAAAATGCCCAACGCTGTCGAGTCTGTTTAACGAACAGACGAAACTTGAAAGACCAGGAACGTTACAAACCGCCCCTTTCTTGGGCAACACAGCATCAAACAAATTGCTGACAGTGGCAATATGGCTTCTTTAAGCCTACAGATTAAATGGCATATGATTGGGCTTTTGGGTATTTTCTGGAACTACTCTAAAAGTCTTTCATACCCGTCATATGGTAAGTCGCTGGGAGTGCCTCAAATCAACTTTAATTGAGCAGCTATCGTATTTTACCCCAGACTAGCCTGTAGTTTCTTGGAGTCAGCATGCAGTGTTGCCATAAATTCTGACAAGGTTCCAAGATGTGGTTCCACATGATACTATCGTCACCCTTCCTCCATGCTGTACTTTTACCCACCCCAAAATTCTCCAGGACTCTAGTCCAGGTAGGTTGAGCCAGTTTGGTGTTCTCTGATCCTTGTAAATACAATTAGAGGCTTACATCAAAATCTTGGTGGCTGACTGCGCTCCAAGTTTGACTGATTAGTGTCTGCCCCGCTGCCTATATTTTTTACCCACCCTGTATTAAGAAAAGTGGGTGAAAGTGGAGATTAAACAACTAACTTTACAACAACAATGGGATTCTAAATTCCATGTCTTAGGGACAAACCGTTGTTGCTACAATGTTAACATGACCTCTATGTATCTACATACATAGAGGTCATATTAAGGCAGATTAAGTAAATAACTAAATAAATAATGTACAAAAACTTATTATTAAAGTTCTAAACTGCATAAACAGTTTAATGTGGATGTCAAAATACACTCACAAATTAATTACGTTGAGAGAAATTGCCAAATTTTGCCAAACGTAACGAGACCAAAGCTCCAGATCACACGAAAACATCCAGATTTGAACATAGCAATGAATTCTTGAATACCAAATAATAATAAATGCTATGAAACTAATAACACTGCTAAATAAATATTGTATGTGCTAAATATTAATAATAAAGTGGATGAGCAAAACTGCTTTTGTGGGACCTCCCTAACCTAATTCCACCTTTGCTCAAAATAACATGAATGGGCTTAAAAACAAAACTATGGGCATAAAAAAACAAGAAAAGTCAGACTTTTCTACCATTTCGGATGAGCTGGTAATGATACACTGCATATGAGAATCCTATTTCATTCCAAACAAAGCGAAATCTAGAGCTGTACTGATTAATCGGCTGGCCGATTATCAGACATATCGACAATATCGGCAATGATAATCAGAGCCGATATTAAAAATTAATTTTTATAATATTATTTTCAATCTTTAACCCCTTTAGCATGTATCCCGAGTTGCATAATCCGTTCTCATAGCGTGTAGCCAGCCCAAAGGCAGAGATTGTATGGCTACTTCAGACATTATTGTGGAATAAGGTTCGAAGGCCATAGCTGTTGTGCAGAGTTGAGTCACAGAAAGTGATGATGATAGCTTACAATCCCCATTTTACTTTTGCATCATGCGACAGAGACCCTTTTCCACGTGTGCTCATACCATTTTAGCTGGCTAACTAGGCATAAGGTTAACCTGACTGATACTACACGCTGTCATATACCAACATCTTCTGCTTATAGCTGTTGTGCAGAGTGAGTGGCAGTACATCTTTCTTTGGAAAAACACAATAAAATAATTGGTTATCAGTATTGGTTATTGTAATCGATATCGGCAAATGAAATAATCGGTATCGGCAAAAAGTGATATCGGTACAGCTCTAACTAAATCCCAGATGCAGAGAACATCGTTAGCAGAAAGTAACAACAGAAGTCTTGAAAATCTGCCCCCAGAAATCAGAAGAGAAGCACAGAACCAGTCACTCGATCAGAGAGTCGCATAGAACCAGTCTCTCAAATTTTTTTAAACATTTTTCGCCAGCTAGGCGATTAAAATCTGCCCGGAGCAGTGACCGCATCTCACATGTCCTCTGTCTTCAAACGGCCTGCCGTCAACAAGCTGTGACGTTCCAATCTCATTGAGAAGGTCCATGATCTTCTGTGCGGTCTCTTTGTCCTCTGGAATGTTGGAGAGTGGACGGTGATAGTTCACAGAAGAATGTTGACCCTCGGAGTGGAAGTCTGTTCCGTTTGGACAACTTTGGCAACCGAAATCGGAAGAGTGGTTGGTCATTGGAGTCATTAGCGCACTGCCTGATTCATCTAAGCAAAAAAATTGGTTGTCTAAAGTTACTCACGGCTTCAATACATATTTTATTTCTTTGGGTAGATTATTATCAGTGTAGGGCATCACTCATTACTTGTAATACATAACTGTAACTAGCTACTATTGTTAGGTAGCTAATGCAGTAACTAGTTACTCTCTCAAATAGTAATCACACTAACTGATTATTTTTATGAGCAACAGCAGCTAAAGAAAAAGTTAATTTGCATCACTTGAAAACTGTTTGTGCAAATTGCATCATTTAGGTGAGTAATTACACTACAACCATGATGTAACATTTTGTGATCCTTTTAAACCCTTTTTGGTGAACATTTAAAATGCACTAGAAAAGTTTCTCTTATCTGATCTGGCATTAAAGCATGACTACTCATAATTATTAACCGAGCATGAATATTCATAATAATCAACCAAGCATGAATATTCATAATTATTAACCTAGCATGAATATTCATAATAATCAACTGAGCATGAATATTCATAATTATTAAATGATCACAAAGCAAATCTGGTGAAAAAGAAGTCAAAGTAGAAGATATCATAAAAATTAGCAAAATAACAGAATAACACAAATCACCCTCCTCCAACCCCTCACCTTGCCCCTCTCCATTCATTTCAACGAGCCTCCCGACCTCATGATCTTCTGACCCCGGCAACACACAGGTCAAGGCCGCTTGCTGCTCACTTTCAGGGTTGGGCGCATCGAGCACATGTTTCTCGTTGAGTAGTCGCATGATGAGCGCCTGAAGCTGAGCAAGCCGATTCTGGAGAGACGAGCGCTCGTGAGCCAACTGGTAGATGTAGCCGTCCTTTTCGGCTGTTCGTTGGCGTAGGACGAAGCGCTGTTGGTGATACAGCGACACGTACTCGCCTGCAAAGTTTATGCGTAACACATATAGGTTTAGTCATTTATACAATTTCAATGTTTATGGTAACGACTGGTAAAGGAACAATTAAATTTACGGTCGGTCTGAAGTAAAATTTTACATGACGTAATTCTGCACTTAAAGCAACAAAGGCTTTCTGTGTAATGACATCTGTATGCACTTCTTGCATATAATTAAGATGAAAAATCATGTAATGTAACAGACCAGTCACATAACTCCTGTATTACGAGCCCAGCGTATGTTCAATACGCTAAGATCTACTTTCAAGAAACCATTATACATTAAGACTACTGAGACAGAGCTATAAAAATCTGCTCACCGATTGTGTTAGACTCGTACTGAAGCTGGGTTATGATATGCTCCAATCGCTCAGTTGTATCCATAAGTTCCGCTTTGTCGCGCATCACTTGTGTGTACTTTGCCTACAGTGCAAAACTAGGTCAGGTAATCAGGTCAAGCCTAACCAGACAAAATTAGGTCAAGTCTAACTAGAAAAGATTAAGCACGATTAGTGCAATAATATGCTACGTAGGTGAAATAATCAGGTCGAACGTAACTAGAAAACAGGGTAAGTACAACTGGGTTAGGTACTTAGGTCGAGTCTAAAAAATACGTCAAGTAATTAGACCATGTCTAACATAACAATAGGTCATAACACTAAGTTAGATATTTAGGTCAACTTTTATGCATTGATTTGCTCTCAGGCTGGGTGAGCTGGGTCAGGTTATTATGTCAAGCCAACTATAAATATAGGTCAGGTATAAAGTTCACATTGTACCGCCTCAAGATTATGGACGAATAAAACCGATTTGGATTGCTTAGAGAAGACAGCAGACTGTGGGTCAACAAATTGTGTTATTCCGGGTCAAATAATTGTGTCAATCTGGGTCAAGTAAGAATCCAAACTTGAAGGTCAAACAGTCGGAAAGGTCGTGGTGTCGTTTCATCAAAACTATTTCTTTGGAACGATATGTATGTTAAACTACAATGCACATTGGCAACATTTTTTAACGACTAACAACAGAACATGATTTTCAAGTCGGACTCTGATACCAGATGTCTTTACCTCGAGCCTTCTCATCACGCTCTGCAGTGCCTCAAACTGAGCCCGTACGACGACGTCACCGCTTTCAGGAACTAAACAGAAAGCAGGAAATAACCATGAAACACGGTGTTGGGAAAATCGCAAAAGCCATTACTAGACATAGACAAAGACTTGGTCCAGGGTTGGAGGGTGGGGGGGGCAGATAATAAATAGATTTTGTGGGACGGGCAAAAAGTTAACATCCCATACATGTACACAACAACAAAAATGGATGAACAAAGGATAACACTGAAGATATTAATAATATTAAGGCACCATTGGGAGATATAAGCAGCAATAGACAAGTTCAAAGGTTCTAGACATGGGGGGGTAGAGAAGCTGCCCAAAAGCATCAAGTCTGAACACCTTGTCGAGCGAGGTCCTCCTCTGTGAGCTCCATCTTCTCTTCGAGAGAGCGGTGTTGTCTCCGGAGCTGCTCCAGTTCCTCCCTCAAACGATTCCTCTCCATCTCCACCCGGCTCAGCGACTGCAAAGAGTCAGCCTGGAAAGAAAAAGATTTGTCAGCCTGGAAAACAATATATTCTGCTAACCATTTGCTAACTTCTCATGCCACTAGTCCGCCGCTACCCTGCCTACGATTCTGGTAATCCCACGCCTGGGAAAAATGAGGAGGGGCGACCCAAATCATCTCTGTTATAACACACACTGGATAGCAACCGACCTAAATTGGATAACACAGAATCGATCGGGCAAAAGAAGGTCAAGTTATCAATTATCATATCAAAATAATGACAATCAACAACAATAAAGATAATAATAAACCACAATGGCCTGTGTTCATATTGATCAGTTTCTTCGACAACTGCAAAACGTCGAGGATAAATGGGAGCTACTTCCCTGTATCAGCGCTTATCTAAGTTAGTTAAGCATCTTTTCCATTCCAAGGACTGGCCACACTATCACAACCCACTACCCACTTTATGCCATCCTGAGGGATTATGTCGGGCAAGAAATTTGTCAAAAATAACCATACCATATGAATATTACGAACAAGCAATCATAACAAAATAAGGTCAAAATTAAAAAATGATTAAATCCTGCACCAAGACCCAAATTAGACTCAGCTTCTCATTCTGATGGGGAACAGAGGTAAAGGATCAACTCACTGACGAATGAGCAGTTGAGGCCTTACCCATACACTACGCCTACATCCTCATATACCTGTACACTATGTCCATTCTTTATATAATTATGTAAAGGACCCAAAATGGGCTGCACCTCGTTTAAATTGGCGTTGGATCTTGTCCGATTCTTGAGTTCGCTGTTCTGGTTCGTTAAGGCATTTATGGTGTCCTACAAGCAGACATATAATCATCACTGTCATGTCAATAAGGTCTTATCGCATCATATACTTAGATTTATATAGCGCCTATCTCAGAATAACTATTCAAAGGCGCTCTCAGCACGGAAATCCCAATATGTTAAGAACTACTACAATAGGACTGGGATAATGGTCAGTTTAAGACATTTATAGAAATAGAATGCAAGACTGACAGAGAGAGAGAGAGAGAGAGAGAGAGAGAGACAAGCAGAGATAAAAAAAAGACATACACAGAGATATACAGACAGACAGAGATAGACACAGTGATGGTATATATACAAACAGATGTGGAAACAACAATCCACAGACATTCTGAGGGGAACAAAAACATTGAGACAAAGCACACTACAGCTACAGTAGAGAGACAGAGACAGACAGAAGACAGATGCAAAGACACAAAAAGCAAGACAGACAGACAGACAGCCATAGCATGAGCCACCTGAGCAGAGCCAAGCTCCTTCTGAAGGCGTTCAATAAGTGGAGCATTCTGTCGCAAATGTTCCAAGACGTTGTTCGAGTATTTCTCAAACAAGTCGTCGTCAACTCCGGGATTTTCATGATCGTCAGAATTTCCGTTCGACATTATCTTCCGGTTTTCCCGGCTGTATTCGTGCTGGACTCTTTCCTCCAGTTGCCTGCAAGACACACAGATTTACAATTAATTAACTGCTTAAAATAATAGGTACATATCAATGAGACATATATCACAATTATTTGTGTATTAATCATGTTTACATAATATTGATATGCGCATATTCATGAGACGGACCTGCTTAGTTCTTGGTTTTCTTTCACATAGGCTTCTGCAATCCGATTCGTATGATCGAGTTGAACCATCAGTTTGTTGTAAGCGTCGGTCACCATCTGCGTTGTCTCGTTGCTCTGTGACAACTCCTCATTTGCAACGGCTAAAAAACATCCACCACATTGACAACCAACAACAGCAATTATTTACAATTGGCAATTTCTTACATTTGTAAGGGTGATCATAATCTAGACATTTCAACAGCACACAAAAGTGAAGCAGCAAAACATAGGTTGGCATAGGGTCAATATCGAGGGCACACTTCGATAGCATCTTTTAGGAGACGCTGGGAACGGATAAAGATTCTGCCTAACCATAGGTGGAGACCTGGTCCTGGGTTGGGGGGGGAGGGGACAGGTCAACATAAATGCGGTCTGGGAAACAGACCGCATTTGGAAAAAAAAATTCAATTCCAAAACATGGATACAGCAAGAGTGGAAAACCTTGTAGAGATTTGTATGTGTGAAATATTTATGAAATTTTGGGGGAAATAAGCAGTTCTATCCCCTCCACATGAACTTCTGGAGGTGACCGTAACCTCCCTGTCCCACATAAGTCTCCGCCCCTGCGCTCACCGTATCTGAGGCGAAGGTCTTCGAGCAATTTCTGCAACTCATCACATCGTCCGAACAGGTGGTCCTTCTCGCTCAGCAATGAACTCACCTGCGATCAGCAACAAAGCAGAATGAACTCACCTGGGATGAGAAGTCATTTGCATAAGACATAGATTATTTAACATCGGATTGCAATACTTTAGTTTTGTAGTATATGGCATAAACTCGGACTTGGATAAACAACGTGTCCGAATTTTAATAAATATAGGCTTTCCATTTTACTGTTTTGAAAACGAAAATAAAATCGGATTATTTTATTTCCAAAACGACAATCGACCTAAGTAAAAGCAAAAATAATGTTACTATTATTGCTTACTAGTTACTAATTCATAGTGTAGACTGAGGCAACATCAAAAAATTCATAAAAGTTGTGCAAACTGTCAAACTAAAAATCAAGAAAATGAGACACATATTTACATAGAAAGTGAATGAACCTCAAGTAGCAGTGAACAGATACATAGGCAAACAGACAGAGATAAACACAGCATCATGCAGGAAGATGGACAGCCAGACAGACACATATTCAGACAGACTACAGACATACATAGAGACAGACAAAGACACACACACAAATAAACAGACTGAGAACGAGGCAGAGTAAAGCATCCAAACAAGAGTTTCAACCTGAGCTTCCAGTTGCCTCTGCTGACCCTGCAGCTGTTCCATCTGCTGGTCGCGTTCCCCCGTCGACATATCCCTCAGCCGCAGCTGTTCCGCAAGTCGACCGTTCTCCTTGTCCCTTTCGCCGAGAAGCTCCTTCAGGTCCTCCTCCCGTTGCCACGCCCTTGCCTCCATCTCTTCCAACTGGCGCACACGCTCCACATCCAGCGTATCCCTCTGCAAGTGCTGTTCTGTCATCTGTGCATTCTCCCTCATGAGCGACTCTTTCTCTTCGCGTAGAGCGTTCCGTTCCAGCTCCAGCAGTCTCAGTGTCTCGTTTTTGACCTTTAAAATGTTCGACTCCTCCTCTCGAATCTTGGTCCGCTGTTCCGTGAATTGTGAGTGCTCCCTTTGTAGGCTTTCTCTTTCGTTCCTGAGAACTTTGAGCTCCTCTGATTGCCTTTGAAGCTCTTCCTCCAATTGTAATTTCTCTTTTGCGGTCCGGTCGAACCTAGATTTTAACTCGCTCAACTCTGACGATAATCCCGCCAATCGCTGATGCAATTCAGGCCCCTAATAAAACAGAAGGTCAATAAACAAAACTATAGTTTTTTTATTAATCCATCAAACAGAGTAAAAATACCAATGGGGAATTATACTAAGAATAATCAATAAGGCCAAAACAAAACCCTAAAGGGGTTGACTTCCCGCTAGCAGGGTAACCATTACGTTGAGTAATTGGGTCAGATAATGAACATTAAGTTTATTTTAAATTTATAATATGGTAAACCTAATTAATTAAATAATTAGACAATTAATCATCCAATTGCCAAACTTCCCAGCAGCAGTGCAGGGTCAGTACACTCATTTCATCTATGTGTTTAGGTCAGAAGTCGCAATACCTGATCTGTATTAAATGTATCCAATCGTTTCTGCAGGTCTTCGATGGTTGCTGCAATTATAATGCAGAAAAACAGAAAATAAATCATTGGAAACCAGAAATGTCACGAGAAATTTCACCGTACAAACTGGTCGGCCAAATACACCTTTGTTCAGACCGATGCTAAGCTATGACAGCCTCGCTTTATTATTCCAGCATTAAGATATATTGGTTTGAATCATCAATTACTGTATTTAAAAAACTAGTAGAAAATGACATTAATGCTACTCTATACCTGGTAGTAATTATTGGTTTCTAAAGGTAGAAATAAAAAATTAATGCTGCTGTATTCTTGGTTTTAACTATTTATATGTATTTAAATAAAAAAGTTTAATTCTAGAGTGCTGTGGTGTCATTCTTGGTGAGTGAAATTCATTCTCCGGTTACACTCAACTTCTCTATCGCATTCCGTCCCCCATCAGGTGGAAACCTAACACTTTTAACACTTTTTCACAGCAAGCGGAATTGTTTTTCCAAACTGGTCCCTTCTAGAACTCTCATCATCGAAGTTTTAACATGCATATCTTTTAAATTGATCACACATTGTAGCCAATTTCAAGCTTAATAGACCAATCAAGTTTCAAACAGGACTATACAGACTACTAAAGCTGTCAATGGGTACCCGAATACCCGACCAAGGCTGACTGCCCGGGCAATGAAATCGGTTCTCAGGCATCCGACATTCCGTAAAAATACGTGATTTTACCTGAACAATACCAGAAAATGTTCCGTTGACCATATTAGCTGACTGCCCTGGTAATGAAATCGGTTCCCTTGTGCCCGACATTCCGTAAAAATGTGCAATACCTTACATTTCCCAACAAAACGTTCGCACGGTCGGGTACCCCCTCCGCTGGTCAATGGGTGCCCAGGCCGTGATTTCAACTTTTTTACAGCCTTATTGACTAAAACCTCATTTAACCAAATTGAACTATGACTTCTGCATTATGAAAAAAGGAGCTAAAGAACTCATTTGAGATTAGATTTTATGAATTGGGTTAACCTACCCTGCTTGGCTTCGGCACTATCCTGGCTTTCAGTCAAGGCAGATTCTAATTCAGTCTTTTCCGTCAACAGAAACCCAATCGTCTCTATATGAACCTAAAAGTCACACACAAACATACGTACAGAGGGACTCGGCCAAACCACAGAGTAACATAACGGAGCTTTTACATTCACATAACAACAACAATCTATGGGCTGAAGTACTTCTCAGCAGAAACTTTGACATTATAACGACGTTCACAAAAGCCGCTGTGTTTTAATGACAATGTATTCTTTTAAATGATAATTTTAAACCTTATTAATGACATATAAAACAGTGCCAAAGTAAAAATGTAACCATTTCTAATGACAAATGTAAACTTTTACAGACAAACTAAAACTTTTTCAATGGCAAAAGATAAATTTAAACTTTATAAACGACAAATTTAATTTCTAGGAAACCTTCAACTGTTCTTTCATTTTTTCCATCTCTTGCCAGGGTACGCCATTCTCCGATGCCTCCCCTGCAACCAGAATGCCACAATCTCCATGCTCCTAAACAGATAAACAACAAAACAAACAACCGATCATCATTTATTTAACGAACTCCGGTTTCGTTTGAGAGACATATTCTTCTTTCTAAAGATAAGAAAACATCCATTTGTAATGCATTGTCTTGTATAAAAACATCTGCAAAGCGCCTCTAGTAGGGATGAACTGCTCAGAAGTGCTACCATCATGCAAGACCCTGCAAAAGAAGAAGCAAGTTTCAAGAAACGTGAAAAAGGATGATTGTCAGATAGAATTGTAGAGCGAACAGGAGAAAGCTTGTTCCAAATCTCGTTTTATCACATAAACTATAATTAGTTTAATTATAACATATGTGGGCGCAACTAGGGGTGCTTGTGCACCCCTGGATAACAAAGTTGACGCACAAATAATCCAATTCCGATGAGTTTTAATATTTTGAAGGGGGGTAGCCGTGCCTTCAGTACGCTGCTTCACGCCTTCGGCGCTTGCAATAATGAGCACCCCAGGAAAATTTTCTGTTTGCGCCTCTATTGAGCAGGATCAATTTTTATTTTTTATTTAACTGCGGCTGAGGTAAACCTACGAAATCACCTTCCCCATTATTGGTATTTAAACTGACTCATCTGTAGCAAACAATTTATTAACTATGACAACCAAATATAACAATCAGAGAGCATATGACAACTATAACTAATTATTATTTCAAATCATTATACTTTATTAACCCCGCTTCAAATCAGTTAAACTTGCCTTTTGTTGAACATCTGGCAGACTAGCGGCGCTATCCATGTCCGCCATATTGACACGGGTGTCAACCAAGAACATCAGATATCTACATAGAGCCGTCAATTACGCTTTAGTGACGTATTTTCATCGCCGTGAATGCAGAAGCATTTATAGGAACGTGACTCATAAGGACAATTAATATTCACCATCATAGTCTTATAAATAAAGAAGACTTTCTGTGTGTCTGTCATTTCCACAGTTTTACAGCTATTGACTCGATAACTTTGCCGTTGACTCGGGGAACACCTGGGACACGCAGTAGAGGGGTTCCTGAATTCCGCAGCCGCCCTCTTCCGAGGGTTCCATTGCATTGTCAGCAGTGGGAACGCAGACACAGGATTTCGAGAGCAGTGGGAACGCCGTTCCCACGCGTTTCCATCCACTTTACACCCTGACTATAGGCCTACAATTATGAGGCCTACAAGGAGAGAGTAGTATAATATGCGTGTAGCTAACCAGATGGTATATATACCAGTTAGGCCTACTTGTGGTAGTACATAGTGGCGAACTGTTTGATAAGAAGGATCATTATCGTCGCACTTATACTCATTCCTCATACCTATCGCTTTCGCTAGGTTTATAAGGCGCTATAAAAATGGCTATAGATGCATACGTGCAACGTACATGATCAGGGCGGGGTTGGCGCCTAAGCCAACTAAGCAATGGGCCTGTGGTCTATAGGGCCCCACAACGCTTTGAGGGCCCCAAATGGGAGGATAAATTTTAGCAAATTGTGCCAAGGACCTAAGTAATTGTCTGTCTCTGTATCCGTCTATATATCTGTGTCTGTCTGTAATTTACTCACAACCACGCAGACAAACAGCTGGGAGACAAATTAATTTTATACGATGTGAGATTATTGGAGATTGTTATATGAATTAAGGTCTTATTCCAGTAAATGGAAGCAGAATTAGTCTTCCGAGGACGCAATCAATGAACTGACGATAAAAACCTGATCGTGAAGACGATAATGTTTATCATTTGCATAATAATCGATCTGGATGACTCGATCACTCGCATGACTAAGGATTTAGACGACTCTATCACTTTCATACTGTAGGCTCAAGTCATGAAATTGGGAATGTGTTTTCTATAGTGCTTTTATCTTTTGGCCTACAGAGGACACCCTCCGACTTTTTGCAACGAGAGCGAATAAAATAGCCCCTACCCGTAGTACGAAATATTCTTTGTAATAAATGTCAGTTTGATAGAGGACACAACAGGCGACATAATGGTTCGAGGACCTCCTCTGACCCGATTATGCCTCTCCCCCATTCCCTATAACCTCGTATATATATATATATATATATATATATATATGTATGTATATATACATATATATATATATATATATATATGTCTGTATAGTTCGCAATTGATCCCTCTCGGACCCTCTGTGTCACTGACAACCTCCTGTACGTATACATATCTATGTACCGTTGGTTCATCTTTTGGCAATATTCATACGATGGTCACCGTGAGCGTAAGAGCGCAATAAACGTGAGAGGCGAACTACTTCCCTTCCCATTCGCCTTTCCAATATTATCAACTTGTCCACCCTTGTGGTGGATTCTCAGTTCTAGTTAGAAATGGCTTCTGAAGCAATAGGTGCCCGAGATCTGTAGAAGTAATTACAAGTTACTTGTAATTAATTTGCTTATTCGCGATTTGTTCATTGCGTCGAAAAACGACTCGCATTGGATACAATTATATCGGCATTTGCAAAGTGATTGCTCTTATTCATACACGCTGAGGTATACGTTGGTGGTGCTCTATGAGTCTGCGAGGGACCATTTCCGATGACTCTTTCCATTTACTACGCTTTTATTGCTAACTAATGAATTTCCGTTATGATGAAAGACGGTCATGTCAACATATCGCTGGATACCGTTGACTCCTAAAGAGCCACTCTAGTGCCAAGCGCAGGACACCATCTTATTCACGAGCGCTGCGAGAAGTGATATAGATTGTCCAGAGGGTATTCGAGTCATCAAGTGTAGGTCTAAGGGGCATGTGTGCCTTTGATTGGCAGTTTGGTATATTTCACGCGTGGCTCTATATAAATTTGTAATTACAGAACAATACACACATCTCATATTACTTTTAGTATTATAGAAAACACTCATTAAAAAAAGTCTGGACATTTATAAAAGAGACTCTTTAAATTCCTGCTAATCTTGAACAACATCGATAATAATTTATTGCCTGCAACGACAAATTGTTAATTAATTGTTTATCCTGTCGACACATTCAAAAAGTGTCTGTAGCAATCATTGTCTCCGAACCAGATGCTGTCAAAAAATCTAGATATTCCATAGTACGTTAGTCGTAAAGCATCTTGACATCTTCTTCCTTGTTGTACTCATAATTATCATAACCAATACCGCAAACGTGTGAGATGTACATGGTTTTATACATACACCAATGTGTTTAGATATTATAACATTTCCTTGGAAGTGATCGCCAACAGTTTGTAACGTGTCCGGATCAAGTATACTGTGTGACCCACACACACACACACACACACACACAAACACACACACACACACACACAAACACACACAAACACACACACACACACAAACACACACACACACACAAACACACACACACACAAACACACACAAACACACACACACAAACACACACACACACACACACATATATATATATATATATATATATAATTATATAGACTGTATAAGCGAACATACGTAATGTATAAAATCATATATATATATATATATAAATATATAGGCCTACATCGATTTCGCCTTATACATATATATATAAATTATATACAATATATGCATATATATTTATGTTATATATGTTATATATATATGTTATATATATATGTTATATATATATGTTATATATATATGTTATATATATGTTATATATATATATATGTTATATATATATATATATATATGGAACAGAGGTCTGGATGCTGACTAAGAAAGAAGAAGGGTTATTGGAGAGAACGGAGATGAGAATGCTGAGGTGGATTCTTGGAGTATCACTTAGGGACAAGAAAAGGAGCGAAGACATCAGACAGACGCTGGGAGTGGCATGTATTATGGAAAAAAATACGAGAGACTATAATGAGATGGTACGGTCATGTAATGAGACAGACGACGCAGTCGGTGACGACAGAAGAAGAGATGGGAAGATACGATACAAAAGGAATTGAAGACTCTAAAATTAATTGGAAAATGAAGACACTCGTGACAGAGTCAAGTGGAGAAGAAGGATTCGTGTGGCTGACCTCTCCATTGTGAGGAATTAATTTCGCCTTTTACATATTATATATATATATAATTATGTCGGCTCGTGCTGTTTCTAGGAGTCCCAAGGTCAGCATATCTAGGTCAGATGGATCTGTACAATCATCGGTGCGTTGAGCGTCGTTCCTGGAGCCGGACTGACGGGTCTGAGCCTCCCAAGGACCCCGATGTCGTGCCTCCCCATCAGCTGGCATCGCACGGCGGCCTTGAAGGCCTCCCGGAAGCACTTGGACGTGTGGTTATAGACGATCGGGTTGACACAAGAGTTGAAGTAGGCGAGACAGTAGCAGACGACGCTAACGGCGCTATAAAAATCGTTCTCGGGGAGACTGCCGAAGTAGGCGACAAGCAGGTGCACGTGTACCGGAAGCCAGAGAATGGCGAATAGAGCGACGACGGCGATCAACAGGCGACCAGTACGTCTCTTCCGGCGGACACCAGACGTCGCTGCAGCGGCCGATGTGGCGATGCTGGACATCCTGTTGCGATCTATGTGGCGTAGGATGCCTAGGGAGAAGACGCCAATGACGGTCAAGGGAAGAAGGTAGGCGAACGCAAAGAAGGTGGAGAAGATCCTACGGGCGATGGGCGTGCCGCGGTGGTCGCACCCGGGGGTCCCCTGCTCGTCCACCACGGTCGCGTAGGAATCGATGATGGGAGCGTTGAGGGCGAGCATGGTCGCCCAGATGCCCACCGCGGCTAGGATGACGTTCCTGCGGGTGCGGAGGGTGAGGGTGGCCGCGCTGTGGACCACCGTCAGGTAACGAATAGCAGAGATGAGGACGAGGGTGTAGACGGTCACGTAAGCAGAGACGTTGACGAGGTAGTGCATGAGTTTGCAGGGGATGTTGCCGAAGGGCCAGCTGGAGGTGGCGAAGTGGTAGGCTGTGGAAGGGGGAACGACCAGAACGAAGGCGAGGTCTGCCAGGGCGAGGTTGAGGAGGAGAATGTTGGTGACGGTTCGCATCGTTCGGTTGGAGAGGATAACGTGGATGACGAGGATGTTTCCGAGGATTCCGATGAGGGAGATGAAGGAAAAGAGGATTGGTACGACGAACTGGTAAAGGATGACGTCGAAGGATGAAGGGTTGGAGTGAGAGGGGTAGTTGGAGGAGAGTGGGGTGTCCCAGGATGAGGAAGCGTTCCAAAAGGAGGAGGAGATGTTCCAAGAAGAGGAGTGGGAGGAGGATGTGTTCCAGGCGGAGGTGGCGTTCCAGGAGGATGAGGAAGCGTTCCAGGAGGAGGTCGTCCAAGAGGAGGAGGAGGAGGAGGATGTTGCGTCCGTGGAGGTTGAGGATGTGTTCCAGAATGAGGACGGGGAGGATGCGTTCCAGGAGGAGGATGTGTTCCAGAGGGAAGAGGATGCGTTCCAGGAGTAGGAAGAAGGGGATATGTTCAAGGAGGTAGAGGAGGAGAAGGAGTTAGTGATCCAAGAAGAAGACGTATTCCAAAAGGAGGAGGAGGAGGTGGAACCGAAAGATGATGATGACATATTCCAGAGGTTGGATGTGTTCCGGGTGCTCGAGAAGAAGATGTTGTTGGTCGAATCGATCGGGTGCTCGGTCTCTGGTCCAGTGGACGATGAGAAGGAGTTGACTGATTGGAGAAATCGAATACCTACAGAAACACTTACGCACACAGAGTAGTTCTGCAGATACAAAGACAGGCAGATAGACGGACAGAATGACAGACGCACACAGACAGACAGAGACTCTCGGACGGGCAGTCAATTAGATTAATGAAGAGGTAGACGATTGATATATATATATATATATATATATATATATATATATATATATATATAGGTGTATGATTCATAGATAGACCGATGGATCGATTGATCGATAGATAGAGACGATACGCAGAGAAGCGCCCTTGTAGCGAAATGGCTCTGTTACGGCGATTTAGAAATCGTCCGTTTAGTAAAACACACAGTGACAGGGACACTGACATTCAAACGGACACACACACATACACCCTCGATATTAATTGTTATTCATAGGCTTCCACCTGATCGAGCCTGGCGCCTCTAATGACCAGTCTACGAGACCCGAATGTGCCAATTGCATAGCGCTATTGCATTCCGACGCGTACGTGATCACGCATTCGACGTCGATTCAACGCTCCAACAGACAAATTCCAAATCGATCGTTTTCTAATTTCCCTTGAGCACCCCTCCCCAAGCCTCCCTCTTCTCGTTGACCTGTTATCAAGGTCACGGGTCCCTGTTTCCATGGTTACAGGATCCAACCACGCTGGTCCGTCCACATTTTTACGTGTTTTTGGGCTGGTATGTTCAGTCACAGCAGCTTCCTATAAGAGACCAAGGAATCAGCGTATACTCCGACGTCATCGACGACAAACCTCGGTTCCGCTTTGCTCTGGCGGTTTTATAGCGCCGTTTATTCCGGATTACTCTCGGTCAACGCATCGAGTCGAGTCCGCCTTATCTGATCACCCGATGGAGGTGGAATTTATGGGGCGCGTTGAGGCGAGTTGGCGGGGCGCAATGACCAAAATGCGACCAACGGAGAGAAGGAGAAGGAGATCTGGGACAATGGGAGAGTCGTTGACGCTAAGCGCAGCAGACGAATGCAGAAAATGCCCAATGGCGCTGTTTTAATAGACGCTACTAATTGCAATTATGTATGTGTATGGTTATTTATATAGCGCCTTATGAAACCTCAACTATGTATGAGAAGTATAATGTAATGGACGCCATTGCACATATCCGGTTTAATTCGGCTCCTGTAATAACTTGTCATCATTTGTTCGTACTGTGCTTGTAATCATACTGCAGTTTGTTTATTTATTTATTTATTTATTATTACTATTTTCATTTTAATATTATTATCATTATTATTATTACTATTATTATTCATATTATTATTCATATTATTATTATTATTTTTATTAAAAGTTTATCGTTCGATAATTTCTTTCCCGATCAAAATTACGTGATAGTCTTTTCAGCCTCTAGAGTGAGAAAATGCATAGATGACGAATTGAGTGATTATACAGATGAACGAGAGTTAGTGAGTGAGTAAAGTGAGTAAGTATCAAACAAACAAGAAAGTATACCCTCATGCCGCTGCTGGCTATATATATATATATATATATATATATACACATATATATACTTTGCTGAGCGAACAAGCGAACGAGCTAACGAGCGAACGAATGAGTGAATGAGTGAACGAGCGAGTGAGTGAATGAATGAGTGACAGAGTGACTGAGTTTCATTAATATAAGACAAACGCTCGCGCATTAAGAAGCGCATACGTGGACACAAACACACGCACTGTTGTTACGAAAAACACGGAGGCAGCCAAGCGGTGACGATCGAAGGCTTTAATTAAATCATCTGTAAATTGCGAATTCCACTCGGTTGACTTGGCACACATCCCACAATCCGACTGACGCAATATATTTCCACGAGACACGATTTCTCGCATGCAGAGAAAAAGACTTGAAGCCCAACGGAAGTAGGTAGATGTCGTTCCTCCTGAATGACACTAAGCCGGGACCGGATGTGCCTCCAGCGAGATCCTTGTCTGTCTGCATGTATGTGTGTTTGTCTGCGTGTCGCCTTGTTACTGGATGTGTGTCTGTCTCTATGAGTATCTGCTTTGAGTGTGTCCATATGTCAGTTTCTCTATATATGATTATCTGTTTGATTGTCTTTCTGTATGTCTGCCTGTCTGTATGTCTTTCTGTCTTTCTGTCTCCTTCTTCTTTCCCCACATGCCTGGACAACACAGCTCTTAATATTAGAATCCGTCGACCAAAGATGCTTCTCTCTGTCAGACAGAAAAGATGGTCGCCCGTAGTCACGCACGGAATCTCGTCTTTTGCGAGATGTTTTTTATAGAGGTCGTGGAACGTGTCGGTTGTGGCCTTCCATTACCGTTCTCAGCGTAGTTGCGTCGTGATGGAATACCATACGTGACATTAGGCTCTGACCTTTTTATGGAGAGCCATTACCGGAATCGCCCTAATCCTCTATACTAATAATTGGTATTCGCATTATTTGCCGTTTCGATGTATACAAAACAGGCCTACACCCGCTGTAAATAATTGCATGTTCATATATAGGCCTAGGGGTACGCTGCGGTGTATATATGCATACTTGTATTCGAAGTATATATTGCTAATATAGTTATATTTTGCTAATTGCTTTAACAGTCGTAGAAATTACAATTAGCATCATGTTGTCTCTAGCGCAGAGAGTGCCTCTGGGTAGATTTGCTTGCTATATCAGGTTTTCATATCATATTATATATATATATAAATTAAATAACAGGAAGCGTGATCACGTGGTCATGCATTCTAATTAAGTTACACTTTCAAGCGTTTTGATTGGTTACGACTACGAATAGACGACGTCTGTATGTTCAGATGTTGCGTGAAAGATAAAAAGCTTCGTGTAAT
Source organism: Bimastos eiseni (assembly GCA_959347315.1). Taxonomy (NCBI): domain Eukaryota; kingdom Metazoa; phylum Annelida; class Clitellata; order Crassiclitellata; family Lumbricidae; genus Bimastos; species Bimastos eiseni. Next base: position 39,732,070 of record OY365812.1, on the reverse strand, counting down.
CACTGTAATGAGTGAAATAGGTCCTATTTGTTGTCTAAGTCCATCGCTTCTGTTTCCCTTTCTGCCTCTCGTCTAGATATATTTAATTAGGAATAATCATTATATCAGAAAGCGTGACTCGAAATCTTTAAGGGCATGATCTCCAGTGAATTCGTTCATGGAAACATTTTCAAAGCGCCCTTCAAAGGTAGCTACTCAAAAGCACTCCCAACTACAGCTTGGACCAAAAGGTAAGTTTTCAATTGGCCATAAAAAGTACCACTGCACGATTTAGGGTACAGACATAATTCAAGAGAAAGGCCAAAGAGATAGCTCGTTACTCAATGCGCTGTTGGCCAGAAAGCCAAAGTAGAATCTTCAACATATTGTGAATTAAATGAGGTTTGCTCAATTATTTTAAGTCCCTTCGTTATATGTTTCCATCCGACAAAGCGGAAGTAGGGCCTAATAAAATAAGAGTCCTACACAAATCTTTTGCTTCTAACAGCGCCCATGCTATAGTCTATATATCAGAAGTGTGTGGTCGGGTTTTGTCGTGAGTCTGTCTGTGTATGCGATGGTCGTCTGTGCGAAGCAGTAGCAGCATCGGCGAATGGATGTCATTTGATGAATCGTGAAGGAAGTTCACTCGCTTCACTGTCAACAAACTCAACATTCCACAGAGAATATGACCGATCTGTACATCAGAAGATCTCATTAACTGTCATCGTAGTTGATCGAGGACGAAACGAAGAATGTTCGGAATACGAGAAGGCAAATCAGAAGTTTATCAGAAACGTATATATATATATATATATATTATGAATGATTATATGAATTATGTCTGTACCCTAAATCGTGCAGTGGTACTTTTTATGGCCAATTGAAAACTTACCTTTTGGTCCAAGCTGTAGTTGGGAGTGCTTTTGAGTAGCTACCTTTGAAGGGCGCTTTGAAAATGTTTCCATGAACGAATTCACTGGAGATCATGCCCTTAAAGATTTCGAGTCACGCTTTCTGATATAATGATTATATATATAATATCCTTCAACAGGTTAACATAAGGCGCTACATAAATAGCCAGATACATACATGCATATATATATACAAATATATATATACCTACGAAAATGGAACAATATATATATACGGAGCAATGGGAGCGTTACATATGCAGACTTTTTTTACTGCATTGGTGTAACCTTGATCCTTCTAAACTTTTAACCAAATAGATCGACTCAGATGATTTTCGCCACCGTTGCCCGTTAGAATGGATGCCACGACATTTCAGTTATGATCATTCAATAAAAAAAAATGTTAACGTATACAGTTGATAATCCTCAGCAAATTAAAATGGCTGCTTTTGAGTTGGTATAGGGGTCTACTGGTGCTGCCCGCGGCGTTTAGAATGATTCAAGCAAATACTTGTGAAGTGAAGAATTACGGAATTTTTTAAAAATCGAGTATTTAGATATTTTTTACAGACATCGAGTGTTTATAAATCGAACTATATAGCGCTATAGCATGAATCTGAAACAAGAGACAGTCTAAGTGATGATCGCGGTTTCCCCAGAGGAGAGCTTCGAGCCATTACCCATTACTGTGCATTTGAGCAACACTCGATCAGTCAGACGCCTTTACTATGATTGGCATACGCTCCATCACATTCGAAATCATCGAAGCGACGCAGCCGTCACGCTGACTGTCTGTCCGCCTGCACCCTTCTGTGTCTCTCTCCGTCCGTCTCCCTGTCCGTATGTCTGTCTGTGTGCGTGCCTGTCTGTCCATTGTGTTCCGTGGTTCTCCTCCTCCTTATCCTTCTCCCTCTCTCTCCTTCACCTCCTCCTTAACCTCCCTCATTCTCTTCCTCCTCCTCCTCTTATTCCACGCCCCACTCATTGCGTCCTCCAAATCCCCACTTTCCATTGTATTTATAAATTCGTCTTATACCCCTCTGGGATTATTCCGTCCAATAGAACCTCGAGAAACAATGTCCGACTTCTGACATCCCAAATGACGCCATTTTTGATCGTCGTTGTTCTTTCCACTTCCCTATTCTTCCGTTTCCACCATCCAACAACAACAATAACCATCAGCTCCTTATCTTCCTCTTTGTTGTCTTTTTCTTTTTCTCTTCCGCTGACTTATCTGATGTCGTCATTTCCGCCACTTCTCTTCTCTCCCGTCTTCGTCAATGCTTCCAATTCATCCACAACTTCCACCACTTCCATTACCATCGCCACCACCGCCGTCGCCATTAATATCACCTCCTCCTCCTCCTACTCCTCTTCCTCCTCCTCCTCCATCGCTTTAGACTAATTCTCTGCATCTACTGCAATCATCCTCTCCCTTCCTTCCTTCCTTCCTTCCTCCCTCCCTTCCTTCCTTCCTTCCTTCCTTCCTCCCTTCCTTCCTTCCTTCCTTCCTTCCTTCCTTCCTCCCTTCCTTCCTTCCTTCCTTCCTTCCTTCCTTCCTTCCTTCCTTCCTTCCTTCCTTCCTTCCTTCCTTCCTTCCTTCCTTCCTTCCTTCCTTCCTTCCTTCCTTCCTTCCTTCCTTCCTTCCTTCCTTCCTTCCTTCCTTCCTTCCTTCCTTCCTTCCTTCCTTCCTTCCTTCCTTCCTTCCTTCCTTCCTTCCTTCCTTCCTTCCTTCCTTCCTTCCTTCCTTCCTTCCTTCCTTTCTTCCTTCCTTCCTCCTCCTTTCCTGTTTGTGTCTCCATTTTCTATTCTTCCTCTATTTCCCATTCCTTTTCCATTTCTCCTTCCTCCTCCTATTCCCCTTATCCTGCTCTTCCTCTCCTTCTCCTTATCCCCTTGCTCCTCCTCTTCCACTTCCTCCTTCTTTTCCGTCTCCTCCTTCTTTTCCTCTTCTTCCTCTTCCTCCTCTTCCTTCTCCTGGTTTTCCACCCGCTTCGTCTTGTTCGCTGAGAAACTCTGAGAGATTACATTTGAGGAACCCAACCCACAATTCAAACGACAACAGGATATAATTAAGTTCAATTAACTGTCCAGTCTTTGCAACATCTGCGACTGGAAGATGCCACACACGCACACACACGCACACACACGCACGCACACACACCCAAAGACACACACACATACACACACGCACACACGACTCATGTATCATAGATTATATCAGATTAGATAAGACATATGGCGCTACATAAGTTAGGACGCCATATCCTCTCAAGCACATCACGACCGATATAGAGACAGACACAGAGAAACAGACAGTTGGACGGAGGGCTATAAATAGAGAAGGAGAGAGAGAGACGTCTACTATAGTATTCAACACAGACGAAGTCAAAACAGATCGTTATTGGAAATATATCCGTAGAAACTTAGATCCCAAGAGATCCTCACAGACAATAACATCAATACAAAATATATTCATATAAATATATATATATATATATATATATATATATATATGTTATTGCATACAAAAGAAACAAATCTACGTATATATATATAATATATGTATATATATTGTATATATGCATAATTCCACAATGTTCGTCCAAAACAGTAAACTCGATACGAATCAAGATAGATTTCTATCCGGTGATAAAAACAACTTACATATATATATATCATATATATACGATTAAATGCATTATATATAAATGCATGCAACTTTCATATAGATATAGGTATACACACATAAAAAATATAGGCATTAATACCGTTGCATTGGTAGATTTTCGATAATCCTTAATGCAATGCATGCAATGTGTGGATATATATATAAACGAACAGTCATACATAAACAATGTATGTAAATATATGGTTCATATATATATACATGTATATGTATATATATATAGAAGGGGGATTTATTTTTCTTCCGGATGGAGTTTTCCTGAATGTTCCGTCGTTGTTTCTGTTATACGATCGGAAGTCTATAAGGATCGTTGATGTTTCCGCTCTTAACGTTATTTCGTCTCTCTTGTCTGTAATGACTTCAGTAGCAGTGCTATCAAGATCAACACGACAAAGAGGCATGTCTATCTGTCTATCTGTCTGTCTGTCTGTCTGTCTGTCTGACTATCTGTCTGCTTCAGGCGCAGGCTGTTTTCATACATTCTCAACAGAACGTTTTCCACTTGAGTAGTTTAGTAATAATTCATCAATCGATTCATTTTGTTTGCAAAATCAATGAATTGACCTCTGAAGAAAAACCAAAAATTGTTAGTGGAAAAAATCTGCCGACTTTAACTAACGAAAAGGCTTTCGATGTCCATAAAGCGTGGCGACCTCATTATTCTTAGTCTCGGCATATGAACTACCGCGGTGGCCAGTCCATTCCCTCGCCGTCTTATCTCCCCACCCACGGTCAGTGCAATCATAACAGCTGAGTGGGATAAATGGGAATGGGTGGGAACAGGTGGAGCTGAAATCTGGAAGAAGAAAAAATTTCTTCCGCGATGGGATTTGAACTCGCGACCTCTTCAGTCCGTTAACCGTTGGACCATAACGCATCTCATCGTCTAAAGAAGCTCCGTTTAAATTGATGAATCGGCGGAAACAACCGGAAGAGGCCGAAAAGACCCGAGCAGAGGAGAGGCCAGATGAGCCCCCAAGGACCTGCGCTGCTGTCGTCAGTCCCGGCAGAGGCTATCGGTCTCCGACTGAGGCGAATCGAGGCGGTTGCCTGATATCGTCTGAGAAACGCTCCCACTCATTCATTTGAAAATAATGCACGGCCTAAAGGAAGTTTAGACCGTTTCTATGGTTATATTTGACTATAATTATGCACATGGTCTAAACGCATGATCACTTATGCACCATATATATATATATATATATATATATATATATATATATATGGCGCATAAGTATGTATATATATATATATATTAATATAGTTTTGGTCACATGTGGTACGTTAATTTCTTCATATTTGATGCATTTTGACACCGTTCCATATATATATATATATATATATATATATATATATAATTTTATTCTTGCAATTATTCTATGGAGAGGTCTCGAAGTATATTAATGTTCAACATCGTTTAATCTTGCTGTCAAAAATCTGTCAGGACGATTCATCATTTTAGAACGATTGGTAAGCTTATAACGCATCCTCACCAGACGAAGACAGACAGACAGACAGACAGATACACAGACAGACAGACAAACAGACAGCTACACAAGCACATAGACACACAGACAGACACAGACAGACACAGACAGACACAGACAGACACAGACAGACACAGACAGACACAGACAGACACAGACAGACACAGACAGACACAGACAGACACAGACAGACACAGACAGACACAGACAGACACAGACAGACACAGACAGACACAGACAGACACAGACAGACACAGACAGACACAGACAGACACAGACAGACACAGACAGACACAGACAGACACAGACAGACACAGACAGACACAGACAGACACAGACAGACACAGACAGACACAGACAGACACAGACAGACACAGACAGACACAGACAGACACAGACAGACACAGACAGACACAGACAGATAGACTGATACATCGGGACTGACACAGAAAGACCCACAGAGGCAGATTCGAGAACTTCCATCACAGCGTTCATCTTTAATTTCTGGATGCTGACCTCTTCAAGAATTTGCTTTGGGTCGAACCATCGACGGATACTTTGTGCATCACACAAAGTCGCTATAGAAGTTATTGATTGCAGTTAGAATTTCACAAATTGTTAGGTATTATTAGATCTACATTGAAAAGAATGACTGCTTGGTATTTGCAGTTATAGCCAACAACATCTCGAACAATATTCGCACAGTATTGACATTCTGCCTCGCTTAGTTACTAATATTTATTTTTATTTTTACCGATATACATACGATAACTTAATTTAAGCAATACTATCATTAAGCTTATTGTTAATATTACTATTATAGCAACTGATATTGATAGTGACGATAATAATAGTAGTAGTAATAATAATAATAATAATAATATTATTATTATTATTATTATTATTAATTATTTTTATTATTTATTATTATTTATAATTATTATCATTATTATGATTATTATTATTATTATTATTATTGTTATTATTATTATTATTATTTTTCATTATTATCATTATTATCATCGTCATCGTCATTGTCGTTGTCGTCGTCGTCGTCATCATCATCGTCATCATTATCGTCTGATGGGAAGGGTCTCGAATCGTTGCCTGAGAATTCTCTGACCTTTTCTCTGACTACCATTAAGACAACCCCTCTGATTCGACGCAGCACTCGTGAGTTAGCTCTGGCCTGCGCTTGGGTTTCGAGTGGCGATTCGGTAATTATTTATGTCCAGCGTAACGCACAATTCTCGCCTCAAGCATAACAGTTTTGCGCGCTACTCAGGCGTAGGCCAGTTTTATGTCAGAGATAAGAGCTACACCCTGGCTACTCCAATACCATGCATATGGGCCCAGAAGTTGGGAGATTACGATTACCGATCGGCTGCCTCCAAAAACTAGACACAGTTCGCTAGAATGAAAGTCGAGAGCGCAATGGTCTCCTTGTTACAAAGCGTAGAGTGGGACTTCAACGCTCCTTCCTTTCTCGGAGACGCTTTTGTTGGTTATTATGAAACAGCTCAAGCAAAACAATAACTCAGCGATTGCTCAGAACCAGCGATTAATGGTCTTCATACAATGGTGATTCATCAATAACTGCAAAGAGTAGGAGAAGGAGGACAACGGTGACGGCAACAACAGAGACAACAGGAACAAAAACAACAATTATAACAATGCATTATCAACAACAGCCACCACAACAACGACGACGGCGGCGGCGGCGACGATGGTGGCGATGACGAAGACGACGACGATGATGATGACGATGACGATAAAGCCATCTTCGAAGACTAGCCATTCCAGAACAACGCACCCCCTCTATTTTTTTATTCCAAGGGATCATAATGTACACTTCGAGGAGTAAATGATAATAATAGTAATAAGTTTAAGAACAGCCACTACTACTACAGCCGCAACAACAACAAAAGAGCGAGAACGACAAAAACAGCAAGAGCGACAACAAGAGTAGGAACAACAACAGCAAGAGCAGCGGCAAGAACAACAGCAAGAGCAGCGGCAAGAACAACAGCAAGAGCAGCGGCAAGAACAACAGCAAGAGCAGCGGCAAGAACAACAGCAAGAGCAGCGGCAAGAACAACAGCAAGAGCAGCGGCAAGAACAACAGCAAGAGCAGCGGCAAGAACAACAATGGCAAAAACAAAAAGGTACAACGACGGGAAATCTCTTTACTTGACACCAGTAACTACTTCGTACAAATCTCTAACAATAAAAGCAGGCGCTTACTCTTCTGTCGGCGTTCCTTTGATGTCTTCCTTCAAGCGGCGGAGCACCCTTTTTTCCTCCACAGCGGTCTACATTGAGCCGCGAAAGGATCTCTTCTGCGCAAGTGAGTCGAACAGCGGAGTAATCGCTGCATTATGCGCCCACCCCCTAACGCCGCCACCGACTAGATGGCGCATGCGCAGTTGTCGGTGATGCGGCGTTATGCGAAGGATGATGAGGGATGAATGAGAAGAGCAATGGATGCAGACGGGGTGGAGTTGGCACCGAGGGAGATCTAGGGGAACCAAACCCATTTTTTGTTACTTTTGGGAAGACCCCAATTTTTTATACCAAAAGCAGTAGTTTTAGTTTAACGTCAATGTGTGATAACAGAAAGCATTGGCGTCACCCTCCACCTTTATCCAGGCTTGAGACCGGCACGGACTAAGTGTGAGCACTGGCGAAGTTTAATACCATAATGTATTTGATCTATACAGCAACCGCAAATGATACCGACCAGTGGCGCCGCCAGACGCCAAGAAAGTAGACGCAAAGTCGCAGACATAATTGTTTAATACATAAAACATGTCCAGTTCTTTTGGCCAATCAGTGGTCGCCATTATTCATGCCATTATGAAGACTTAAGGATCATTGCATAGACTTAACGGCACATAGACGAAAACTCTATAAGACAGTCTTAAATTTCGACAATTATTGTCTTAAAAAATGCAATATATAGAACAGCGTTTGTTTAAAGCGTCTCAGCTTTCAATATTAATAATTATGTCACGCGTTGGTTCTCAGCTATCCAACTTCCGCAACTCACGACCATTGTTCGAACCCACGGCCTTCGATGTCTCCGTCTCCTCTCTTACAGACAGACAGACAGGCAAGCGGGCAGACAGACATTTATCTATGTTTAGGACTTTGAGAGCCTCGTCTATGTAGCCGTAATATTATTGAAAGCCGAGAATACCTAAGTAAATACTGTTGCAATGCGTTTAAGTCATTTATCGGCGTATAAGACTTTGAGAGTTTTCTTCTATGCAGATAGGCGGACGGACGGACGGACATGCAGAAGAACAGACAGACAAACAGACACAGACAGATGCGAAGGGAATGATGAGGTCTTCCCCGAATTTCCATGAACATGCCACAACATCCCAAGATACTCCTCAATGGACCCGACAACGTACTACAATCTGGCCACCCAATTTTTTTTCATGGGTTTCATAGGTCCCTAGCAGACAATAACCCATTCTCTTTAATCTTGCCGCTTGTTCATTCTTCTTTGATCATGCCGCGCATCTAATTTTGCGTCCACCTAGTATTCGAAGCCATCCGCATGAAAGATGTGCCCTGGGAAATGTATATCACTGCCTCGTTTGTTATCCATAGATTGTTTATACATTTCTATAGTATACAACGCAGCGACGTCACGATCCCCGAGGGTTGATTGGCATTCATCGATAACGCCACCTATCGGAGGGTGAGGATACGATCGAAATCTACCAAGTCATTTCCGGCGGCCATCTTGGATTCCGTGCGGAGTCGAGTTCCAGGAATGTTACGCTTCTCGTTCGAGATATCCGATATAAAGGAGCTTCATCAATCTTGCATTTTATTATAATCAGACGCAAGAGGGAAAACATTTCGGAACTATTGCCCAGGGCAGGCTTTAAAATGCTATAATATTATGTAAGAGGTTCTAAATATGAACAAATGTACAAGAGCTTCACATGTTTCTCTTCCTCCTCCTCCACTTCCTCCTCCCCTTCTCCTCCACCCCTTCCTCGTGCATATACATACATACAGATTGTATATAAATATACCATATATATATCTCTCTATAATATAATATATATACATTAGAGCTGTGGAAGTTAACAATTTATTAATCGATTAATCGTTAATTTATTTTAACGATTAAATTTGTTTTAACGATTAATCGTTTCGATTATTTTGCCCATCACTAACATGTACCTAAAGTCTGAAAGACACAACATAAGTGGTATACGTTGTAATATGGCGGCGGATAGTAATCGAGATATTAAATATAAACACATATCATGTCGATTACATGAACATTTTGGTTTTAAATAATTGGCTAACGGAAATATCGAAAATACTGATAACGTTTATTGCATTCATTGCTTGCAACAAATCGCTTGCATACAATGGATCTAACACTTCAGTATGAACAAGAAAACCGCCTGTGTTAATTTCTGTGTGTAACTAAATTCAGAAACTGAAAATTTTAATTGAAATGTCATTAATTTGTTTGAAAAATGTAATTATACACATTTGTGTGATTTAATCGAAATTAACTAATAATTATTCGTTAAATTTTCTAAAGTTAACTGTTAAAATTAAATTAATCGTTAACAACCCTAATAGGCTATTCATATAATATATAATACAGCTGAATAACGCAGGATTTTATTATATAGACTACATATTCATTGTCGTAATCGTAAACTATAAATTTATATACAGCGGTCATTTGGAAGCAATGGGTACGAAAAAATTATCATTTTCTCGTTCTATGACGGCATGGGTATAAACGCGGGCGTTGCCATGAAAGTGTGTATACAGTGTAACATGCCATGAAAGTATGTATACAGTGTAAGATTAATTCGAAAGAATCGATTATTTAGCGCCATTTGTGAGCATGAAAACAGCCGGAAGCAGAGTTCGACCCAACGATGCTCTGTTGACACAGCGTCAGAGCAACGACGATCACGTGATATGTAAAAACATACAGAGAACTACTGCTTACGGTATTCACAATGGACCACTAAGACAATAAGGATCATTCGCTCGTACCCATCGCCGCTAAATGGCTGGTCATCGATAGGGTGATGATGATGATGATGATGGTGGAGGCGACGACGACGACGGCGACGGCGACGACGACGATGATGATGACGACGATGATGATGACGACGTTGACGACAGTGATGACGAATGATGATGACTTGCAAACCGAACACGTCTTCATTTCAGCCGACGCCGATGTCACGTCAAGAGGTCTCATCTTTGTCGTTGTCCTTTTGACGCTTGGTTTTGCCACATATTGAAATAGAGCGACATTTTGCACCTAATTACTTCCTGCATTTCAATATTCTTGGTATCTTTGCGAAGCGTGGCTGGCATAATGCTATTATCATAAAAGGTCATAGATGGCAACATGGATTTTGCATCAACGCTATGAACATCTCTAGTATTCGTCTTGACCTTTGCAAAAGTACAGTTTGCGTTTTCTGCAAATGGTTACTCGCGAGTAATTTCACTATAATTCGATTTGAGTCATGGCTACTAATTAAATTTCAATGGCCTGCAGGGACGTCATATAGCTATGAATGCGTATCATAATTTAGTTCTTGTATTGTTAAGCATTTTCTAGTATGATTAGTTGAATACTTAGAATATATATATATATACACATATATATATGTGTTTTTCTCACTGCTGCCTTTAGACTAAGATGCAACTTGGGGCCTTATTAAGTGGATTATTTGACTCGTCTTGGTCTCCTATTTGTCCTCAATTGTAATTCATGACGTCTGTATTCTCCATTTACCGAACATATAAATTGGAGGCAAGTAAAAGATTTGATAATTGGTTTGATTTGGTTAGGAATAGAGAGTAATAGCCTATTACTCCGAAATGTCTTAATAAAGAGTTGCTGTTATATGCTGTCAGTTGGCTGGTTAGGGTGCCTAAGGTTGAACGACTCATGCATTACAGTAAATGAAAGAGATGCATTGTGGTGTAAAACACTGCGCCGATTAAGCCACACGGCACCGGCGTCGACACTATGAAATCGGCGCATGGCTCTAATTCATGGTTCGATGCTTTCGAAACGTTGTCAACAAAAGCAGACTTATTCTAAAACCGAACGATTACATGTAAATTAGATGCCCGCGTTTTCTAAAGCGAACAAACTCAAGTTTTAACGAATCAGTTGGGGCAAAAGCTTCAAGGCCCCTACCCGTTTCACTCACAAATCCCGTGCATGTCGAAGCCCCCCTCGCATGAGACTTGCGTGAACGCTTTCATCCGTGGAGCCCATCTCCAAAGGCATTTAAGTATATTCCGGTCTTTTCAATTAGACGCGAACAATGCGAATCAATCGCTTGATCCTTGAACGACGTCGACCATTCTTCTATCGATCAGACGGATGCGCGTCACTCGAGAATGGTGCCAGTCCGAGGAATGTGTAAATGAGGAGGGCGACGCTAATGACAATTATCGTCACACACCAGCAGCAGTACATTATATGCCGCAGATGACACGCTCCCAAGAGGATGAGATTGGGGTGAAGCAGACGATCAATCGTTGGACTATGTTCCACTGTGAAGTGGTCTCGGAACCTTAATCCTTTATCGTTGCGTTGTGTAGGCTGCCCATATATCCTAGAAAAATAATTGAATATTTCTGCTCACAATTGCACGAGTACGCTGAGTTTCGCTGCTGGTTAGAACGAGGTGAGAAGCGACTGCGGTCGCCGTTCTGTTTGAAAGGTGTGCGTCGCTTAGAGCTGTATGCATTGAATCACTTCTGGTGTAATGGTTGCTGAAGACAGACGCTGGTTGTCTGAACGAATAAGGGAATGAGTGAATAGGCAAAGAAACGAATAAACACGTAAGTGCCAGAGTGTCTACAGCCATCGTTGGACATCGTCATCATAATCATCGCCAGCTTCTGCTTATTCTTTTCCGTATCATCATCATCATCACCATCGCCTTCTTCTTCCTCCTCCTCTTCCTCTTCGTCATCTTCTTCTTTACTACTATCATCGTCATCCTCATTGCCATAATTATTATCACCATTGTTATCATAGCTGCTATAATTATCATAATAATTGTAATCATTATAATTATTATGATTTACTAACTTCTATTGCGCCAAAACCAATTCGTATTGAGAACAACGCCCAAAGGTCACTTAAGAGCCCATGCAGTCACAAACTGTCTGATGTCATATTACGGTATATGTCGACATCAGACATTTTTTCCTCTAAGCATTATTTCACGTGGCCACACCGACCGTCTTCAGCCATTGCCATGCTGTGGGCCACCCTTAACCAGATACGCCGATGCCTTGTTAGTCTGTCATAGAGCCTTCACCAGACATAATAGCTTCGAGAGTGTCCGAAATAAGAGATGTCACAACGGACATGGCGTTTCCGACGCGTTCTCCGATAGCTGCCAGAAGCATAAGGACGACGTCCACGTTGAGAGAGATGCTTCTTATGACAGAAGATGTCCTTCAGAGGGGGCGTAGGGTCGTGCATGAATAGAACACCATTTACGTATAAATTTTGACTCTATTTGGGGAAGACCGCGGACGTATAGAAGTCGGTAAGAGTTTAACGGAGTAGGGCGGCTTCTGAATGGGTCTTTGAAGGATATAGGCCCTATATAAATGTGTGCGAGGGAGGGACTGAAACCCGAAGGACCCAAACGGAGAGAGAAGCTTCCTACAGATGCTGTGTGTGTATGTATGTATGTATGTATGTATGTATGTATGTATGTACGTATGTATGTATGTATGTATGCATGTATGTATGTATGTATGTATGTATGTACGTACGTATGTATGTATGTATGTATGTATGTATGTATGTATGTATGTATGTATGTATGTATGTATGTATGTATGTATGTATGTATGTATGTATGTATGTATGTATGTATGTATGTATGTATGTATGTATGTATGTATGTATGTATGTATGTATGTACGTACGTACGTACGTACGTACGTACGTATGTATGTATGTATGTATGTACGTACGTACGTACGTACGTACGTACGTATGTATGTATGTATGTATGTATGTATGTATGTATGTATGTATGTATGTATGTATGTATGTATGTCAAGTATAGATACAATATAGAAACAAATGTATATAGTTGCCACAATGTCTTTCTGTCTGTATGCCTGCCTGCCCATCTGTCTGTCTGTTTATCTGTCTGTATGTATGTCTGGAAATAGAGAATCATTCGAATACCGACGTAACGCATTGTGTGCGGTAAGAATCTAAAGGTTGTTGCTGGATTAGCCAACCTTTCTCTCGAGTAGTATTACCCATTGAGTTTACTTATCTTTTCTGTTTCCAGGATGACTTCCTACATCAGCCGACTCCCAAGAAGTATCTCCAACTCCTCGCATCAACACGCACCCATCCCACTCCTCATCACCCTTCTCCTCTTCACTGTACTGATCATTCTCTCCCAAATATCTCACTCCTACGCTACACCACCCAGCGCTCTAACAACTCTGCATCACGTGACCGGCACGCCATTGCCCTCTAAGACCCCAGACACACCGAGATCCGCTTACATACAGACGACGTTCCATCAATTTGTCAACGTCTACGCCACTCAACACCCTCTATCGACCATATCCAGCGCCACCAGGATGGACTGCGCCCAGCTCTGCCTACAAATACCATCCTGCTCCGGATTCAACTACCTTCGAAGTCCCCCATCGAGCTCCGGCGGTTCATGCGATCCGAAGAACGATCCGAAGGGCTCGACCTGCGAGTTCCTTGCCTTTGAGAGCATCTCGAACGTTTTATTCGCGAGTGGAACACAGCCTCTCTGCAGGAACCTCTACGCCAACGGAGCAGCGACCAACGACGGAAAGAGTGGACTCAATCTCTGCCTCAGCGCCCCCTGTAAGAACTCAGGGGCATGCGTTGCTTCCACGGGATCCTACGTCTGTGACTGTACAGAGGCAACGACAGGGAGAAACTGCGAAACGATGCGTATGTATGCAATATAAGATATAGAATGACAGACAGACGGACAAAGAAACAAACCATCATATAAACACACATACATTGTGCTTGTGTTTAGATGTGTCTGTGTCTGTGTCTGTGTCTGTGTGTGTCTGTGAGCAGACAGATAAATACGCAGACATTTAAAATACATAGAAAGAGACATCAACGCATACATATACAGCCTACATGCAGTCATTGAATTGTCGGGGTTGGGGGTTGGGATGGTTCAACCCAGCCAGTTGATTCTTAAGAAATACCTTGGGGTCAAGCAACCCCTTCCCCAAGATCAGCTTTCAGTGACCCTCAACAATTTCTCATTTAAACCGGTTTCAGGTTCGTAAACATTCTGGTCTGGACAAGTGAACAATTTAAACCCTGCCTTACGTACTTGTATATCAATCAATCAGCAATCAATTAATTAGTATATTTTTAGTGTATACTTAACCAACTAGTACTTGCTATTTATGTTCAAATTATCATTAGGGGTTCCCTTATTTCCGGACACAGTGAACATATATATATACACATATATATACATATATATATACATATATATATACATATATATACATATATATACATATATATACATATATATACATATATATATACATATATATACATATATATATATACATATATATACATATATATATACATATGCATATGCAAAGGGTATGTATGCAGGTATGTGTGTGTGCATGTATGTAAATATGTATGCATGACTGCATGTATGTGTGTAAGTATTGTATGTATATATTACTTAATTATATATATATATGGATATTAATGTCTGTATTTATAGACAGTAAATACAGTGCCTTTCAATTCATCAACAAGTAAGCCAGCAGTAAGATATTTTATTTAAGGTTCCTGTGACACTCGTTATATATGTACATATATCAATTTGCCTACATAAGCCTACATACATTCATTCAATCATTCATTCAATCACTCATTCAATCATTCATTCATTCATAAATACATACGGACATAGACACGTGCGCACGAGGCATCAATTCTTTCGACTATTCCGTCACAATACCAATATAATCGACGTGTTATTTTCCCTCACGCTCTAATCGATCGCCTTGATTTCTTTTCAGTTTAAGCCACCCGCCCTGCAGCTGTTATTTTCTCAGGGCCAATCTATAATTGATTGTCTTTGGTCCCTGCTCTTTCTCGTCCACCGTCTAAGGTCTTTCTATACGATCGTCCTTGATTACTACGCAGTTCTTTTCTCGCCCATGACGTAACGTATACATCGATCTTTCATGTTTATCAATGTTTAGACCACGATGTGTAATGTAATGTCTTATTTCTCCCACATATGTTTTACGCCCAGGAGGCATTGATTTCAATGTTCTACTTTTTATCTGGCGTTTACGGACTTGAATTTTTATAGCGCCTGTGTTTAAGCTGGTCTCCCCTTTTATGAGCGCGAAGCAATTTTCAAAAATTTACATTACATTATAATGATCACGTGTTTTCGCCCACGCTGTAACGAATGTGCCGTTTGGGTGTGTTATCAGTTACAGTTACAGCTACAGTTAAAGCTACAGTTACAGCTCCAGCTACAGTTAAAGCTACCGTTACAGCTCCAGCTACAGTTAAAGCTACCGTTACAGCTACAGCTACAGTTAAAGCTACCGTTACAGCTCCGGCTACAGTTAAAGCTACCGTTACAGCTCCAGCTACAGTTAAAGCTACCGTTACAGCTCCAGCTACAGCTACAGTTGGCTACAACTGTACTACGAACAATCCGTGTGGATCTGGAGGGGGAGACTATTTCCCCATAGCTGATGATACGTCCAAATACATCCAGTGTGGATCCGGAAATATGTGCTTCACTCGGTCCTGCGACCCTGGACTGCGCTGGGACCAGTCTCAGCAAGCCTGTAACTGGTGATGATTGATGATTGTGCTTCATCCTACGTCTCTTGCTGCTGGACCAGCAGATGCGGAGGCTGTTCAAACTGATGCAGATTGTGGTTCCAACGACTGACGCTTCGAGATTCGATTAGATTTGAGCCGCGGACAAATATAATTAACTTTATAGTTGAATTGGTTATGTTAGATTTTAGTTAAGCTGTGGACGTGGAAGTGTTTACGGAGTTAGGCTAGGTTAGTTGCAATTGAATGACGCTGTGTGATAACAAAGGTCGTTATCGGCTCCCTTCTCTGTTATCCAGGCTTAGGATAGGGACTGGCACTGCTGGACTGCAAACAGCCTAGGAGTTTGTTTAAGGCGTCGCCAAGCCACGGATTATGGTTATTTATACGTATTTATCTCGTTATTCGCTAGATGGCTGCGACCTAATGACTAATGGACCAGTTATTCGCTCGCTGGTTACATGGCCGCCCTGTTAGAAAGTCGACTACAAGGTAGAAGGTTCAAATCCTGGCCATGGGTGAAAGGGGGGGGGGGTCGAGAGCTGTGTCCTCCATTTGCACCCTTCAGCAAACCAATGTCTTTATGGAATGAGACTTCTGGGAAGCAGCTGCCAGTCCTCATATGCCGAGGCTGAACAGAGCGAAGTCGGTCATCCAACATTTGATGTTCATACCTGCTTCTTTTCGCTGGGTGACGCTATAGGTTGTCACATACAAACACAGTTGCAAATCGTGATCTGAAAACTTTTATAGCGCCACTTCACCAAGCGCAGGGCACCAGCTTCTTCACGAGCGCTTCTTCGATGCAGAGGGGTTGCTCGTCAATGGACAGTTCGAGACAGACCAGAAGAAGTAGAATAGGTGCTAAGGCGTTGGGTGTCGCTTAGATCGAGAATTGGAAGATCAGATTAATCTGGGTAAATTATTTTCATTTATAACTTCTTGCTCTCATGCATAAACTCTATCATAAAAACCCTTTAGTGTGTTCTCCATTTTTCGCTAACAATTCCTAGCCGTGGCAGCCTCAGGGCTAGCTTTAAGGGACTAGGCCTACCCTTCTTTCTTCTCTCAGCTAGAAACTTAGATTGTCAAAATTTTTAATGTGGGATTGTAGGTTGTTTAAATAACGACCTATGGGCATATGGCGTTGAGATGCTCGTTTTCAATGGACTTCCTTTCAACGAAATTTTTTTGTAAGGCATTGTCACTGATTCGGTCAGACCAACGACAATTGCGCCACCTGCCGATCAACTTATAATATGCGCATTGGAGCCCAATGACGATAACTGAAATCAAATGCGTATGACTTTATAACGTTTATAACAAACTTTATTAACGCATGTTGAGATAGGCAACCATTTAGAAAAATGCTATTAATTACTATCACTAATCATTAATCAGAAATTCTCTTTTCGCATGTCTTTGACACATAACAGAATAAATATAATTTTTAACACCTTTATAACGCCTTTTAAATTGCATCCTCCGACACGATATAATTGTCCAATTCATTTATTCGTTCAATATATTAGAATTTTCCATTTTGTTTAACGATCATAAAGAGCATCAAAACAATTTCAGACCATCGATGTCGAACTATCTATATAATGTTAACAATTAATATTCAAAATTAAGAGTACATCATCGATAGTGTAGGATTATAGACAATATTCAATAATCCAAATCAACATAACAACCAAAGGAATGATAATATATCCAGACATTCAGGATTACAAAATAAACGAATACTTATCAACTTAAAAACTAAAGTATCAGTAATAAAGCCATACATTCATTATTACAAAATAATCCAATTAATATGTTGTGTCCAATTGTTGGTGCTTAAAATATTTTATAAAATGGTTTTTCCAAAATTCAGTATGCAACTGCAATAACCATATTTAGTTCCCTAAACAAAGTTACAAGTTTGGACATTGAACTTACATAATTTATTATTGAATATTATTCCACTATTTACTTGTACTCAATAATTTTAAATAATCTCTCCATTATTTATTATCATTAGTATGTTATATACCTCAATATATATATCCCGAATAGATAATATATTTATAACAGTATAATCCACCTTTTTTTATGCACATAGTTTAATTAGTAAATTTGATAAGTCATTTTTCTTGCAAGCAAGTAATATATAATAAATTGTTTCAGAGCATAAATCAGTTGGGCTCTTACTTATAGTTTTCAACCATTTATTAGTTAGTATTTGGCCAAATCGAAGTTTGGTAATTTGAACTTCACACTTCCTTATAAAATCCATAAATTTGATATCCCTGGATACTAAAGGCTGGATAGATTTATAGAAAAAAAGAAACGATATGGTCAAGCCTTTATGAACAAAAATAGAAGCTACATGGCCACATGAATAAATTTTACATATGTATGTGTGTACAATGTATGTATATATATATATATACATTTATACAATATTATATATGTAGGAATAAAATGTGATAATCATTTATATGTTATGAAATATCTACAACAACCATATGTCGAATGTTGCTGTCTCAGCAACCAGTCATGCAGAAACGGAACAACACAAAGGGAGAAAGAAAACAGAAAGGCAAAAGAAAGAAAGACAGCATAAAAATAAAGGATTAAAACTATATACGAAATCGAACTGAAATGTAACAAATTCTGAAGACGTCAACAGCCTGTGTTGCTATAAGATTGTCGTTAAACTGTTGAATAATAATACTAAATAGTTCGATGGTGTTAAGAAATACAAGTCTGCCTAAGGACGGTGCTTGTGGCCAGTAGATCTGTTTGGATCGGTCCCTATTAAGCAGTGGCGTAGCGAGACAAAGCGCCGCCTGGGGCGAAGGTATAAAATGCCGCCTCTGCCAATTTCTCCATCACTTCCTTCTTGTATATATATAGGCCTACCCCGAGATATGCACAAGGAGATAGGCATAGGGCGCCTGTTTTGAGTGCTTTCATTATGCTCTTATATACATTACGATTATTCTATTCAGTATTCAAATCATTGTAGGGCCTACAGTTAGTAACAGTATCAGCATGCACTGTCGACATTAAAGCTGTATGTCCTTTGACTAATTAAAATGCATTATCATCAGATATAAAGATATGAAAATAGAAAAAGATTGTATTAATTAAGAAATTAACCAGTTATGAAACAAACAAATAAAACAAGCCTCACAGTAAAGTTACTGAACGTCTGGCAGGCTAGATCGAAAATTATAAAAAGTCCCCATAAAATTAAAATTAAACAATACAAATCATGGGGTGTATTCTTTCTCTAAACGTATTGAAAAGAAAGCCCTAGGCCTAAACAATAATTTAATCATAGTGAGACCATAGTAAGTATGATACTTAGAATAGATTAGTAACCGATAACTTCGACTAATTGGAGCGCTCATGAGTAGTAACCTTGAAGGGGCGCTATATAAATTTTCGTAATGAATGAACTTATCATACCGATTACGGATACGGTGCGGTCTCATACTTTCATTATCCCTGTCAACTGTAACAATTTACAAATTTACTTTCTTGCTTTCTCTGCAACCAAATTACTAATAACCTTGTCAAAAGTAATTGTGCCTGTCAAAGAGCGTTCAACTGAAAGAACTGCTAAATTGGAATGTAGTGATTCTCTAATTGTGGATCTCAAGTAGGTTTTAATTAGTTTATTTTAATTAGTTTTAGTTTTGAAAATCCAAATTCTGTTCAGGCAATAACTCTTTCATCAACCCAGATTCTAATTAAGAAAGATGTTTTGATAAATCCAACTTCTATTTAAGTTAGATTTCGATTGTGAATCCAACTTTGCATTAATTTTTTCATCACTCAAAGTAGGCAAAAACATCTTTCATTACTCAAATTTCTGTTTCATAAAACTTTATTTGCATCAATACATGATGCATTTTGCAAGTTTTTCATAAATCAAATTTATATTTAAGCAGAGATTGTATTTAATTAATCCAATTTTTTACTTAGGAAAGAATTATTTTTCATCAATCTAAGAATTGGCGCATTAATTTAATTGCAAAATTTATTTCATTTTATAGGTGCGAAAGTCATGGCAAGATATACAGGGGCGGCATTGCCATTTTGCAGCGTATCTATTACACTAGGTGCCAATCAATGGTCCTTCTGTATATCGTATATGTTAATTTTAAGTCGAGAAATAGCAAAAAAGCTTTAGGTTTAGAAAAGAGCAGCAAGAATCTTGAAAAGTGCAAGTTACAAAAAATAATTTTTTATTTATTTTTCCCGAAAATGCCGCCCCTAGGATAAGTGCCGCCTGGGGCGGTTCGCCCCCTTCGCCCCCTCGCTACGCCACTGCTATTAAGTCTTAGTGCACTAGGGACATCAATGAGAAAAGGAATAGGGTGTAATTCGTACAGGACTATATATATAGATCATAAGTGATCTCCAAACTTCTAAAGCACCACCCTAAGGCCAGGCGCAGGGCACCAGCTTATTCATGAGCGCTACGTCAAGTCAATGGGGTTGTCCCAAGGGACCCAAGGCGGTGCAAGTCCGGTTTCTAGATGGTCAGAGGAGGCAGAGTTGCTACGAAGGTGGATATCGTTTAGGTCGAGAATTGCAAAGTGAAAATCGGAGATAGCTTTCTTGAAGACTTGAGAGTTTACTTTCGAGTGGAAAACCCAAGAGGTGATTGATAGCGGGGCCTAGCTGAAACGGATGATAATGGGTTCATCATAATTGCCAATTCTGGTGGAACACTAGTCTCCAGTCAAATCAGTCATTGTTTTGGACCGTAGTTTAACTTGAAGCATCCAAATCTGCATTGTTAGGACAACAGAAAAACAGCGGCGCTATAGAAGTTATTAGATCAAACTAGACTGCGACTAGGGATTAGCTTATCTCAGAGGCTTTTGCTCTCTACTTCAGTCTTCAATTATTCAGCTCTTATTCGTTCGGATATTTCATACTTTACAAAACAGTGAATACAAAACCACGATGACCAAACTAAATCATGGAGTCTCAGATAAAAATCGTCAGGATTCGAACCCGCATTACATTACACTACCTATGAATAGATTACTTTTACAGACCCATCGTAACTGTAATGGATATCACAGATTTTCTCACGTCATCGATATCCGTTATATTTCCTTATCGGCGATTAGTCAATAATGCAGAGTCACAAATGACATCGCATATTAGGCCTATTATTTTGTCTACCCACGCCGACCTTCTGGTCGTTTGCCCATAAACCTGTGCTCAGAATAATGCCAACGCTAGTTGTGTTTAATTTAATGATTCATGCAATAGGTTGTTGTGAACATACGCGAAGATTAAGAACTTCCTGAATATTCTAGCTCGTTCTCCTACGTGTTATATTCTGTTAGGTCTATATTCTGGGACAATGACCTGCTAACGGCGGGATTAGAATTGTATTTTTAGCAGCTGCATTGATTATTGAGACGCATGCGCGCTGACGACTTCCGTCGAACGCCCTGGAACTTTCTAGAACCTTCTGGAAGATTCGACGCATCACGCCCGCCAAGAACGATGCTGACGTCTTCCGGAAAATAATCCCAAATATAATATTTATTATGGGCCTTAATTCCCAAACACAATTTAAAATATTACTTGGAAATGTTTACTTCGCAAATATGCGTTGTTATTAATGTGAGATTTTAATTTCTGAATATGATCTATGAATGTGGTTTGGACGGATATGGTATCCTTGCGCGCGGTGATGAGGAAGGCAGCGTGGCTCTATAAAGGCTGTACATGTCGTTAGCCGGTCATTTCTCATTGAAAGAAGTCGGTTACGAAGTTTTCTAGTTATTCTCAGTCGTCGATTGCTGCAATTTATCGAATTTGACATCTTTTGTTGATCGTTGAACCAGTCCTCATTGTAAGTTCGTATTTCTGAATTAACTATATTTTCTATTTGGTGTTTTGCCATAAACCACGTGCGTGTGACAGTGATTCTTTTCGTAAAATGCCGGCAAATCCTAATCATTTCTAATTTGTCGCAGCTAGATGTAGAGGCTTTACCGATCGAGGCAGACAGAGTTTTGATTAGATGTTTCCAGTATGATAGTGCTATTAAACAAATATACCTATTCTGTGTGCCGAAAGCCATTGTTAAAAACAGTCTTTGAGTTGTTTTTAAATACTAGACAAGTCTACAGAGACGCTTTCGTTATTGGTTTGTGACGAGTTAGGATATTCTATTATTAATGTGGCATTTAAATAACCACGATATTGAGAAGTCCATTTACAAAATAAAATCTTTGGTTCTTCTATTTTGTGTGTGGTGTGTTCAGATTCAAAATGGAGGTTGATGCAGCAGCCGAAGCCGCCGAGGTCGAGACCTTCGCCTTCCAGGCGGAAATCGCCCAGCTCATGAGCCTGATCATCAACACTTTCTACTCAAACAAGGAAGTTTTCCTGCGTGAGCTGATCTCCAACTCGTCCGACGCCCTCGACAAGATCCGCTACGAGAGCCTCACCGACCCCTCCCGTCTCGACTCCGGCAAGGACCTCTTCATCAAGATCATTCCGAACAAAGCCGACCGCACCATCACATTAATTGACACCGGAATCGGCATGACAAAGGCCGACATGGTGAACAACCTCGGAACGATCGCCAAGTCCGGAACCAAGGCCTTCATGGAGGCACTGCAGGCCGGTGCTGACATCTCCATGATTGGTCAGTTTGGAGTAGGTTTCTACTCCGCGTACCTTGTTGCGGACAAGGTGACCGTAACGAGCAAGCACAACGATGATGAACAGTACGTCTGGGAGTCCGCGGCCGGAGGGAGCTTCACCGTCAAGGCTGACAACAATGAGCCTCTGGGACGCGGAACGAAGGTGGTGCTGTACATCAAGGAGGACCAGGCGGAGTACCTGGAGGAGAGGAAGATCAAGGAGGTCGTGAAGAAGCACAGCCAGTTCATCGGCTATCCAATTAAGCTGCTCGTCGAGAAGGAGCGTGACAAGGAGGTGTCCGACGATGAGGAGGATAAGAAGGAAGAGGAGGAAACGAAGGTATACACTTGAATCTGTTGGATGATTGTGATTGTCACTAAGTTAAAGAAATCTCCATATTAATGTATTAAAATTTCTATGTTATAGGGTCGGTGAGGCTCCTGTAGCGGTGCTTGAACGTTAATTTTTAAATAAAAGAAATCTTTGGATAGTTTAATTTTCCTAAGTATACACATAATCTTTACAGCTCCTATAAAAGAAATATCTATTATATTATTTTATCAATATATACATGAGTGAATGTTTATTTCTAAATAAAAGAAATCTTAGAAAAGCTAGATTTTTAAATTTTGCGCTTGCTATGATGACCAAATGCCCCCGAATGAAGGAATGAAATGATTCAAAAGATCATTTATTTGTGTCTGATGCAGGCAACTTGTTATTATGCTAAAAATTTCGGGATACAGACCAAATTGAACTTACATCTTTAAATAAATGAAATCTCGATATTATTATTTATTTTCGTTCGATCTTGCAATTTTGGGAAGTTTTATGTAAACTATAACGATCATAAATATTTTCAGTTTACTCGAAATAGGCTTTGAAATGTCGATTAAATTCAGTTATTTTATTTAGTTTCTGTAACAGCGTCTGATTGTTGAAATTGTATTCTTTCTAGGAAGAGGAGGATAAGGAAAAGCCAAAGATCGAGGATCTTGATGATGATGAGGAGGAAGACAAAGAGAAGAGCAAGGACAAGAAGAAGAAGAAGAAGATCAAGGAAAAGTACACAGAGGATGAGGAGCTTAACAAGACGAAGCCTATCTGGACAAGGAACCCAGATGATATCTCAAAGGAAGAGTATGGAGAATTCTACAAGTCACTCACCAATGACTGGGAAGACCATCTGGCTGTTAAGGTAAATAATCACATGTTTGATAGAAGAATATAGAGCTGAATTTAAACATTCATCCACTGTTCGTTTGAAGAATAGTAGAATAGACTTGTGTTTAAACAATCGCCTGATGTTTTTGACTGGTTTTTGTAACTAGAAGGAATCGATAAATGTACTAAAGCTGTTTGGAGAGACAGATGAACTTGAATTGTTAAACAATTTTGTAAATTTTATGACTTTAATATTGTATGGATATAACCAACGCATGAAACTGTTGTTCCCATCTCTTAACATGTTACCCTCCAAATTTTATGCTCCAACTCATTAAAATTGAGTGGCCACAGTAGGGGAAATGGTTAACTTATTTAACGAGCAGCGTTGTTGATTATGCCTTATGTTTTACTACTCGCTGGTAAGGGTTATTTGTTTTTACAGTAACAGGTGGCTGGTTTTAATTGGTTTTTATGTCCTGCCCAATGCCATTTTCTTCTACCTCTTTGTATGACGCTATGTAATTTGGTTATAATCTGTTGTGCTGTTAATAACTTGAGCAGGCTTGCTATTTGGCGGGATAGTTTCTTTTTAATTATGTAAAGTAATTATTGTATAGTAATCAATAATTGATTTTTTTGCTGCAGCACTTTTCAGTTGAGGGTCAGCTTGAGTTCCGCGCCCTGCTGTTCGTTCCACGTAGAGCCCCGTTCGATCTGTTCGAGAACAAGAAGAAGCGCAACAACATCAAGCTGTACGTCCGAAGGGTCTTCATCATGGACAACTGTGAGGAGCTGATTCCCGAGTACTTGAGTTTCATCAAGGGTGTAGTTGATTCTGAGGATCTGCCCCTGAACATCTCTCGTGAGACCCTACAGCAGAGCAAGATCCTCAAGGTCATCCGCAAGAACCTCGTCAAGAAGTGCATGGAGCTGTTCGATGACATATGTGAGGACAAGGATAACTACAAGAAGTTCTACGAACAATTCAGCAAGAATCTAAAGGTATTTATATTGCTCCAGTAGAATGCTTGTGTGCAGAGAGCATCTGAAGCAGTATAAAATTATGAAATATTAACTTTGAGCTGCATAAATTAATGACTATTTATGAATTGGATCTTGTATAGGGAGACAGATTGAAATTTTTCTGCATCTGGTGTTGTTGATTGAACATCATTGATTACTACATAAACTTTCAATTTATAAATAGGATCTTTTATGATTTGGTTATATTGTGTTCACTAGGTATCTTGAAATGTTTTGAAGGTTGATGTTAAGATCTGATTTCATCTGGTTTTGCACATTCACAGATGTGACTAAAATTGCATTAAATCTAAAATAAATTTGGTACTTCTCTGAATAAAGTTGAATTTAAATTGAATTATGAGGAGACATTCAGAAATAATTTATTATTCTGTTAGCTGGGCATCCACGAAGACTCGACGAACCGCAAGAAGCTGTCAGAGTTCCTGAGATACCACTCGTCACAGTCTGGCGACGAGACAACGTCTCTGAAGGACTACGTTTCTAGAATGAAGGAGAACCAGAAATCTATCTACTTCATCACCGGCGAAAGCAGAGATGCAGTTGAGAACTCTGCCTTTGTCGAGAGACTGAGGAAGCGAGGCTACGAGGTCTTGTACATGATCGACCCAATCGATGAGTACGCAGTTCAGCAGCTGAAGGAGTATGACGGAAAGACCCTCGTCTCAGTCACAAAGGAGGGGCTCGAGCTTCCAGAGGATGAGGAGGAGAAGAAGAGACAGGAGGAGAACAAATCAAAATTCGAGGGACTGTGCAAGATCATGAAGGAAATCCTTGACAAGAAAGTTGAAAAGGTGAATTGACTTTGTTTTGTAACTTTGTTCTTGTCTTCTGGAGGTGTGATCAGATTGATTTTTTTACATTCTTTCCTGTGTACAATTTAAGACTTGTTACAGCTTGGCAGGTATCGTTTATTTTTGTTTTCTAATTTTTCAGGTGTTTGTTACTGATGCAATTCGTGGCCTGCTAAGGAGTTGATAGGTTTTTCTAATTGGAGATTTATTTGATGAAGAATGCATTTTGAGATCTGCATATATTGGGTATTGAATTATCACAGGAGGAGGCCATGGTGTGATAACTTTGGAGAATTGCCGCATTTGCAATAGAAAAATGTTAGTATAATATAATAAAATGTGTTAATGTGCATTTTCGTGCAGGTGGTCGTTTCCAACCGATTGGTGTCTTCTCCATGCTGCATCGTCACGAGTCAGTATGGCTGGTCTGCTAACATGGAACGAATCATGAAGGCCCAGGCCCTTCGCGACACGAGCACAATGGGCTACATGGCTGCCAAGAAGCACCTTGAGGTCAACCCAGATCATTCGATTATCAAGACCCTGAAGGACAAGGCCGACGCGGACAAGAACGACAAATCCGTGAAGGATCTCGTGATGTTGCTCTTTGAGACGTCGCTCCTTGCGTCCGGTTTCTCCCTCGAAGACCCTCAGATCCACGCCTCTCGCATCCACCGAATGATCAAGCTCGGTCTTGGAATTGACGAGGAGGATGTTGTTGCTCCGGTCGGAAGCGAGGCACCATCCGAGGAGATGCCACCACTGGAGGGAGATGATGAGGATGCTTCAAAGATGGAGGAGGTCGATTAAGGCACTGGAACGAATACCTTGGATCAACTAGGCACTTGAGGACTGGATCCGAGTGGGGTAGACTGAAGAGTGGAAATGGCTAGCCCCATTCGAGAGAACATTCTTGGACCTGAATCTGTTGAGGAACGTTTCTATTCTTTTGTGATATGTTCAGATAATTGGGTTCTTTTTCTCTCTGTCATTTGCAGGAAATATGTCTTGACTTTGAAAAATGACTGACTTTTGGTCATTTGAAGCAGAACTGTTTTTTTACCACATGTAAAAGTTGATGCATGTTTTGTAAGTTTTGTTTATTTGCAGTTGCTTAAAAATGTCATGATAAAAAACATTGTGTTTGTTTAAAATTAATAATTCCATATTGAATCACAAATGGATTGACAATTAGGAATAAAATGTAGAATCCTTGGCTAGCATGGGGGTATGGTCATAACATTAAGTGTCTTAGCGCATCACTCTAACTTTATTACTAGCTACATATGGTTGCCCACTCTTACAGGGTGTGGGATTAGCGAAATTCTGAAATCTGTAGTGGATAATCCCAAAAGCCTTAGTGTTTTAAGCTGTGGTTTAAGAATTTATGGTAATAGCCTAATCATATATTCTCAAATGTGTAGTTCGGAGCATTCACAGGGCTTGACGCGTGATCGACCCATGTAAGGAACCTGACTCACGATGATCGTTTTATCTGTTAACATAACCTACACGCAAATAGTTAGGCTTACATTATCTTCCAAATTGCATACTGGTATTTCTTCTATTAAACGATACAGTAATTAAATATTTTTAATAATCTATCTGTAGAAGTTATTTTGATTTCAATTCGTTGAATCCAGGTGAAAGCGTCGCAACTCGACGTCTAACTATTCTACAGTCTACACTGTCCCGATGAAAAGTAGACTCCCAACAACAAAAGTGCCATAACTCGATCAAAACTTGTAGCATTTAACTGAAATTTTCAGAGCAATAATAGTGGGCATAGCAACACGAAATCATAATTCCGTTTGGAAATGTTGATTTTGTCGAAGTTTATGAACACTGGAAATGCAGTACCGAAAAATCAAATTTCCAACATGGGGATCGTAAGGAAGTGAAGTTTAGGCACAGCTGCAGTGGTGTTCACAATTGTAATCCAAGCATTTCTACAGCGCCCAAATAAGCCAAGTTGTGGGAACCAGCTTATTCACACGCGCTTAATCAAAACAGAATCGGTAGGCAGAGGGGTCAAAAACTCAAAATCCAGAGAGTCCGGCAGGCAGATATAACATCGTCCTTGTACACGTAGGCCTACACAGATGTAGACGACACTGTTTGATGGCCCGTGCGATGATCATGTGGTCAAATATCTGCCACTCCTGAATCAGACGCGCCTCAGATGATCGATGCTAAGAATGCGGGAACGATAAACGCATTCCACCGGTGTCTCCAGATTTGATAGTCAACTGGATCGAGGTCTGAACTGTTGGGCGGTCACAGCTGCGGGGACATGCAGTCGGGTGTCTTTCGGGACAGCAGATCAATGGTCTCATGGTTCTCGGTGTGCAAAGGCACTCTTGTCTCGGGCGTTTTTTGCCTCTGCCGGATTTTCAGTCAGCTGTTCCGGTTTCATCGATCTTCTTCAACAGTTTATTCAAAGATGACAGACATCAACTTCTGTTCAGAAGTTCATTTACAAAACGTTTAACTCCATAACCTTTCTATTTCCACAATAATTAACCTAAATTTATCTTCTTTTGTAAATGCCATGGTTCTTTATCCTTTACACGAAAACAACAAGTGAAGTTCCGTCGATAATAACGTCGACAGCGTATGATATAGTAATGTCCCATGTTTGAAACCTTCAATTTATCAGATACGCTAAATCATTCAATTTCTTTGCTCATGCAAATTTCAATTTAATATCAATTTAAGCCAAACTTTTGCAGATTTTTTCGAAAATGATGTTGTATACAGCACACATAATTTCATTGATTAAAATCAGTTTAATCTTCAAGCACTTTCCTACAAACGTTTAGGCGTCTACTTTTCATCGGGACACAGCGTATTCAGACGATAGCCCAAGAACACATTTCAATTTTTTTGGACCACCCTGTACCTGGTTTGTTCCTATAGGACCGCAGAATCGGTAGCGGACTTGGCCCCTTAACCCCTCCCTAAAGGGGCGGGCCGTTCGCCGAATGCTGATGCTTCTGGGCCCTGTGTCAATCGTTGTAGTCATTGCTGAGAATATGGCGTGCCGTAGTAATTTGTGTGTTGATCTTGTTTGCGGTTTTCTGTTTTTGTTGATCGCTTGTAAGTATAGATTCTTTCCAATTCTAAAGTGGATACGAAGGATGGGAGGAAGTTTTAGGTTGTGTAGAGCACCTTTTAATTTGCGCAGCGCGCTTCAAATGTTGCTGTAGGAACTTTTACGGGCTGGGGACTGGCGCTAGACACCGGCGCTGCCTCCCTCTTCGGACAGGCGCCTGCTTGCCCGTTGAGGCAGCGCCTGTGAATCGAGGTCAGTGGGTGTTGCCTGGACCACTGGATCAGGGTCTGGGCGCTATAATGTCTGGTCTCCGAACAAAGGGACTGGGTATGCGTGCAGAAGCACATAGGTAGGGTCTTTGGTCTCTGGGACAGAGTTCTTGGCTTAGGAGGCTCAGAGTAGTCTGAAAGGTTCCGAAATACAGTACTATATTGTATTTAGCAATTTATATAACGCCGCTCACAGCAGTAGCCATTTAGTAGCGCTCGCAGTGTGAAAACCCGGAGATAAGGAAATTCTTGAGGAGGGAGAATGATGTAGGAAATGACCAAGCAAGAATGGTAGAGATTAATGGACAGCCATAACTGAACACAGTGTCTTTGCCATCGCGTGGGCTCTTCTATGTGGAATGACCTGCCCCCTCCCCCCCATTATCCGTAGCAAGCTCTTAATCGGACTCCCACCCCCCTCATCCCTTCGTTGCCTGAAGACTTAATTATTTCCTCAGAGTTGTCATGCTGAGAGCGCTTCTGAATAGCTAGTACTGTGAGAAGCGCTATACAAATAACCAGATACGATACTTACTTATATATATATATATATGTATATATATATATATATATATATATATATATATATATTAGGGTGGTCCTTATCTGTGGTTAAAAAAAAATTCTTTAGTTTTTTAGTGTGCCCACCATTCCATCTGGTACTTCCTTATTAGAAAATAATTCCCACCAAATATTTTGGAGATTAGTGTGTATTTAGGGTGTGCCCAAGCAGGTCAAAGTCAGAGAAAATATACGAAAAACCTATTTAGTTTCGAAAATTGATAAAACATAAATTGCAGTTGTTTCCGATATGTTTAACATAGAAAGTGATAGATTAATGACCAAAATTAGGTTTATAATGATAATTTTAACTTTTACAAAAAAATTATGCAATCTGGATAATAATTGAAATGTGTGACAATTTGGTGTGCAGTAGCCTAATGGCAATTTTCCTTACTTTTCAGCATTGCTAATTTAGCACTGCATATTTTGATCAAAGGTCATATGACATTGCACTGTCTCTATCACCCAACAGCTGCCATTTCATTTGTATTAGTTCAAGTTCTGATTCTCAGGTACAATGAATAGTGTCTGGTGTTATCTCTACACCTTCAGCAAACAGACTGAACATTATGATACTATCTGTCCTGTCATCAGTCGATAAGGCAAAGTAACCGATCGGCGTGCTTTGCAGTTATTTGCCGCATGCATTCCTCCTTCTGGAGGCAAATCTTGAGAAATACAGCATTAAGTGATCCTCCATTCGCAGCCATAGGCAGCTCCATCGGGCCACACGGGCTGCCGAGTACAGCTCAGTTCACATGAACCTATGGTGCTCAACCAGGATCGCAAGCTCACAGAATTACTCCCAGGTCTCATTGGAGACATAAAAGTAGATCATCTCCCAATCATTGTGTCAGGGTCTGGCACTGAATACCCTAGGCTTATATTCTGAAGCTGCCTCCGGAACTGCTCAGGTGGTAGCAGATGCAATGATTGAAACTGTGCTGGATTGGTGCATCAAAGATCGTGTTAAGGCTCTCGGGTTTGACACCACTTTCATCAACACAGGCATGACGAGTGGTGCATGTGTGCTGACTGAAAAGTTGCAAGCGAAAAAGGTAAGTACTGTATCTGGCATGCCATCATCACAATCATGAGATACTGTGGCAGGAAGCATTCAGCGTCATATTGTGACCCTGAGATCTAGCTGTTCAATCAGTTGAAGATATTCTAGCCAAGAATTTTGATGGCTGATTGGAAGCCTGGAATACCAGGTATTGTTATTGCTGCTGCAGTTCTGAATACCTCCGTCATCAAGAACTTGTGATCTGTCAACTGGAACTTACTCACCAGCGTGCTGAATGCCGAGAACTTCTCGAGCTTAATATAATTATATATAGTGTTTCTACAAAGAGTACGATCACATGGCCTAATGTTCATGAAGCCAGGTCCCATACACCGTGCTTGTGTCGTGGCTGATCATATCAGCATGCTCTGAAAATATCCATGGCTATGGTTGTTATCAGAGAAAGAGAAGGCAAGGCCGTGGCAACTTCTGTGTGCTTGGGGCATTGGTGTATGTCAAGTCATGGTTCCTATCACGACTTTCAAAAGTAGGTCCTGTCAATCACTTGCCTCTTTTAAAGCTACTCATCGAAATCGGCTAGCCATCATCTTTGGGTGCCCTCTAGAAACTTTACCTGCACCTCTGGTACCTACTTGCCTTTTTTGATCCAGAAGTCAGAGCTACTGGGAAAATGGCAATGGTTGCAGAACTGAATTACAATGCTCAGATGGACTCTTCCAAGCGAATTGAGGGGATTTGTTATCAGTAACACATGCAATTGTTTTAGATTCTTTCTCTCCCCGACTCATTCCTTGGAAATCAAATTCAGAGTAGCTGAGGGGTGAGGAAACTGGCCGTGATCTTCAAGTTGTCATGGATACAGCAGAACGGGGAGTTGCGTTGATGCAGGTCTGCAATGCCTTGCTGGCCAAAGATGAGAATCAGACGTAGTGTGTCCTCCAGGTCGTTGCGAACACCACACACTGTATCCTGACTCAAATTAGTCAACCATAATCAAGTGCCTTGCTTCTAAGTCATCAACCGATACATAGGGTGGATCACTGAACATTTCGTCATTACCAGTATTGCATGAACAACTGCCTTGAATTACGCTAGTATAGTGACGTGGACCAGGTTATAGCATCTTAGAAATTTTCCATTTTATAATAAAGATAATGATTCCTAATGCTCAATTGCTCATTGCTCAGTCTTTGCTTAGTGCTTAGCAAGCACTATAATTATAATTCTTGTGCTTAACAGTAATTAAATTCAAATCACAAAAAATGTCACCAATGTCTGTGATTATCAGTCTGAATAATGAAATTTGATTTGCTTTGAGCACACTTTAAATGTTGACCAATCCTGAAAATATTTTGCACCAATTATTTTCTACTAGAGAAGTATCTAGTGGAATGGTGGGAGGGTGAAATTTCTAAGGTCAAACTTTAAGGATCACCCTAATATATATATATACATATACATATATATATATATATATATATATATATATATATATATATATATACATTATTCAAGTACATTCCGAAAAACTGAATACAGTTAACTCAAGCATAACTTTATGGTTGGGCTGTTACAGCCTGAAAGAGACAGGAATAAAAAAGAGAAGATATCAGAAATATTATCAATGTTGAAAGTAATATACAGATATTGCCGAAAAGCAAAAATGCAGAACACACAGACAGATAGACAGATATTTGTGATGTTCAGATCTTGAATACCAGATGTTATTGATTGCTTGGAAAACCAATTACTTGCTTGCTATAAATTTTAATTGTTTCATAATGCACTACTAATGAGTTCGCTTGCAGATGGCTAGTTAAATTGGAGTTGTTTTTTTTTAATTTAAAAGACTCAAGTTAAATGGTGGAATACCTGCAGCATTAGTTATTTATGACATAACCTAGCTAGTAAGGCTCTCATTAGCCAGTTATGGCTAGAATTTATTTCTTATGGCTATCATTAGCTATCTCTGACTTAAGCTAGATTAAGCTAGTTTAGCTTGCCAGTAGCTAGCTGTGGTTATCATTCATGTGCTACTTATGTCTAGCGTGAGCTAGTTCTGTCTATCGCAAACTATGGCTTATAATGGATAGTTGTAACTAGCATTTATTCAAGTACTGTTGTAGGATTAGTTATGGCTAGCATAAGCTAGTTAGCACAGGCGATGGCTATTAAAGGCTTGCATTAGCTAGTTGAGACCTCCTTTAGCTGGCTATGGCTAGGATTTCCTAAAGTTATGTGCCTGTGGCTACTCTTCTCTTAAATCTGTCCTCTTTAATCATGGTTGGACTGGGAGGGCCTCGAGTAGATTTCTTCAAGAGGCGCTATATCAAGTTTCATTGATTGATTGATTGATTAGTTTAATTAAGAACTTTCTTCAAGATCCACAATTGACGGCTTTAAGGTGAAGTCACGCGCATCTTTAGATTGTTGAGTGTTTTGAAGGACCTCTCAAGAATAAATACAGGTGATAGATACCTTGTATCAATTTGTGCAAGTGAAGACTATCTGTTTGTTTTGTTATATAGGTCAAGTGGAGGTGAAAGGTCAAGATGAACTATATGCCATCTGTACGATAGCTGAGGGGAGTGGCGTTGCACCAGTCTATGGCACAGTTAAGATGTACCAGAAGGTAATCTAATCTATGTCAATCCAGTCCTAACATTCTTATCGAATAAGATAAGATCTTGTAAGCCACACAGGACTCCTACTCTTTGGCACCCCTGTGATAAACTAACCCTTGGGGTTATCTCTACCACTCATAATATATCGTTTGTTATTTCAAAGCCCTACATACAAGCGTTTGTATAATTATTTAAGTATCCATTAATGGATTAAAATACCTTTAAAATACCTGTAGTACGTATCATAGCACTTCGAATAGCACCAGGTGTGAGGTAGGTCAAAATTCAATGGACGAATGTCTATCAAAATCAATGGATAAAAATGTTTACTGGAGAAAGTTAAATTGAACAGTTAATATAATAGATGTACTTAAAGGTACATATATATATATATATTGTCTCTATATATATTTACATATTGCCGATATAAATATATAATATATATATATATATATACGTCTATATATATGTTTCTTTTCAGCTTACTGTGCATAGTCTTGATAATTGATATTTTATTCACTTGTAATAACATGTGATATACAGAACAACACAGACAGAGTGTAGATATCTTGAAGGGACAAAACTAATTTTCGGATCGAATGAATATGACCGAATATATACATATTATTTATAGTATTGTACATATACATATACTTTTGAGTATTATACATATACGTACATGTATGTATCAGGACATGCATAGTTATTTATACATGTAGGGACCTACATATGTATTCTTTTCTACCAGCCTGCTCCTGGTGAATGGTCGTAGCAGCAGTTAACCAAGACAGTGAATGTTTGGTGTCATGTTCTGGTGACTAACTTGTCTGTGTTTGACATATTGTTTGTAGTCTGGCAGCCAGATACAGTTCGACGTCAGCCTGAAGGGCTTCAATCATTCCACTAGCCCAACCAAGCATGGCTTCCACATCCACGCAAGTGGAAACCTTGGGAACAAGTGCAACGACTGTCTCGGACACTACAACCCGGATAACAAGCTTCACGGAGCACCGGAGGACACAGAGAGGTTCGCCGTAATTGGTTGGGTTATTTTGGGTGATTGCTGTGTACCTAATTGTTTTATTAGTTTAAAATGGGAAAGGAAGTGGGGTATGGTATTGGATTTTGGTAGATGGTGATGATGTAGAGTGCTCTGGAATGTTCCTAAGAACCATCATGGCAGATATTTACAGAAGATCTTAGATATTAAAATAAGTCAGGAGTCATTAAACTAAGTCATGAGATGTTAAACTATGTCAGAAGGTGACAAAAAAGGTCAGAAGATGTTAAATAATCTGAAAACATTAAATTGAGTCTAAAGATGCTAAAATAGGTAAGAAGACGTTATATAATGTCAGAAGATTCTTAAAAGCATGCAGAAGACTTTTAATAGGGCCAGAAGATATTAAATAGGTCAGATCAAAAGTATTTGAACTGATCATGTTGACTTAAATTTCATGTAAGTTTGGTTTTGTTATATTTGTTACTCTGAAGACATGTTGGTGACCTTGGAAACATTGAGGTCGATACAAACGGCGAAGTGAACGTGAAACTCACTGACCGACTAATCACCCTCTTTGGTGATAGAACTGTGCTCGCCAAGTCCTTTGTGGTTCGTCAATTGTTTCTTTTCACAATTGTTAATTGGCATTTTTATTTGATTGATTTGTTAATTTGATTAATGTGTTTATTTGATTAATTTTGTTAATTTAATAAATTTGTTAATTTAAGTAATTTGTTTATTTAGTTAATTTATTAATTTTATTAATTTTGTTAATTTAAGTAATTTGTTAAGTTAATTAATTTGTTGATCTTATTAGTTTGTTAATTTTATTAATTTCTGAATGAGATTAATGATCAGACGAAAGAAAATTGATAGACAACTGAAAAGGTATAGTAGTAGTGGTAATTTCAGTCTAACGACTCTGTGTGATACCAAAGACCATTGGCGTCGCCCTCCTCCCTCATCCACGCTTGGGGCTGGCACTGTCAGAGTGCGAGCAGTGGAAGAGTTCGGAGGAGGTCTAATGCATCCTGGGAATGCTCCCATCCTGTAGGGTTTTTTATGATGTGTCTAGTGAGCATGCTATGAACAAGGGGGCTACCTCTCCATTACAGTGTTGGGAGATCTGATCTCGAAGGCTGACACTGTAGTCTAACATGCCATCATCGATAAGTGGCTATCATCAGCAACCAGTTCCATGTTCTGCGACCGATGTGCAGGCTGGGACACCATACCCAATACCACCTGCAGCAGCAATCCCACCCATTTGCCCTCCCGACCAAGAATTTGTCATCCAGGTAAAATCAATTAATCATAACCTTGTGGCTATACTCAAGCTGTACCGATAAGACTTCTGGTTGCAATCGGGTCGATTACTGGAACAAGCGACTATAATCGGTTGCTGTTGCAATAATCAGAGGTCGCTTCAATGCCACCATTTTGTGTACTTGTGATAAGTGAGTAGGTCGATGGTCAACTAATATCCGACACCTTAATTGAGCTTCTCTTGAATTCTCTTCACCTCTCTTCAACATTGAGTATTGGTGGACACACTGGGGTGCAGAGCTGAGGAACTGAGTTCAAGACCCATACATCCCCATAAAGTTAACTAGTACTTCTTTTGCTTGGCGATGGGGTTTGTTAAAATGAGACGTATAATGTAATGGGCGCCTTGCATGGCTGCCGAAAGTTAAATTTGACTTCTGTGATGACTTATCATTCATTATGCTGTGGTTTGTTAGTTTTAAATTAAATGAATATTATTATTATTATTATATTTATCATTATTATTGTTATTACTGTGCCCTAAGCGATTGAAAACCATTATGTTCCATAGTAGCCATCTGTCTAGATATGGCTCTACAAACTTTGTCTGGAGATAAACACAAGTCAGAAATGAACTGATGTGGATATGCTGTTATTAGGTTCATGAGAAGATAGACGATCTTGGAAAGGGAGGTCAAGTCGACAGTAACACCACAGGTCATGCAGGTGCTCGTTTCGGCTGCTGCACTATTCAGCCGACGACAGGTGGCGCCGCAAACAGATGGTCAGATGTACAGCTAACTGTCATTTCAACCCTGTTCATTGCATCCCTGATCTCCATATTCTGAGTACAGCGGCTTTAACGGACTCAGTATAATTGACTGTTGATTTTATGTCCAAGCTTCCGCTATACTGCAGTATTCGTCTTTTACTGAGTCAACAAGTGCATTTAAATTTAGCATTTTATATTCTTGATTTTATCGCATGTTTATTAAAATGTGTGCCTAAATGTGAGATGATTCCAACGGAATAACATTGTGTTGACTTCTGGCTTAATACGCGTCTGTGGTAATTTACTGACGAAGTTTGTGGAGCCATTTCTAGACAGGTGGCTAGGACATAACATAATGGTTTTTAGGCGCTTGGGGTATAGGGCCTATCCTCTTATTACTAACGCAGTGGGGAGGGGTGTCGAATTTCGGCGATTTTGCGTAAGGGTGTGTATGGTGGGGGTAGGTGTCCAGAAAAATGTGTACACGTACGCAAATATAGTTGTCTAATTTTGACGTCCATAATTCGGAATATTAAAATCAGAACTGAAAATCCAATCACAGACTATATTCCTGCTTAATAAATTTTATGTAGCATTAAAACTCTTTAAAAGGTTTTTTTTCCATAACGGTTAAGCAGTTTAAGCTACAACAAAATAAATTTGTCTTAAATGGTACATACATGTAGTAGGTGTCCCTACTAGCGGGATCGTTTTGATCCCTTAAGGGCCTTTCCTTGTGGCCGGTATCAACCATAACGATTGTAATTTGATTGTATTTTTGGGGTTGGTTACAAAATAAACGATTCGATTTGAGATAGCATACGGAGGCTACGGTAAAGTCAATGTCTTATAGATGTCTATACTCTCTAGCTAGTTAACCTCTGTAAGGAGGTAGAGCTCAGATGTATTCGTGCGCATGGATGGAGGGTCCAGAAAATGTACGCGTTACAATAGAGGGGTGAGGTCCAAAAACACGATTTTTTGCATCCGTAATACAGAATGGGCCCTTTCAAGAATCTAGACAGATGGCTAGGACAGAACATAGTGGTTTTCAAGCACTTAGAGTATACAGCCAATGGAGATAAACAAATACTGAGGAGTTCAATTACAGTGTTTGCATGGATCAGCATGTGACTCGCCATTACAAATTTGATGGAACCTATTTTGGTCCCATATGGGTATGACAATAGCCAATAGGGTACACAATGGCATGTTCCAAAATCGGATTGGGCATGATTGACCAGCAGGGCCACCTACAGAAATTCCGGACCCCTAGGCAGGCCAGTCACAAATCCGGGCCCCTTGACAGAGCTGTAAGAGCTAATTTAAATTATCTTTAGACTTTATAAGAAACTTGATTGCGGGCCTGGCCCGGGGCCCTAGAAAGTCGCCGGGCCCCTGGGCATTTGCCCCCATCAGCGGTCACGTGATTGACCCAAAACCAAATTCTTTTTCAAAGATATTACAATAACTTTAGGCGATTCAAGCTAAAGAATTGTGATTTAGAAAAAATATCACAACAAATTGAATTTAATTCAGAAACTCGAGGGAAACAATGATCTACCAGCAGTGTTCTTTCAGCTATTTCTACAAATGTCAATCTCGAGAATAACACAAGTGTTGCTAATTACCTAATGAACTAATTGAATCACTAGAACTTATTCGCTACTCATAAATAAACTTCCTATCAGCCACCTACCCGCTACTTACAAAACACTCTACATGCGCACTTTGCTGCATAGACTACTTGTCGCGAGTAAGTAAGTGCTACACCTAGAACGCATTGCCGAATGTTACGAGTCTGTTTAGGATATCTAAAAATCTTAAAGATGATCAGTTACGGGCTATTTATTGTTATTGAATCTAATGGCTAGATGAGAGCGGTCTTCTCTAATCGTCGCAGGGGCTGAGGTTCGAGGGAGAGTTTCCTTCGAAACAGAGGAAGTCCTCCTCCTCTCTTAGGTGTAGATAGTCTTCTGAACGTGAGTAGCGCGTTCCTATGACAACAAAGAGTGGCAAATTGATTAATGAATGAACGAATCAGTGATTGAAAGAACGATTGAGTGAATGGATTGAAAAACGAGTGAATGAATGAAATGAAAAAAAAATGGTCGGAATATAGTTTTCCTGATTGATGAATCGGAAGATTGTATTACATGAGATTGATTGACTCTGATTGATTGACGACTGGTGATTAATGTGCTGTGTTTTTATGAATAGATTGATGGAAGATCGCATGTCTGAATAGATAAATGCATTGCTGGATGGATAAATATCGAATTCGTGTGGTTTCAAAGTCCTAAATTAAACAAATTGTTGCAATGTTGATTATTCAAGTAAGATCAAAAGCGGTCTATGCTATAAGAGTATAGACCAGCGCCGTATTTACCACTAGGCCAACGAGACCTAGGGGCGGCACATTTCCAGAGGCGGCAAATGTTGGATTTACAATGTTTTAAATGTAAACAGCAAATAATAGGAAGCCAGTTGACTATGGAAGAAATGTTTAATCATTGTGCTATACTGTTATTAAATTTTAAACTTATACACTCACTAAGTTAATACTTTTTATTTACTTTTTATTTATTTATTTTTTCATTTGTAATAGAAACAGACTCGCAGTGCTGGTTTAGCTTCCTTATAGTACTATATCGTCTGTCAAAATTTCTAGATCTTAATGTACAATTTTGGGAGGGACGGCAGAGAAATCTTGGCCTAGGGGCGTCAAATTGTTAAATCTGTGTCTGGTATAGACCGTGTATGTAGGAGACATACACACAAGCAAACACACCCACACACATACAAACGCCCCTGCACATACAAATACACATACACAGGTTAACTCACAAACGCAAAGCGTTTGACCCCCACTAACCTCTCCGAATTGGTTGACGAGCCGTGTGTTGATGTTGGCGCCACTTCCGAACGACGTCAGATCCGTCTCTACGTCATAGGCAGGTGCGTTGCTCGGCTTACAACCACGAGCCCACAGCTAACGAACGAGCAGACACATTCACCACACAGTTACGACGATGATGATGATAACACAATGATGATCATTTATAGTGATGACAATAACAATAATGACGATTATTAATTTAATGATAATTAAATTTGATGCTGGCAACGATTGATGTGATAGACTGTCACTGATAGTGAAGATTACAATGACTAATGTGATGATCATGTTGATAATGATGGTGATGGTGGTGAGGATCACAATGATTTATGTGAAGATCATGATGACTAAATAGATAATAATGGTAATGACGACGATGCCGGATTTTATGTGGAGGAGGAGTATGTGCATTTTGCAATGAAGTTGTTGATACGATGATGATGATGATGATGGTGATGATGATGATGATCATGACGATAACGACGATGATGATGTCTTAGGCCTTCAACGCAGATGGTTCCCATACCTTGATTTTAAGGCCGGGCCTAAGAACGAAATCAGACGCCATCTTGAAATCACATTTCTCGGAACCATCGATGTTTCTCTTCAGGCCCCACGCACCCAGATTCTCCTCCTATCAAACGACAGGACAAGGAATGATTGACAGATGCTGACCTAATTTACAAGGATCTAAAGTGGCATGTGCATC
The DNA here is from genome assembly GCA_959347315.1 of Bimastos eiseni. Taxonomy (NCBI): domain Eukaryota; kingdom Metazoa; phylum Annelida; class Clitellata; order Crassiclitellata; family Lumbricidae; genus Bimastos; species Bimastos eiseni. Next base: position 39,692,221 of record OY365812.1, on the reverse strand, counting down.
ATTTCAGTAGGTAAATGAAACAGGTCTTGAAATAGTAGGTCATTGATAGGGGTAACGGAAAGGTACGGTTAAAGAGCTAAGTCAAAGAGGTTGGTAAAAGAAGGTAACTGAGTCAGCACGTAAAAGATGACTTAATGATGGAAGTGGTGCCCGATAGAGGACACGGAAATAGAGAGATAAATGAAAGAGGTAAGTGGAAGAGGTAACTGAAAAGATGGCGGAAAATGGTGGCCGACAGAGGTAGCTGAAAGAGGTCATTGAAAGAGGTAACTGAAAGAGGAAACTTAAAGAGGTAACTGAAGGAGGAAAGTGTTAGAGGTAGCTACCTTTCTTCCAGTGTTTTCGATAACGATGAACTTTCCATCCGCTGAGCACTCGGCGATCGAGACTGGTCCCTTTGCGCTGCGCTGGTACGTCGTCTTTGCCGACATCTCTCCCTTCACGAGGTGACTCCCCCGCGACAGCGAATCTACGACAACGTCATCATCGTCATCATCGTCGTCGTCATCACCTTAATTCGTAGTCGTCATCAGAAGTCATTGAAGTCGTCGTCCTTGTCACGCTCATCACTGTTATCGGTGTCGTTGTCGGTTTGTCGTCGACATCAATATTGAAAGTGGATCAGTTACCATAAAGAGGGGGAAGGAGACACAAAGACGGGGTGGCAGGTAGGGAGAGTGCAGGCGAGGAGGAGGAGGAGTAGGAGGAGAAGGTGAGGCACAAATAAGATGAATGATGTGATGGAGTGAGTGTGGAGGGAGGGAAAGTAGGGACTGATAATATTATATTATAGGCTGATGCCATTGGGATTTGAATCCTCAAATGCCCCTCTACAACCAGCCAGCTGATTCGCATGTCGGTCTCGACGCTGAGATGGATGGAGGGAAGGAAAAGAGGAAGGGTGGGAAGATGATACGAACCACCGGAAGTGAGCTCCATACGAGTTAATGTATACGTCATATCCTGTTTGTCGTCCCTGCGTCGACCCATTCCGAGTTCCTTACTCGGTCTACTCCGCGTGGATGGCCTGACCATAGGAACGCGAACAGAACAGTCGAGAAAATTATAAAGATTAGAACGGAAAAGAATTCTAATTTTGTTAGAAGCATTTTTTTAACAGAACAGGTTTAGAATAAAGACGTGTGTGACAAAGAATAGTTGTTTTACGATCAGAAATTCAGAACGCTCAATGGTTAGAAAAGAAAAGACTACTTTTAGATCAGAATGCTGGGTTTGAACAGAAACGACTGTTCCAATTGAATTGCAGCAATTTATGCAAATACAGGAATGAAATAGGGTTAAATGAAAGAAAATATTATGGAAGCAAGTCGGTTACTGTCTACTGATTCTAAAAGAGTTTTAGAGACGACTGAAAATTACAGAACGAATATGAGTAGCGCTAATGGTAATTATTACTAATTAACCAAATACGCACAATTAGTAGTTCTACAAACATATTGGGTCAGTAAGAGAAATACATAGCGGCGCATATTTATAACGGCATGCAAAGACGTATAATGAAATTATGAACGCAAACTGTTTTAAAGATGTTATTAGCAGATTAACAGATTAACTAAAACATTAAGACCTAAGAACAGAACTTATTTCCGTTCGCACAGGTTTTAACTTGGAACTGGACACCGATGAGCAGCAGACGCAGAATTTGGAGATTAAATGAAGATTAAGATACAATCAGAGATTTAGAAAATCGTAAGAAGAGAATATGGAGAGATCAAATGGGTCTGGAACGACTGATGAAAGGAAGATTTTAGGAAGATAGTAAGGGAAATGATCGACAGAGATCAAACACAAGAAGAGCTCTAGGAGAAGATTATGATGGAAGGTTTAAATATCGACTATCTGTAGAATTAACGCAGTGAAAAGCTGAACTAGAAAGATTAAGAGATTATATAGAGAAAATGAGCTAAGATTAATTTCGATATATTCTATAGAAATCCACACAACACTCTAACACACGGTTGGAAATCAGGTTACGTAGTCAAGTACGACTACATCTACTAAGCTGGACCACACCCTTGTGCAGGATGTTGGATCCTGTGAAGTACCTGGTCCATTGCTGTCCATCGTGTTAGACGAGGTCATCGTGTGGAACATGGAATCGACCACCTGTTTCAAACCGACCCTGAACGACCAGCGGAAGACGGTTAACAGACCAGGCTTAATTCATATAGTGCCGCATTAAGACCATTTATTTGGAGACATGTTTTGAGTAATTAATCCTCTGACGCAGAGGCTGCGGTCATCGTTGATTAGGGTTTGAATAATTGACAATGACATCTTGTCTTCCGAGAGCAGTAAGATAACTATGATGGTTTCGGATGCCGTCGTCGTCGTCGTCGTCATCATTATAATTTTCGTCGTCATCGTCTTCATTATCAACGCCGTCATGAATCAGGTGGTCATGACGATGATCATAATAATGAAAACGATAATGATGATAATGACAATAATAATAATAATAATAAATAATAATAATAACAAGGGTCAGCGCAGTACTTCTTCGCAAACATCTACTAAGACAAACCATTCCAGTATAACGCTCCCGTAACCGCTGCCATCCTGACTTACCACGGAGCGACAGAATTGAAGCAATGCGATGCTTAACCAACAACAAACTCAAACATTTTTGTTCTCGAGGTCCTTAAGCTTCGTTTATCTCCAAAGGACTTTTAAGCCTCGAGAGAAAATCACATGTTTACTTGTAATAAACTGTAACAATGGCCGTAATAGAAGACCCACCTATTCTCTTCTCCCTCCAACAGTTTACGGTAGGCAGCGATCTCCAGTTCGAGTCCAAGCTTCGTGTCCATGAGGTTCTGGAGCTCCTTGAGAATGCAGTCCATCTCTGCTCTCAGTTTCGCCACCTCTTCCCTCAGCTCACCGTTCTCCGACTCCAGGTCCCTCTCGCGTTCTTCCTTCTCCCTGCGGAGAATGTCCAGATCTCGCTGGTACGCCGCTGCCTGTAGAAACGGAAGACGGCAGGAAAATGACTTGGGTCATTTAGAACGGTTCATCGATGATCACATGTCAATTGAAATCGATCTAACGATATTGACTGAAGTCACTTTTGTACGCTTCTAAGACGACGGCTTGTGTCATTTCTACGACTATACCGATATTGATAGTGATGTTTTCAATGACTTGATGCATGAAAAATAGCTATTACTCTTTCTTAAGACTTAATGACTTAAGTCAATTAAAGCGGTTCCCCTCCGCGATTCATTTAAGAACAGCGATTCCAAAACAATGAAGATAGATTCTTTGTTCTTCGCGAACAATAATCAATCGCCGTGTAGAACCTGTTCTTACCCTTCCATCGATATCGTTGAACTTGTCTCTCAATTCCGTCAATTGTTCTCTAAGTCGTTTGTTCTCCTCCTTCACGTGTACTCCCTCCATGTTCGTACGGGTAGCTCCAGTTCGGAATTCCTGGATCTACCCAAGAGGAAATAAATTAAGACGCAATCAGGAAGTAAAAAAACGAACACTAAACAAATAAATAATTAATCATAACATCTATAACTGTAGATGACTATGTAAATATAAAACCATAAACTAGTCGTCGCAATTGACAATTATCCAATTGATGGAAGCAAGCGCACAATAGAAAGAATCAAGTAATTGCAAAGTGAGTTCCAGACGCGAAAGAATAAAAAGTTATTAAAAACCATAAACTGATTGACAAATAAACAGATTAAACAATTTGCAATAATATAAACAGTTGATTAAAAACGGAGCAACATTGTACTACAGCTTCGACAATATACCATTTGCCATTTTTTCACATTCCACACAATTCCAGCCCTGCAGGCAATCTGAGTCTGTCCCGAGCCAGGAAGAAGGAGGGCTTGGAATTCACCAGAATAAGAAACATCAATGAACAGGAATAAGAAGACCACAGAAGAATATTGCTAAGTAAGTACGTTCCACACCTAATTCATCCATTTCACGAAATTTCCCACCCGCGGCGTCCGCCCTCCGTCTATCCGACTCTTGACAATTGACCTCCACTGACCTTGAGGTTGTAGTAGGTGTCGAGTTCTCCCCTCATCGTGTCCAGCTTGTCGTCGTAGACTGCCTGAATCTCCCTCAGCGCCTGACCCATCTCGTTCTTCCAGAACTCACGGTTCTCAGCCGTCGTGTCGCGGTAGGCCAACGCAGCCAACTCCTTCATCTCCTGCACAGGGCAATAGGTTAACAGGTCAACCGGTTAACAGGTCAACCGGTTAACAGGTCAACCGGTTAACAGGTCAACCGGTTAACAGGTCAACCGGTTAACAGGTCAACCGGTTAACAGGTCAACCGTTTAACAGGTCAACCGGTTGAAAGGTCAATACGCACTCGGTCACTCACATGGCATCACATCTAATCTAAGAGATCTAACAAAAATTAAACACAGTCCAACTCAATCTAATCCGATTTCATTGAATTTAATCTTACCAAATTTATTTTTTATCCAGAAATTTGATATCGCCCTTCTTAATTATTTAGGATTTCTTCCAACATCTCTTGCTCAGAAGTGCACTCGCCTCGAAGGCGCAATTGCAGTTGTATTGCAGAGCAATTGTGCGTGAAGGACTTGCTCAAGGTCCCTACACAGTAACTCCCCGCACGAGGGTCGAACTCTCTCGCTCAGCGCACACTGAACGTTACGGGATGACCGGTTCTAACCGATCGGCCACAGCGGAAACACAAACACTACAACCTAGCTCGGTCGAGTCGAATCAAATCGAAGCCAATCTATAGTCTAATCCTTAATCTATTCTTTTATTATACAATCTAGTTCAGTCCGGTCTCGAATAATCTATATCTCATCTTATCTAAAATATGTCTGTCTAATCAGTTCTTATCTGGACATCTATACATCGTGTCGAATTGTCGTTTCTTATGTGCAAAGCCTCTTCAGAAGGTTTAAACAGCGTTTACGTAATCGTGAACTCTGGCCTGACCTTGAACTCTGACCTAATCGTGAACTCTGGCCTGACCTTGAACTCTAACCTAATCGTGAACTCTGACCTGACCTTGAACTCTGACCTAATCGTGAACTCTAACCTGTTCGTGAACTTGCTTCAGGAATTCGATTTCCTCTTCGAGTGTCTGACGTCTGTTCTCGGCATCGATGTGCAGAAGTGTCTCGTTGTCCAGATCCTAAGAGATCAGACAATTTCAAATGATCGATAAACTCTTTGATCCATCCTTTGATCAATTTATTTTCACTTGCCGTCATTTGCTCATAAATTTCAGACATACGTGTATTGACATGTAGTGATTAGTCACTTAATTAGGTAATCAGTCATTATTCATTAAGTAAGCTGGCTTAGAAAAGGAATAGGAGAGAGAGAGAGACAGACAGAGACAGAGACAGAGACAAAGACAGAGACAAATAGAGAGACAGATCTTGAGTTCCAGAGATTTACTGACTTTGCTCGCAAGAAACAGTTGCTTTAAACGAAATATAAAATAAATCATCACTGTTATCATCATATTCATAATATTGGACACAATGAAGGAATGAATTAAAAGCAGTGATTTGATTTAAGCAGTAGCTTCATCGAAAGTCTTCATGATTTAAAGAGCGGGCGTCATCCGGAACCCTGTCTTCAGTCTTCACTTACGATCCTCGCCCTGTTGAGAGCCTCCTGGAGTTGAGCGATCTGCTTCCTATCCTTGATTCGATCGTTGTCCAGAAGTTCAACGCGTCGACGCAGAAGGTTCAGCTCGGCTTCATAGTCCGCCAACTGTTGGTTCTGCCTCTCGATCTGCTCTCTATGTTCGATGACTGCACGATTGGCCTCTTCCAATCTGTACAGTAAGAGCATAGTAGGGCTGTTCCATAGGCACGAAGGGAGGGGGGATCAGGTTGAAGAATATAGAACATTTAAAGATGGAAGTTGAGGCCTTATCTGCCTGGACTTTCAACTCTTGGTGCATTATCTTCATGGCACTTTACCTCCTTGGAACTCTATTTCCGGGGAAGTTATGTCTCGTTCATACTTAATCTCTCTGACACTTAATGTCCGAGGCGTTTTATCTCCCAGTGTCTTATCTCCCTGGTGCTTTATCTCCCTGGCAATCCGTAACCTTGGAAGTATTATCTCCTTGGATTTTGTCCCCTAGCTCTTTATCGTCGTTACATTTTTCTCATGGAAATCATATTTCTCTAGTCTTTATATTTACTAGATAATTTAACCAATTGTACCTCTTCTGCACGGTACCCTATCTCCCTGGTACTTTATTTCCCTGGTACTTTATCTCCCTGATTCTATATCCCTCTGGTTCTTTATCTCCCTGGTACTTCCTAATACTATGTCTCCTTGGTACTTTATCTTCCTGGCACTTTATCTCCCAGCCACCTTATCTCCTTGGTACCTTATGTTCCTTGTACTTTATCTCCAACGAAGGGTTATTTTTTACCTTCATCACACCATATATCCCTTATATCTTCTCCCTTGTTAGTACCATGTCGTCACGGCCCATTGACCATACTCTCATCAAATCTTCAAAACATATTGGCATTCACGGAGTCAATTTTCAGACAACAGCCTTTCAAAAATAGCTTAACGGTTCATTGCGTTTCAAGTCCTTCTCCAATCCGCACCAACGCCTCGGCTCAATGAACCGTGAAACTGCCACAGCGAACGTGCGGTCGTCATACGCGCCGCCATCTCAACCCTAAACAAACCGGGTTTGAAACCGGGCAAGTTACAGCAGGTTGGGGCAGATACAGCATACACGCAGCGCCCCTCTGCGAGGTATTTGCAGAGGGGCGAGTTATTTGCGCTACGAACGTAAGGTTGAAAACACAACGGTGTGTAATATGATTAACCGTACCAAATGATCTCAGGACATAATATGCCCCAGTCCTTTATGGGAACAAGGTTGGGCAGAGACCTGTGGTGTTTGCTAAACCGTCTGAGAAACGGACTGACGTTTGGGCTGTTGGGTGATTGAATGTTTCTGCGCTATAGAAATGAAAGGAGAATCGTTGTAGGTCTACAGACAGATGGGAACAGACAGACAGACCGACAAGAGAGATGCAAACAGTCAGAGAAAGACAGACAGACAGAGACCGAGACAGATAGACAAGACTTCACAGAGACAGATTGACAAACGGACAGACAGTCAGGTTACTCATAGACAGACAGACAAGTTGACTGATAGGCACAAGTGGCAAGTGAGACAGAGGCACAGACAGAAGAGGAAGACATACAGCCAGAAGGAGAGGTAGACAGACAATCAAACAGACTGACTGACAGACAGATATGTACGCATTGAGATAGACAGCCAGAGAGAGAGAGAGAGAGAGAGAGAGAGAGAGAGAGAGAGAGAGAGAAAGAAAGAAAGAAACAGAGACAGAAAAAGAGACAGACAGGTGGACAGACACAGAGACAGAGATCTAGACGGAACCTACTTATGTCTCAGTTCATCGAGCTGTTCTTCAAGCGACGCCACCTTGATCTCCAATCGCGCCTTCTCTTTCTCGGCCTCGTCGAGCAGCCTCCTGGCCTCGTCGAGCTCCGCCTGGTACATAGCCTTCACCTGGGCCGTCTCCTTGCCCCACTTCGACTTCAGCTTGTCCAGTTCATCAGCCAGCTTCCTGTTCTGCGCCTCCAGAAACCTCACCTTCTCAATGTAACTGGCAAATCTCTCATTCAAATCCTGCATATCCTTCTTCTCCTGTTCCCTCGTGTTCTTGACGGAGTTGACTCCCGTTGAGGTGACCGTGGCGTAGCCCCCTGGCCCGGCCCCGAATGACCCGAACATGGACCCTCGCTGGATGCTGACGCTGGAGGACATCCCGCCCTGGGTGCCCATAGGTCCCCCATAGCCAGAGCGCTGGATGACCAAGTGGCGAGGGGTGATTGTCGTTCGGTAGGCGGAGGAGGTTTCCGGTTGGTATCCGGACGACTTCTTCGTCTCGTAGGTCGTCGTTGTACGTATTGTTGAGCTCGAACCTCCGTCCATTTTGATTGATTATCTAGAAATAGGAAGTGCTATGGAATTGGCTACAATGCAATGCGCAACAATGGTAGGCTGAGAGCAATGCAACATGACGTCATGATGACGATGACGGCGACCATTCGATGACGATGACTAGATTTTGACAGTGATTACATTATGACGATGACTTATACTATGACGATGACAATAATATGAATGACTGGAACAAAACGGTTGTGTGCGATGAAGTTTTATCATATGCCGGATCTGAAATTTATGTTTTTCCCTGTCTCTCCTTGTTCTCTAAGTCCCTGTTAATGTTTCATTATGTTTCAGTTCAACTTAAGACATGCGATTTATCTGGTACATTGGCGCAATAGAAGTTACCAATTAGTCATCTACCTTGCAACTGGTTCTAGATGACGTAGGATGGGTAAAGTTGAAGCGAGTTTCAAGAAGGTAAGGCACGATAAAATAAGAAAAGGGTAAATGCGGTAAGATAAGATGAGATCTCAATCTGTAAGTCAAGCAATCAATGAAACTTTATATAGCGCCCCTTCAAGATATCTACTCAGAGGCGTAGCTCTTCGGGAGCCCATTTCGGATGATCGGGCCAACCACTGAATAGTCCCGATGTTACATCTCAGTGGTACGAGAGAAAGAGACAACCAAGTTCCAATGGGCAGCAGAACGTTGGCGTCCGTCACAAGTGGCGGTTTACTACCAAAAGGGTGAGAACTAAAAGGGCGCAATCAAAAAGGCGAAAATCGAAAGGGCGAACGTTCAAAATTTATTTGATTTTCGCCATTTTGATACGATACCCTCCAAGTTTACTATCAAAAGGGGAGAGAATCTATTCGTTTCATCTATTTACACTCGTTCTTTAAACGTGCGCCGTTTCGATTGTCGCCCCTTTGAGCATGCGCTCAAAGGGGCGACGTTCGCTATTATGATTTTCGCCCTTTTGATTGCACCTTTTTGATTATCGTCCTTTTGATAGGATACTACAAGTGGCCACGATGGGCCGGCACAACTCCTTTAGGTAAACTGGCGCGGCGCCGCAAAGGCAACCCCAAACAAGTGCAAGGCTTTGTATGGAATACGCTGGGGAAAGATAACCAGTGCACGACATCCCGCATATAAGCAGATATATGATCAGTTCTCAGGATGTCCCTTGGTCTAGGCTAAGATAAGGAACACTAAGTTATGGTAAGGTGGCGAGTTATTGGATATGATAAAGTAAGATTTTAAAAGACTGAGATACGCTAATCATGAAATAAGACAAATGAAGGTGATATAATATTAATAACTAATCTCTTACCTAATGCGAATCAAGCTAAGTCCAAATTTCGGGTCGACCTCTATTTTTCTGTCTCGGCTGATGTCTCCCTCTGTCTTCCCGTGTCTGCCTCCTTGTCTCTCTCCGTCCCTCTTCCTATCCTTCTGCTTCGGCGACGCGTAGCACTTGGATCCGTCTTCCAGTGGGTGCCCCTCTTTATAAAGACGTGCGTCAAACCCTGGCCACGCCCACTCAACGATGATTGACAGCCGGTTGATTTGACGGAATATTTACATGATGCAAATACGATCGGACCCTAATGCGATTTGTCTTTGAATTGAAATGACTTGACCCAATGTAATCTTATACAAACAACTCTTTTGCTATCTACTTTATCATACGGTACTTCACGTCATTGTAACTCAATCAATTACAATACAATGTAATCTAGCGTAATAAAATTCCTATCAAGTCACATTTTATTTTATTGCATTGTAATATGACATATTCTGCGAAATTGAGGTAATCTGCCTTAATTAATCATAATCTAATTAAGTCGCTATTAGGCGTTTCTTTTCAACCCCATCTATTAAATGCATCCAATAATAAATTGCAATTCAAAAGCATCACCCCCAACTAAAAAGCCTGATTGCGCCACCTGATTCTGTTCCACCTGTCTCTATACCCAGGTGCGCCAGTCAATCAAGACCACGTGATTCATTCGACAAGCGATGATCCATCTGATCAAATACGATCCTAATCAAACAAACGCTTTGGTCATAATAATATGCACACGCACACACAAATGCAAGGGTATACATATGCATAGATATATACATACACTCATAAATACACGCATACACACACATTTCATTTCTCAGTCCACTTCGCTCGTTCAATCGTAATCGTAATCTCAACATTTCTAGAGCGCCCACAAAAGCGGAGTGGCGGGAATCAGCTAACTAGACTTGACCTCTTTTTGCCTCGTTCTAGAACTGCTGCGTCTTAGTCCCGATCCTTCGTTTCCCTCACTCTGAGGAATGCTCTTTCTCCATCTGTTCGCTCTAATATATTCTATCTGGCAGTCTCTTAATATCCTCTTTTGTTTTTCTATTTCTTCTCGGGAGGTCTAGCGCACTGGCAGCGCTTCTGAACGGTTCACCCTACTAGAGGCGCTCTATAAATGCTTAAATACAATACAACACAATTTAATCAAAGTTTATTTGCGTAAATATGTGATAAAAATAGCTTCTCAGTTGCACTGGAGCTGCAACTAAGGACGGAATGGTCGACAAGTTAAGCCCACCTGATAGAAATAGGTGGAGTTGTTGTGTAAAGGCCACCCACTCCGCTCTCTAGTGTACTATTTGAGGCTTTAGTGCTCGCAAACAAACACAACATTTCCACAACAATCACTGCATTTCTGAATGATGAGTCATTCATTTTGAAAATTTATATAGAGACAGATTGCACTTTTAAAAAGTGTGACAGCCCTATACCTACCTACATACATGCAATCACGAGCACAATTATACATTTATACTCAACCATATACATACACTTTATTCGATATCCAATATTGCTATCGAATCCGGTTGTTGAAGGTGCCACTGGATAACGATTGACCAAGTGTGCACATAAGACAAACAGACAATGTCAGACATACATACAGGCACACAGACCGACAGACAGACATACAGACAGACAGACATACAGACAGACAGAATGGCATACAGAATGACAGACACAAAGACAGACAGGCACAGTCATAGCTTCAGAGGTGTGACTCTAATGTTGAGCTAGATGAGGCTGCAGTATAAAAACAACGTCTGAGAATCTTTGTAAGATGCACTTCAAGGTTTATTCAAACCGTTTCACATTTTGAAAGTTATGTACAGGTTTCGATTTCCAGTTTCGTTTCTACAATATACGTAGATTTTGGTTTCCGTTTCGATTAGATGCACATTGTTCGCAGTTACCTCAATTCCGTTTAAAGTTTCGAGTCGTCGAAGCGATATGTCTCTCGAGGAATATGTGACCCTCATCCCTTTTCAAGAGGAGACTTTTTCCCAGGGCATTCAATACTCCTCTCTTTGTCTTTTTATGTCTGTACCGTCTTTCTCTGTCCGTCTCAGTGTGTCTCTGTCTGTCTGTCTATCTGTCTTTCTGGCTTCCTCTCTTGATGTATTGTTCGTTAACGCAGTGGGGCTATATAAAAGATCTCCTAAAATCAAAACAGTTACTATTTCGGGGTTGAGAGGATTCTTTATATAGCTCCACAAAACTTAGACGGACAGGTGTCCAATAATTATTTACCTCACCTTAGTAATTATTCACCTTGCGTCCAATTCCATAGACCTATAATATAGCAAACTGGATGTTATCATTATGTAACCTAGCTTTGCAACACATTACATAATCTTTAATTAATGTAACATAACATAACTCAGCATACACATAACATGACTTAATGTAACATAACATACATGTAACAGAACATAAAATAACTTAGCATAACATTACTCCTTAATTAATATAACATAACATAACACACCATACACACAACATGACACAATGTAACATAACATAAAATAAGACAACCATAACATAAAATTTACATGAAAATCGAACATGCCATTAACATAATGTAGCATTAAATGTCTGGTAATATGACATAACATATCATATGATATCAGAACATTCAGCAAAACACTAAATAACACAAACCTACCATCAAATAAACCAACATAACACAATTTTCGGAACGGTACGCTGACCTAATTATCTACCCGAATCTAGGTCACACGCCATTCCAACCACACATCGACCACTGTCTGATACGTCCAGACACTTCTGTTCAGAATCCACAAAAGTAGCACGACCATCACAGTGAATGACGACGGTTCGACCCCTTCAAAGCTTCCGCCTCCTTTTCCTCCCCCTCCCCCTCTTACGAATACGGAATGAGATCAGTGTGGGATCAACAGGGTTCAACAGAATTAGTATCAGGGACCAACAGGGTTTGTATAAGGGGCCAACTGGGCTCAACAGGGTTCGTATCATGGACCAACTGGGCTCGTAGAAGGGCCCATCTGGGTTGAACAGGGACCATCATGGCTCAACAGGGTTCGTATCAGCTGCCCTCGACGCCCGTGTACTTGGGGTAGAGCAGAATACAGACGGTCGACGTGCTCATGAGAATACAGATTACCCAGAAGAACAGTCGGTCAAGGACGCGCACGAGGTCCCTCCACTCCTCGCTGTAGTCCTTGGCACCATTCCCAGACGACGACGAAGACGACTTCTCATCGAGGTCCGCGGAACCCGGAAATGGCGCCGTCCTTGAGGTGAAGTGCAGCCCGTCGAACTCCTTGAGGACCTTCTGCCGCCGGGTTCCGTTCGACGCCTGGTTCGCGTGGCCACTCCCTCCGTTGTTACAGGCAAACCTGACGTTCGCCAGGTCGAAGAAGAGTCCGTTGATGTGGTATGGCTGGCGCTGGGTCGGGGGTACGTAGCCCGGTCGGCGCTTCCAGATCATCTCCGCCTGGTGGAGCTTGAGGTAGGCGGTGCGCATGCAGAGGACCCTCGCCAGGTGGATCAAGATGAGTTTGCGAAGCCAACGTTTTGGTTGTTCTTTGGGTTCGCGGTAATGAACGTTGAGGACGAGGACCGTCATGCAGATGGAGATCGTTCCCAAGATCATTGTTGTCATTAGGTAGACGACTACGAATACAATGGAAAAGAAGAACAATGGTCGAATAATTATAATAATTATAATAGCAATAATAATGGCAATGACTAAATTATATTCATCGTAATAAAAAGGACAATGATTTTAACGATAATGCTGACAATAATAATAATAAATTATACTCATGATAATAATGATTACAATGCTAATACTGATAATGACAAAAACTAATAGTAATAAAACCATCTGCGAAGACCTGCCATTCCAGAACAATGTCTCCCTAATTTTTTGAATTCCGAGGGATCATATGTACCTCGGGGAAAAATAATTATAGCTATATTAGTGATAATAATGATGATGGTGATGACGATGACGACAATGACGACGACGACGACGATGATGATAATTATAATGAAAATGATAATGATAGGGATAACGTTATTTGCAATGACACGAACTCCAAGCTTGATCCCAATTATGCTACATAGCTTCTAATAGTTCGCGGAATCCTATAAACATCGGGCAAGCAAAAAAAATAATTATCACATTTATTATTATAAAAAAATATTAATAATCGATGTTACTACTAATAATTACTAATAAACAATAAATAATGAATAATTGTGATCATAACAATGATGTTAGCAATATCCACAACCTAAAATAATACTAATATAGATAATAAATAATAAATTGTGATCATAACTATGATCTACAGCCAAAAATCGCCATACCACTTCGCCACTTATTAAACCTTTGAAGAGACTAATTTACCGATGAGTGGTATAGCGAGGGATGTCCTTGGTATATTATCTGCGATCATCAGCAAGAAGACGGTAAAGGCGAGTAATACGGAGATGCCTAGGGAGATCTTCTCCCCTGCCTCCGGGGGTAGAAAGAACCCGATCATGATGAGGGTGGACAGCATGAGGCAGGGTAACACGATGTTCATCATGTAGAACTTGTATCGGCGCATCAAGTGAAGCGTGAAGATGACGTGAGCGTAACCATCACCGGAACAACAGTTCAGGATCGTTATGTTCCAGTGCGCAGAGGTCGTTCGGATATACCTGCAATGGTATGGTATATGATATGGTATGGTATAGTCTACGATATGGTATGCTATATGATATGGTATGCTATATGATATGGTATATAATATGGTAAGGTATGGTATATGTGACGCGCGACACTCTGCACGACGGCGCTATATAAAAGTCATCGATCGACAGCAGAGGCGTAGGAGGACTACGGATGAGAATGTCTACCTGACACATGAGATGGGAGACATCAATGGGCTTCTCCTGAAGCAGACGGCTTCAATACAGAAGGCGAAGAATTATGCAATGATCAACGGGGTGTCAAACAACGAAACCCGACACCGCGAGGCAGATGTCAGAAACGACTGCCCCTTCCATCTCTACGACTCACAGACAAGAAATTCATGAATCAGTGGAAGATTTGATCTGGACCGGCTGGTTGACACGGATCATGAATAGGGGACAATTCCGATACGAATGGCGCAACCCACTAGGCGGTGTAACGATAATAATGAAATTCGATCCCTAGGACCTGTTGCTCGTCCAGCACACTGGCAAGGCCCAGCCATACAGCCGCTACTCAAACAGTATCTGGACGCCCCTGGGAATCTGACGTTACGCTAGGCACGCCAAGACCCGACCAACCAGCGTTTAGTAATGGTTTCTGCAGGTGACCTGTCGTCCAATAGAGATACGAGTTTTGCGTTTGGGATGGCGAAGGAAATCGCCTCTAGAAGGATTCATATAGCGTAGCAAGAAAAGGAACAGGGACTTGTTTCGGAACTGGGGGAGACGCTAGGTCGTTCTGACGATAAGGATAATCAACGTAGTTGGGTATCCCGTCTCCAACGTAAACCAGGGAAACATTTCAAAAGGACACTAATAACTTCAGTAAGTGTAGATAGGATGAGTGGTGTGTATATATACCATTAAAATATACCTATTAAAACCATCAAGTGCGTCGTGTTGCTGAGCTTGGTGATAAAGGAAAGAACCAGCAGGTACTCTCTTCATCGAGAAGAAGGAGTGGCGAGAGTGAAACCCGCGACAGTATATGATATGATATGGTATATGATTTGGTATGGTATGGTATATGATATGGTATGGAATGGTGTGGTATTCATTGATTCATTCATTAATTACGACGATTTATATAGTGTCCCCTCAAGTCTGCTATTCAGGAACACTCCCTACCTTAGCACGTATGAAAAGGACAGTTTTAAGGCGAGTAAAAAATAGTATTAGTGGATTCAGTTGGTGGAAAACAAGAGCAATGCCAACGGAAGTGTGTTCCAGAGCGAGGGACCAACCACTGAGAAGGCACGATTTTGCTCAGTAGTCGATGACCGAGCATCAGTAGAGCGGAGAGAGCGGCGACCCGGTGCAATCAACGTAGAGTGGCTGCAGAGGTCGCGAAGATAGGCAGGGGCGAGTCCCAACCAACGACCGCCAGACCAAAGAGATGATATACGGTACGAGATTTGCTGCTGGCATGATATGGCGTGGGGAACATTTACCTAGCGCCTCTTCGAGAGTGAATGCCTTGCCATATGATGACAGTAATGTAATGTAATGTAATGCCTCTGCCAGTAGCCTAATGGTCATTGCATGGCAATGAATCTGTCATCGTTTTGTATAGCTTAGAAATGTATGCTGCGTAATGGAATCAATCAACGGGAACTTAATATAGCGCCCATTCAAAATATCTACCAACAGGCGGCACGCGGGATGATGCATGATCCGGTGGGATGTCCTGTGGAAAGGCATAAGTAGGGGAGAGGCAGAGACGTTGAGAACAGACTTCAGGAAGTGTAAGGCATAGTAAATGCAGCATAAGTTTATTTACAGCAAAACTCATCAAGCCAACTCCATTGAATATGAAAGTACAGCGCTGTATAAAGGGCAACTCATGAATTATTTATAGCGATTGAATAGACACGTGACTCCTCGATGACGTACGTCGACCTAGAGAGAGAGAGACAGACAGACAGACAGACAGACAGACAGACAGACATAGACAGAGAGACAGAGACATAGAGAGAGAGAGACAGAGAAACAGAGACACAGAGACATAGAGAGAGAGACAGACAGACAGACAAGCAGAGAGAGAGAGAGAGAGAGAGAGAGAGAGAGAGAGAGAGAGAGAGAGTGATGAACGGCGGCCATTAACGAGCAGACGACCCGGCATTAACTCGTCGTTAAGGCGGGAAACCCATCCACCGCATACAGACATAACAACACGACACATCCCTTGCTGCCTGATTTATCGAATGATTATCGATCTCATTCCGGGTGATTGATACGAATGCAATTAAATCAGTTCCCCCAATAGGTTGGCCCCATTTATGCCGTTTAATCCATCTTGGGAATCTTTTCGGGTATAGGCCCAATGTATTAGGCCCACTGATAGGCATACACAGACCGATGACGCTTTTACCCACAGCTATAATATCATACCACATCGATCATACTCAGGAGGTGTCAGTCCCGAGTCTGGAAAAGGAGAAGGGGAACGTTATCGACACTGTCAGCCAACATATGCAATCGTAATCTCCAAGCAGAGGGCCTCAGCTGGTTCACGAGCGCTGTCGTTAAACACTGGTGATAGGGCTTATGCACGGAACAACTATTGCATCAGAGGATCAGAGCTTTCCTCTATTTTATCGTATTGTATTGATGTTTCATATATTGCATTGCATTGTATGATATTTAATTGCATACCATTCTCCGTTCTGTTGAAAGTCGTGGGTCGACATGACGGAGGTGGCGTTTGTGATATTCATCTTGTTACTTGGGTATGAGTAGGCCCCGATGAGAATAGGGCAGTGCTGGGTATCGAAGGGGAAGTAGGTGATGTCTATATCACAGGTCGTTCGGAATATACCCCCTGGCTCCCAATGCAGTCTCCCATCGTAGCTCAGAAGGACTCGAATTCGCTCAAAGTCCGGAACCAACTCTTCGGCCCTGAGCAAAGAAAACGCACCATCAAGCGGTTAGCCGCCATTCAAAGACGCTGCGTCAAAACAAAGAGGATCAGCGTTGCCCTCCTCTTTTAACCAGGCTTCGGACTGGCACTAACAAGTCAGGTGTTCAATTGGTGAGACATGTGATTGAGAGCGGTAGAAAACAGATGTCGTTAACACTGCAGATGGTTCTAATGTAAGGGTCCTCTAAGACAACTTTAAATTGCAGTTCAAGAATGTTATAAAATGATCATTTTTAGAATTATCTACCATGGATTTCCTACAGCGATGCAATGCACATCGAGCTCTGTTGATGATTAGTGCCTGAGTTGCATTGGATATCATCGCTGGAAGGTAAAGATGGTTTTTAAAGGCTTTACACCATCGAATTATTATATTAAATTTTGTCTCAATCTAAATTGCCTGCAAGTTAGTAGTAGTAATAGTTTCAGTTTAACGAAACTGTGTGACGACAAGGATTATAGCCCTCGCCCTCCTCTATTATCCAGGCTTAGGATTGGCACTGTCAGAGGGCAAGCAGCGGAGTAGTTGAACGGATTCTAGCAGTTTCAGTGTAACGACACTGTGTGGTAAAAAAGACCATCAGCGTCGCCCTCTTTCTTTTTCCAGGATTTGGACTGGCACTGCTGAACTGCAAACAGTGTAGTTTATATACTTATATCGTTTGAAGTGCAAAATTAGAGGTGTCCATACATAGCTAAATAATTGTTTATTGTTTCGAGTGAGTGACCAGAGGGCGGTCAAGTGGTCGTGACGTCATACTGACCCGTTCATGACGGCTAACTCCGGCAGCCATATTTTGTCCGCCTTCAGAATGATGTCCGTCAAATTGCCGAATTTTCTGGGATCCCAAGTCAGGCGATCATCGACCCATTCCTTTATTAAAAGAAGAACAACAAAGAGATTCTTTTATAATTAGCCAGTGCAGACTAAACACTAATTAAAATTCGACACATTCGGGTGGACCAGTGCTGGGTGACATTAACGGCCGTGGTGCCCTTAGACACCTTAAAATCGGGGCTTTAAACGATATAAGAACAGCTCAGTAGCAAAAAATTAGCTGAAAGTGCTGTAATATGCCAAGCAAATTTCTGTCGACTGCAACGGCCCCTGTTGTCATAAGCTGTCGTTAAACCTTCGATCCATCCATCCATCCTTTTACATCATCCTCAAAGTGGTCATAGAAGGAGGTAGTCACCAGTGACCTTTGTATGTGTATGCAACTATGCATGTATATGAACATTTATATAGCGCCCTACTAGAACCTCACGAGTGCGCTTACCGAAGCTACCTAACAGTTCTGAAATAAATGCGTTTTCAATAGTCCAGAAAATGTCTCCTCTGCTACACACAATGGGAGACTCCGAATTGGTAACGGCAAGGAGTTCCAACGTAACGGTCCAAGGCACGAAAAGGTGCGGCCTGCCTTCATGGCGGTACGAGAGCGCGAAACCACCAGATTCCCACGAGACGCAAAACGCAGGGACTGACGCCCCGACTGGCTGGCAACTGGAATACACAGGTCGCACATGTAATCATGTAATCCAGAGCGGCACCAGCCAGCGACGAACGCCCCACGAGGTCGATCTTGAAAATGATTCGGTAGCCAGTGTAGCCTGTCCCCTATATAGGTCGAGTTGTGCAAGAACTTTGGAAGTCCGGCAACAACTTGGGCGGCACAATTTAGGACGGACTGCAGCCGGCGTATACGGTATTTTGGCAAACCGACGAGGATGGCGTTGCAGTAATCCAGTCGTGTCAGCACAAATGAGTGCACCAGAGTCGCAGCAGCGTCCATTGACAGGTGGCGCCTTATGACCCTGATCTGAAGTAACTGGTAGAAGCAGGTCCTGCAAAAGGCGTTGACGTGCTCCTCCAATGACAGGCGCTCGTCCAGGAGTACTCCCAAGTCCCGGACCACGAACCGGAAGTTCCAATTTTGGAACGATGCACGAAGCAGCTCACCGTCAATTTTCAGCCGTGCGCGCTCGGTGCCCAGCCACATGAACTCGGTTTTCTCTGGATTTAGCCTCAAAAGATTTGAGGACATCCACGCCTGTACCTCCCCGACGATTTATTTGATTTTCAACGCACACTCCAGTGCGGCAGATGGTTGGCACACAAGTACAACTGAGAGTCATCAGCATACTGGTGTACCCTGGCTTCACGAGGGCAGATGATATACGCCAAGTCCGCCGTATACAGGATATACAACAGCGGGCCAAGCACAGAACCCTGCGGAACACCGAATAATACCGGCATCCATGGCGAGCTAACGGAACCGATGTCCACCCTTAGAAAAGAGCAGATCCAATCCAGCGCCTTTCCCCCAATTCCGAACGAGACATGAAGCCTAGTCAACGCACTCGCATCGAGGAGCGCAAGCAACGTGACATGTCCTGCAGCGTCCATAGCATCACAGACGTCCGAGATGAGTCTCGGTTGGCACAAAGTGTCATTAAGCTTAAATAGTTATTGTATAGAACTACAACATTGCGCTTCCGTGCCTCTTGGTCAGGCAGTACCAGTCCCTAACATGGCTGAAGGAGGAGGGTGACCCCAGAGATCATTGTCATCACAAAGTGTTGTTAAACTACTACGACCTTCAATTGCTAAACTCTTCCACTGCATACAGTCCAGCAGTGCCAGTCCAAAGCCTGAATAAAGAAGGAGGGTGACATAGGGATCTTTGTTACCGCACAGTGTCGTTAAACTGAGTCTACTACTACTAGGCCTACTTCACAGAAGCTGCGTTGGAAAAGAGCCGTATGATAGTGAGGTTGGCCTAAACAGCAAACTAAGCATAACTCGATAGCATAGCATCGGCCGACATAGCATGAAGTAGCAGAGCACCTGGGAACAACAGAAGTCTACTCAGACGACAACAGCGCAGACGTGAGAGGAACACAGACAGCAAAACAGAAGAGCGTCGACACTTGATCACGTGCTACCAATTTAAAAGCGCCGCCTGGTGCCGACTCACACCAAAAATAACGACGCCACTCGACTCGAGGAGAGAAACTCAACGCGAGGACTATTTTTTCTGGCGGATTTCTTCTCATTTTGGCTGACTGTCACAACAGAAGATTTCAACTCAATTACGAACGAGAAGTTTCTTCTTAAATTCCTCCGCTGTTCTCACTCAGGCAGGCAGGCAGACAGACAGTCTGTTTGTTTGTCTGTCTGATTTTCAGACATCTGCATTTTTCATCCTCCATTCCAATGGCCTCATCCTTCTTCATTTTGTGTCTCTACGCCGTCACTCGCTCCCTCTCCCTCTCATCCTTCTTCTCGCTCTGTCTATATCTCTGTCTCTGTGTGTGCCTTCCTCTGTGTGCCTGTCTGTCCGTCTACCCGTCTGTTTGTCTGTCTGTCCGACCGTCCGTCTGTTTGTCTGTCTGTCTCTCCGTCTGTCTGTCTCTCAGTCCGTCCGTCAGTCCGTCTGTCTGTCTATCTGTCTCTGTCCGTCCATCTGTCTGTCTGTCTGTCTGTCTGTTTCTGCCCCTTGGTCTCCTCCCTTTCTCGGTCGTTCAAATAAATCCATTAGGCGAATCAGTTTCATTTGGTTTTGCAAAACGGGAAATAATTTCTCAGAGAAAGCCGCACTCGACGCAATTCCGCTTCCGTTGCTATTAATAGCCTATCGAACGACGTCATTCAGCCGTCCCAGAATTGAGGAAAAATCAGTGTCAATCATCACTTCCGCTCGTGAACAGGTACACAAACACACAAACAAACAGACACAAACACACAAACAAACAGACACAAACACACAAACAAACAAGCACAAGCATGCCCCCAAATATGGTCACACATATGAACGCACGCACACCTGTCCACAGCTATGATAACTGACTTCTTATTAGGACACGTTTTGAAACTTGCTAAAGTTTACACAGAGGTCATCCAGTGCACATAATCGACACAGCATTGTTACAATTGCCATCATCTTAATTCACTTTGAGGCAGTGGCTATATATATATATACATATAATATACATATATATATATACATATAATATACACATATATATATATATATTATATATATAGTCCAGAAGGTTCATGAATGGCAATGTGTGTCGCGGACCAGGGCTCGCGGACCAAAGGTCGAGAATAGTTGATCTGGTGAACCTTAAAACAGTTCCTTTGATTGCATCTCATCACATTGCATGGCGTTACATTGCAATACTTAACATCACATTCACTTCGTATTATGTCGCGTTATATGCCACATCAGATCAATAAACATCACACCACACATCAAACAGAGTCTTTCCATCCGTACGTGATCATGACCCGGTCGACGAAGACCCCACGTCCACCAATATCTACTTCTTCTTCTTCTCCGTCGTGATCCGAGTGCGTGCGAGCCCCCAGAGGGCGCACATCGGCAACACAACGCGTTTCCGGAATCTCTTCATCTTAACGGCGAGGAAAAATTGCCAACCAGGCGAATATTATCGATTCGCTCGCTTGGGTTCCTCTGCCACTGGCGGTGGATTATGTCTTCGGGCGTGGATTGGGGTAAGGCTGGGCAATGAGGCGCTTGTGGTTCGTATCCAGTCTACAGCGACTCGTAGGTTCTCAATTACGTCAGTACGTCATACGGTGAGGGTGGGGAGAAGGGGAGAAGGCCTGGTAGGAAGAGGGTACGTTTCGTGTCTGTCGATGTCTTTCTGCTTCTATCTGTTTCATACCCTCTTGTCATTCGTCCCTTCATCCTTCCAGTAGTCCAGATATCCATTTATCCATGCACCCATCAAATCATCCATCCATCCATCCATCCATCCATCCATCCATCCATCCATCCATCCAAACAAGTGCATCATTATGCGTGAATGTATGTATGCATGTGCGTGTGGGTGTTGGTATGTTGGTGGGTGAGTGTGGACTTTTTCGTTTTTATTCCTGAAGGGTGTTGATTAGCGTCGTGACCCCGGTGACCTTATCTTCCGTTGCTAATGAAGATGCGTTGGAGAATGGAAACAGATTGAGATTCAGGTGGAGCGAATGGCAATTAGTTAGAACCTAATCAATGTAAGACGAGCCTAGGAAGAATTAAGTCCTAACATGATCTGTAAGGTGGGATAAAAATAGATAAGAAATGGTATGAAATAATATTAACACAACAGAGCATGACAGAGATTTCAAGAGGATCTAGCATTGATTCAAAAGAAATCAACCTATTACATTAATAGATATCAATTAATTAATGTTATTAATTTATTATATTCGAAATCCAACTTCGATTTAATTTAATTAATTTGGAATCTGTTGCGTGAAGCGTAGAAAAGCTGCTTAAAATGTTGTCAATGAACTATTTACTGATTTATTTCTGCAAAAAGATTTTAATCGTCTTCAGTTGCTTAAGGCAAAGCGTTCAAAAGTTCAAAGCTCAAATAAATCGCTGTCAGCGACTTACTTGAACTCTGAACCATATCAATTTGCCACGTAACATGACATAGTCTTGCTGGAATGTTAGTAAGTTAAGGGACGTCCACATATTACGTACGCAGCGAGGGGAGGGGTTTTCAAATTTCGGCGATTTTGCGTATAGTTGGGGAGAGGGTTCCAATAATATGTACGTACGCAAATATAATTGTCTAATTATGACGTCCACAATAAGAATTGATTGCA
Source organism: Bimastos eiseni (assembly GCA_959347315.1). Taxonomy (NCBI): domain Eukaryota; kingdom Metazoa; phylum Annelida; class Clitellata; order Crassiclitellata; family Lumbricidae; genus Bimastos; species Bimastos eiseni. The sequence goes on along the minus strand of OY365812.1, from coordinate 39,669,625 downwards.
TATGAAAATCAGAAATGTAAACCTAATCACTGACTATATTCCTGCTTAATCAATTTTATGTAGCATTAAAATGGTTTCAAATGCAAGTGTTGTTAGTGTTTTAATTCTTCATAGCTGTTAACATATTTAAGCTGTTAAAAAAGATGCTTAAAATATAAAATGGCCTGTGGTAAAATCAATGTCTTATAGATGTTTTTAGCTATTTAATCTTCGCAATGGAGGTGGGGGTAGAGCTCAAATGTACGTGCGCATGGGGGGAGGGGTCCACGAAATGTACGCGGTGCAACAGACGGGGACGAAAATCCGATTTTTGCGCACGTGATATATAGATGGGCCATTAATGTAAGGTTAGGTAGGGTATCGTAATCTCATCATTTCTACAGCGCCCACAAAAGCGAAGTCGCGGGAACCTGCTTATTCGATTAGGGTATGTTAAGGGAAGGTATACGTATTATGGTCTGTTAGCCTGTTAATCTGATGTGCGCGAGAACATAAAATTATAAGGAATGGCGCTATGTAGTGCGGTAAGGTTAGTGTATAAATCGGTGTAACGGCACGACCGTAATGTAGTCCGAAATTTATCTAGCTCCCATTCGGGATGCGAAAGCGATTTTTTATAGCGCCAGACGCGTTGACGTTTTTATCATGTCAAGATCGACTCTTTGGTGGCAAGTAAAATAACGGTGGCAATTTCGGCGTTAAGTATTGCCATCGCGTATAATTATTGTCTTTGGTCGGCGGCGAATATTGCCTTGCAGAGGCAATACACAGCTTAAGCGATATCGCTAACTTTTCATTACGACACATCGGCTGCTTGCTCAAGCGATGCAGACGCTCAGGACCCGCGATTAAGCGCTCGATTGGCGGCCATTATTCGATCACAGCTTCTAGGTAGTAATGAATATAAATAAATATATATATATATATATATACATATATATATATGCAGGTGTTATATATATGATGCTAGTTGATGATATATATAGACTATATTTATATATATTTATTTATTTGGGGGACTTATATAGCGCCCCTTCAAGAAATCTACTCAGAAACGCTCCAGACCCAGTCCTAAGGTTATTATAAACACAATACCCACATATATTGAGTATATATATATAATATATTTTCTTATATGTTTATTTAAAACATAATAAATAATTTTGTATATCTTGTTAACGCCCGAATACCCATAAATATATTTATTAAGGAGATCAATGCGTCTCTATACTGAATATTTAGATCATCTTATAGATTGAAAAGACTTACTGCAATAACTAAACCGGTTGTAGTCAACACCTGACTTCGCTCTTCCTGTCAGAATAAAGAAAATAATATTATTATGGGTCAGTGCAATCAATTGGGTCAGTATTCAGATGGCCAAGATAGCACAATGTGTTTAATTGAGCAAGGTGAGTAATTTACTGTCCATGGCGCATATTAAATTTTAACACCTGGAACAGGAGGTGAGAAAATATCAGGTAGAAATGTGGAATTGAATTTAGCAACAAACTACACCTTCAACAGTGCTTCTGGTGAACTATATATATATATATATACATATATAAATATATGTGTGTGTGTACTGCTTCTATGCAAATATGCATATAGATGGAATCCTAATAAAATATATATAGATATAGATGGATGGAGGGAAGGATGGATGGATGGATGGATGGATGGATGGACGGATGGATCGATGGATGGATGGATGGATGGATGGATGGATGGATGGATTGATGGATGGCTGGCTGGCTGGATGGATGGATGGATGGATGGATAGACATATAGCTATAGATGAACAATCAAATGGTTGAATGGATGAATAACTAGATAAATAGATACCGGGTGTATGGATATTATATATGTACATCTATCTACCTGTCTATGTCAGTCTCTGTGTATGTCTGTTTATTTGTATGATAGACAGACAAACGTACAGAGAGATTGACGCAGACATACGTACACAGATGGACATACAGACAGGCAAACGTAGAGAAATAAAGTTCCATCATGAATCGGAGAGCATTTGTGCCATTATCGACACAATGACCCAATTGCTCCAGTCTGCCCCATGCATCCCAATTGCCCTTCACCACCCACCAGTCCGTGTATCCTGAGCAGAACGAAGTCGATGGACACAATGACCGCCCTACTCGTGTCCATGACGGCCCTTGCCACCGGATCATAGTCACGGAAGAGGTAGGCCAAGAGACGCTCCTCGTGAGAGGCGTTGCGGAACTCATAGGCAGCTGATCAAACAGAATATTAACAAATCAGAAACATTAACACATACCTACACACAGAAATGTATGTGTATATATGTATATGTATGTGTATATGTATGTCTGGATGTGCATAAGTATGTAAGTCCAAATATGTATATATACACTGTGCACATAAATACGTACGTACGTACGTATTTATGTATGTATTTATGTATGTATGTATGTACGTACGTATTTATGTATGTATGTATGTATGTGTATGTATGTATATATGTATGTGTGCATGTATGTGTGTGTGTGTATATGTATGTATATGTGTATGTATGTATGTATGTGTGTATGTATGTATTTATGTATGTATGCATGTATATATGCATGTATGTATGTATGTATGCATGCATGCATGCATGCATGTATGTATGTATGCATGCATGCATGTATGTAAGTATGTATGTATGTATGCATGCATGCATGTATGCATGTGTGCATGTATGCATGTATGTATGTATGTATGTATGTATGTATGTATGTGTGTATGTATGTATGTATGCATGCATGCATGTATGTATGTATGTATGTATGTATGTATGCATGCATGTATGTATGTATGTATGTATGTATGTATGTATGTATGTATGTATGCATGCATGTATGTATGTATGTATGTATGTATGCATGCATGCATGTATGCCAGTATGCATGCATGCATGTATGTATGTATGTATGTATGTATGCATGCATGCATGTATGTATGTATGCATGTATGTATGTATGTGTGTATGTATGTATGTATGTATGTATGTATGTATGTATGTGTGTATGTATGTATGTATGCATGCATGCATGTATGTATGTATGTGTGTATGTATGTATGTATGTATGTATGTATGTATGTATGTATGTATGTATGTATGTATGTATGTATATGACGCTTGAGACTGATCTTAATTACGATCATTTCTTAATTGCTTCTTCCGACACAATATTGTGTCAATTCTTTCAAGCGACGGATTTTCCCTGCAATTCATTTCATTAACTTACTGGACAAATGGAGTCGACGTGTGAACGGTCCTTGTGGCCACAAGAAAAAAACAAAAATAGGCTATGATCGCAGGTTGTCATTGTTAAAATAAGAATCAATGATGGTGGAAAGTAAGAGATGGATGGATGGATGGATGAATGGATGGATGGTGTGTTGCTTACTTAGATAGTTGAGTTTCTCTTCTGGTGATGGTTGTACTGATCCTGCAGTATTTCCTGGAATTCGACCTTTGTCTCGATTTGTCGTCGGTCTTTTACCCGAAGGTCTTACCTTTGCACCTGTCCAATCACATTCAGCGTCATAATCTCCCTGTATATCACTGTCGTCGTTGCACAAACGATAAAAAAATTGTCGTCGTCATCATCGTCGTCATGATCACATTTATATCACCCTCATCGTCATCATCGTCGCAATCATTACCACACACACACACACACACACACACGCACACGCACACACTCACAAACAAACACACACACAAACACAGTCACACACACACACATTCACACAGACAGACAAACATTCACACATATGCACACAAACACAGAAATACGCATAATTATATATATATATATATATAGCCAGAACGAACAGTAGAAACTAAGCACCCAACCTTTTGCGTGTACTTGCAGAACGATCGTGGTCAGCGTCAGGCACACGACTATATGAATATTCATGACGGTACGGCGTCACGTAACGAATCAGACGGCCATCTCTAACCTATCGACGTCGTTCCCGCCTACAACAGAAATCACCGAGTTCTGACGTCATGCGAGCTTCGGCTCTATGTCGAAATTAGAAGTTTATGGTCGTGCGCTGAGAGGGTTTCCGGTTTCTAATGAGCTACCTGTCGAGGGGCGGCGCCCCTACCGCTATCGTTTCTGGCAATAATGTTCGCTGGCCGAAACCAGGACTTCTGTTGAATGTGTACTGGATGGAAAACAGGATGTTGATATCACTGTATGTAACGTTATCGAGCATTTATATAGCGCCCCTTCAAGATATCTACCCAGAGGCGCTCCTTGCGCTGGGCTAAATGATGTTAAATGTCACGGTGAATAAGTAAAATACTTGTTAGCGAAACTATGCTCAGTATACGCTGAGAGGAGTCACCAGTATGTATATATATATATATATATTGTATATATTGTATTTATTGTATATATTTTATATATTGTATATATTGTATATATTGTGTATGGAGGTCGATGTGGACGTATTTTAAGGTCATGCATTTCGTAATGTAAGGTAGTCTAAGAAATCATCTTTTCGTTGATAATTCAAGCTTACACCGCTGGAAGCAAAGGGTGGATTGGTACGTCACGAACTGGAGAAGCATTCCAACTTCTTCACCGTCCACCAATAACGACTGGAGCATTCCAGCTTTCAACGGTGGATATAACAATTATGATTATCATATCTGTTCAAAGCGAGTGGCTGCTCCTTTTTCCAGCAGCGTAAATACTGCATCGGTCTACCCTATTACAATCCTGGTTCGTCGTTTACAGCGATCGGCCATTTCACCAATAAGCGATTGTATGCTACTTTTCAGCACTGTGTCAATGTCAATCCAGGCTACCCTATCCTAATCCTGGATCTTAATCAGAGCCGTAGCAATAAAGAACGCGGCCCACTCCGAACATAATGTCCTGCAGAGGCCTCTTACAATACAGAAACTGAAATGCGGTATTTTTTTAATACAAAGTACGAGGTTCATATTCGTAATCGTAGTCGTAATCTCAGCATTTCTACAGCGCCCACAAAAGCGAAGTCGCGGAAACCAGAGTATTCAAAATCGAAAAGTCTAAAAAGTTAGACAGGCAGACAGTCAGACGGCTAAGGTTGGTGGTGTTAGGAGTTGAAATAGCGGGGAAGAGAGGGTGAATCAAGATAGGGTTTGTGCAAAACAATGTGGAGAGATAGGAAGAAATGAAGCTATGGTGGATCCGATATTTATCTTAATGCTGGGGAAGTTTGTTCCAAACAGCAGTGACTAAGGAGCGATTTAAGTGATGAGATGAGGGAAGAGCGGAGTGTGAGGTTGGAAGAGGAATGAGTTGAACGATGTGGTTGAATCGCGAACAGTCCAAGGAGTTATGTGGGCTGTAATCATTGGAGTGTGTTGTAGGTATACAAGTGACAAGACTTTGTTTATTCAATTCATTTTCAGGTATTTTGAGCCAGTGGAGTGATCTCAGGGCAGGAGTGATATATGGTGGTGCTTTGGTGACAGCACGGGCGAGAGCATTCTGAATGGCTTAGAGGTGGTTTATTTGATTGATGTCTATGTTGAGGAAAACTTATGCTGCAGCATGCGCATGTATTTCGTATTTACGCAAAAGCACATCTTTCGAGCCTCGTTCTCCGCAAATTGGTCGATCAATGTGTCCAGATATCTGGCAATCTTGCTTTCGATAGAGATAACTACAAGCGCTGAAAGACTGTCATCTGTCATGGCTGAGCACAGGAAATTCTTTATCAGTTTAATTCTGCTGAAGTTCCTTTCAGCTCCAGTCTTGTTAGTAAAGGTTAGACCCTACATCTTTTCCTCTTTTGGGACCCTCTTCCTCGCGGGGTACCCTCCGGTCAGATGGTTCGGAGGGAGGTCGCTACTCCTCTGATCTAAATTATCCGCTAACAACTGATGGAACATTCCACCTTTTCCCAAATAACTGTTTGATCTTTCTACCTATCAACTTGGATTACTTGACTTTAAAAGGATAAGATTTTCCATCTGTTTAACGGTCGCAAGACAGGATATACAATGCATGTATCACTGTATCAGGGCATATTAGACCTACATGTAGAAACAGAGTTACACGTTACAAGCTTCGTTGTAGTGTATGTCCATCGCTCTACCAACGGCAACGGCCTCTGTTGTCATAAGCTGTCGTTAAACTGTGGATCCATCCATTGTCCATCGCTCTATATCTTAAAGATCGGTAACTACAATGGCTACCGTAAATATAATATTCTAGAAATATGATTCCGATCATCTTTAGGGAAGTTAAACGTCGTCTACATTTCTATAACCCTGTTTAATATTGCATAGGTTTTCACAACTTTATAATTATATTGTGTGTCTTACTGATATTGCGATACTTCACATATTTATATGCAAAGTTCTTGTCAATAGCAAGTGCTTGCTAACAACAGATTACTTACTTATAATTCAAAGGTAGATCAATCCGCCAATAACTGTTGCAACATTCAACCTTTTCAACAGTGAACCATTCCTCAAATGATTGGAGCATTTCCAGTTCGCAATGGTGTACTGATCCACCAACAATCATTGCTTTTGCTAAACGCCATGTAATCGTAGAAAGGTCTTAGTACTAAGATAGTGGTGGGCCACAGGGGCCACCATACTTGGTGGAACATTCCAGATAGACTGTGAGGCTTGATGTCATCTCTGGTGAGCGCTTTAGTTATCCAAACAGTTTTCGTGTTATCTAAATAGCTTCTTGTTAATGTCACAGCTATTTTGCTTTCCAAACAGCTGTCTTGTGATCTGGCTACATTATTTTTTTTATCTAAAAACTGCTTTCTTGTTATCTAAACAGGTGGTTTGCTATCTAAACAGGGTTCAAGTATAAAGGCTTGACTGCCGTCAGACTGTGGCAGATCGAATGTACATCCGAGGATATCTGAGCGACTGCTTTCGCTTAGGGAGAGAGATATTGTTGAGCTCACTTTCGGAAGGGGAAGACAAGGGAGAGAGAGACAGAAAGAGAGACAAACACACATATGTACAGACATATAGAGACAATGATGTACATATATATATATATATATATATATATATATATATATATATATATATATATATATATATATATATATATATATATAGTTGTACAGACAAGCACAGGCACAGAGACAGAGTCGTGCGCAGACATGACACGAACAAAGGGCAAGAGATGAGAGAGAACCAATAAAACAGAGAGAGAGAAGGAAAGAAAGACTGATAGACACACAGACAGACAGACAGAGAGTGAGCAAAAGAGATATAAAAAGATATAAAAGAGACACATAAAAAGAGATATTCAGCAAGCACACTTGGATGAGCGACACAGAGATAGACAGAGGACATATAAATAGACGGATAGAGAGGCAGTGACGCAGATAACAACGACAGATGGAAAGACATGGAACGACCGAAGAGCATACACCAAAACTATTCCTCTGTAATATGAATGGGTGACTTCCTTAACACATGTAAATATGTGAAAAACGGTGTTGGTCAGACATCCGCCAAGGAACACAGACAGAGGGACAGAGACAGAGGGACAGAGACAGAGGGACAGAGACAGACATGGAACAGGACAACGTAGGCGACAGATAACCAAATGGGACAGCGACAGTATAGAAGAGAATGGACGAGTTAACCGAACGAGAGCGAGAGGGATTTGGAGCACTGAAGGATGAATCGGAAGAGAAAGTATTTTATTCCGTCAAAAAGTCCGCAGGGATGATCCCTCTTCTATTGGCGTTGATCGACTTTCAATGCTATATACCTCAAGACTGAATTTTATCCAATATCACTGAGCACTACAATAACACCGTTTCTAGACCACCAACGCCAGAACTCAAACAAGAAGAGAAAGAGAGACAGAGACAGAGACAGACAGACATACAGACAGACAGACAGACAGACATACAGACATACAGACAGAGACAGAGACAGACAGACAGAGACAGACAAAGAGAAAGACGGACTCAACCCTCCAGCAGCGTGCAATAATTCCACGTGGTCAGTTAGTAAAAAAGGCGATAGTGGGTAAAAGCTGTTTCATCTTCGATCGCAAAGTCCCAAGAGTCGAGTTCACTGCGATCTTTGGATGCAACTTTATGCACTTCGTTATCGAATACCCCATCATGTATCGTCAGTAAAATAGAGTTCAATACGTACATTTATATACACATGTATGCATATATGCATACATACATTCATACATACATACATACAAACATACAAACATACATACATACATACATACATACATACATACACACATACATACATACATACATACATACATACATACACACACACACATACATACATACATACATACATACATACATACATACATACATACATACATACATACACACATACATACATACATACATACATACATACATACATACATACATACATACATACACACATACATACATACATACATACATACATACATACATACACGGACACACATGCACACATACATACAGAAATACATACAGATACACTATTTGCATACAAGCATACATAAACACACTTGCAACTCGAATTTATTGTCCTAGTCTGTCGTCCTTTCATTTGTTCTACAAATCGATATACAATGTATATATATATATATATAATATATATAAGTATATGCATGAATATATGCATGTATGATTGTATATGTATATATATGTAAGGTTGCTCATGTATGTATATATATATATATATATAAATGCATGATGATGAATATGACATGTGTGCATACTTATAGCATACAACAAAATCCTAAACAAAGAAAACAAACCAAAATGCTGACATCTCCCAGCTCAATCTAGAGTCGAACATCCTACGTGTCTAAGTTAATTGACTCCCTCCCTCCAATTCCTATGTGTTAAAGGTGTTCAATCTGTCACTCCTCCTACCGACAGTCATGACGTATCGCCGCGTTAAACAGTCCACAGTCAAAGCGCGCCCAAACAGGTGCGAGCGCATCTACAAGGGACGTCATCAACATCGTTCCCGCATGTTCCCCGGGCACTCGCAGAGCACCCGCTGACTGCAAAGAGGCGCCAAGTGTGCACCGATCGTACCCGGAGCAGATATGGAACGCGCCCAGTGACAGCGGGACGAATTATTTTGTCTCATATAATTATGAGGATGAGCGAGAGAAGGAAATGAAGATGGGTGGTGGGTGAGCCTCGAGGTGGAAGTGGTGGGTCAGTGCGGGAGATTTATACACGGCGGGTGTATATAGCCATTATTCGTCCGCGGTTAATTTGACGTGGCGCTATGTTAATAAATGAATCATGCATCTGTATAAATATATACCTTAACATATTATGCACAGTGCGTATGTATATATATATATGTATATATATATATGTATATATAATGTATATATATGTAAATATATGTATATATGGGGTGCATTTATACAAGTTTGTGTCAAAGTTATTCATATTGATATATACATTCGTAAATAATATATATCTACAAATTATATATATATGTGTATATATAATATAGTTTGCGTTAATAGAGTTCATATATATATATATATGTATGTATGGTAATGAACATGCAATGTATACATACGATGTGTTTTTTTAAATCGTTATCTGCTGTTCCTGGAAGCATAAGAGGAAGAAGTGATAGAGAGAGTGGCAAGGATATATGGACAAACAATGACAGAGACACAGGGACACACTCACATAAACAGAGACAGGGCAGCAAAAGATATTCAGGGATAAACCCGATGAGACGGAGACAGACAGAGGGACGGACAGCAATTGAGCCAGAGAACCAATACAGAAGATGTCATTTCCAGACACAAAGAGAGCGTGAGAGAGCGAGAGAAACACAGACAGACAGAGCCAGCGAGAGAGCAGACGCTGCCATGGCCAGAGATGGGGAAGCTGGATAATGATGGAGAGAAGAGAGAGAGAGAGAGAGAGAGAGAGAGAGAGAGAGAGAGAGAGAGAGAGAGAGAGAGAGAGAGAGAGAGAGAGAGAGAGAGAGAGAGAGAGTGTGTGTGTGGGAGGTGAGGGAAGAGAGGAAGCTGTCTCATCCAGCCGGCCATTTCGTCGGCATCTGCCCTTTCTCAGCTCACTCCAGATGGCAAATTAGTCCACAAATTAAGACCTTTATTACCAGATATATATATATATACATATGTATGTCGTGGATTCGTTATATATATATGCAATATATATATATACTATATAACATAAATGTGTATGTGTGTGTATGCATGCGTGTTCGTAGGAATGTGTTTATATGTGTCTCTGTAATTGTGTGTTTTGTTTCTCTCTATCTCTCTCTCTCTTTCTCTCTCTCTGTGAGTTTTTCTACGTCTAGTAATATACATGCCATGAGCATAATAATAACATGTTGCTGATTAGCGTATAGTTGCGTCATAGCAAGAATGATTGGGCGTCGTTTTCCGACCTCTTCTACAGCGCCTTGGGACTGGCGCTACCAGTTTGTTTTGTATAAAACGTGTCGTAACATTTATATGGAACCTCAAGAAATCTTAAAGCTGATGCCGAGTCATAGTATCCGAGTGATCTCTTCATGTAAAAGGTTAGTTGCAGCTTAACGACATGCACTCTGTGATAACAACGATCATTGGCGTCGCCCTCCTCCTTTATCCAGCCTTGGGACTGGCACTGTCAGAATGCGAACAGTGGAGGAGTTTCAGGTATACAAGTCCTTTTTTGACAGGTATTATATGTCCTCCTGACCCGACACAATGAAAGCACGATCAAGCTGAGTGGTCTTACTTAAAGCGTTTGCGGATAAGAGATATAGAGAGGCACAGAGTGAGAGAGACAGAGAGAGACAGAGTGAGAGAGAGTGAGAGAGAGACAGACAGACAGAGACAGACAGACAGAGGCAGAGAGAGGCAGAGAGAGAGAGAGAGAGAGAGAGAGAGAGAGTGGCAGAGAGTGGCTGTTTAGGTGGCAGGTGGTTTGGCAGCTCATTCCAAGAGTTTGGACTGACCACAGCATAACTGGATTGTGGAAGAGAACACTTTCGAATGTCTTTCACTATTATTGCTAACATTATTACCATCAATATTGATATCATTACCACTCTATATTTGTTGTTGTTAACTCCGCCACTGGTAGTACTCAGTCAGTGCCAGTCCCAAGCCTGGATAAAGGAGGAGGGCGACGATAATGATCTTTGTTATCACACAGTGTCGTTAAACTGCAACTACCTATATACCTACCTTGTTGTTGTTTTTGTGGTTGTTTTTATTGCTGTTGTTGTTGGTAGTGATGTTAGTGTTATATATATATATATATATATATATATATTTATTCAAGATTTCCTTCCATTTATTGAAGGAGCAACATTGCCAAACATCACCATAACCTAAGTCCATAAAGAAATCAGATCTCACAGTATGAATAACTGCAGATGTGATTTGGTCAGTCGGAAAGGGTACGATGAATCAGTTGAGGCTGGATTGACTTCAGCTCAGACAAACCGCCATCTTCCTTTTACCCGTAATTCGAAACAAGATTCCATCAGGAGAATCCTGGATACGGATGGACTCAAAAACTCCATCCACGGGTCGATGGATTACTCTGGGAGGCGGAAAATATTGATCATATCGTCCTGGTACGTTAGTTCCAGTCGACCCTTGGGGCTTGGAAGACGAAGAATCAGGATCAAAATAGAAATGGGAGCTCGACACAACATCTATAGGACTCTCAATGAGTATAATGTAAGCATGATTGAAGCTTATCCACTACATCGGCTTTGGCATAACTCATATCGGTAAATCCCCATATCATATACTGCAATATATTGTACAAGTAATGATGGATACCCTATATATATATATATATATATTTATTTATTGTGTATTACTATAAATATACAGATGTACTGTATCTTCAGTATGCATGTATTACATCATCAATATATTACTTCAATCAATCAATCAATGTGAGCTTAATATAGCGCCCCTCCAACATATCAAATCAGAGGCGCTCCAAGTCCAACCACAGCCAAAGAGAACAGATTTAGGAGAAGAATAGAAAGAAGACGAGGAATCTTTAGGTAAAAGCCGGATGTCCAGAGGAATTCCATTCCAAGTGGTAGGGCTCACAACAGAGAAGGCACGATGCTGCAGCATAACAGTGCGTGAGAATAATAATAACAATTTAAAAAACATAATAAAAATAATAATAATGATAAAGTTCAGACAAAATGGTTTAACATCTTAATTGTTTAAAGTCCCTGGGAAAAATCATAATAATAGTAATAATAATAATAATAATAATAATAATAATAATAATAATAATAATAATAGTAATAATAATAATAATAATAATAATAATAATAGTAATAATAATAATAATAATAATAATAATAATAGTAATAATAATAATAATAATAGTAATAATAATAATAATAATAATAATAATAATAGTAATAATAATAATAATAATAATAATAATAATAATAGTAATAATAATAATAATAATAATAATAATAATAGTAATAATAATAATAATAATAATAATAATAATAGTAATAATAATAATAATAATAGTAATAATAATAATGATTATTTTTATTATTATAATAAAAAATACAACAATAACAACATTATAATCTTTTTTAAATTTCAAACAGACAAACTGAGGTATGATTACAGGCACAGTACGAACGAATGACGACAAATTCTTCCAGGAATCGAATTTAACTGTTTGCAGCAATGCAAGGCTCCAATCACGTCATGCATTAAATTTTAACCAACGCCAACGCCGCCTAGTGAAAAAGAACAAGTCAGCCTTGCAGAGGATGGGGAATCTAACTCGTTCCCTCTGCTCTGCGCCAGTGTCTTATCCATCACTATCCATCCCTCTACACGGGGACGACGCCCCCCGTTCCCATGGAATGAGTCATGGGGTGCACGGACGCATCCGTATGCCTCGAAGCATGCGTACTTGACGGTATAGGTATTCCTGCCTGTATGCCTCCCTTCGTGCATGCGTTCCTAAAGCAACGGTGGTTGGGTGGGGAGGCGAACGTTGCTGCCCACCCAACTGTGTGAGGTGTTAATGTATTCGTGCTTGCGGATCCTCTTGACGAAGGCTGTTCTCGAACCTTCCTTCAACAATCACCTTTACTCCCTGACCGAAGCACAGGCGTCAGACCCGATAGGACGCAGCCGCCCTAGAGGTATACAATGCATACACGCATGCGTTCATGTATAGAGCCCTGTGTGTATGTGCGCATTTCCGAATGCATGCGCTTAGCATGCATTTATGTAGCGCTTTACAATCGTGTGAACAGTCATTCGAGGATGTTTATAGCTCCTATTCAAGGTGGCTACGCAAAGGCGCTCTCGACTCCAGCACGAATAAAATAGAAGTCGTACGGTGAGAAAGAGACAAAGAAGAGAGGGCCATGGGAAAAGGGGAGAAGCTTAAGAGGAAGACTTTTCCAGGTCGAGGTACCCACCACAGTGGAGGTAGAAAGGGACAGAGCGAACAAATAACGGCTACGATTACCACAATTAGTTTATACGAAGACGAGAATAAGGGAAATTAGCTTCTTCGTTTTTCTCTCTAATGTCATTCGGTAGAAAAAGTCGCATCAATACAACTGAACTATATACGCACGCACCCATTGCGTCCTTATATGATTATTACATATGATATATACATTTCAAATATATATAATACATACAGTATGCATATATATATATATATATATCACTAATTGAAAACCACTCAGGGCGGACATTCTCACTCACCCACCCCAAGGCAACCAAACACTGGTTTCGTGACCTCTACAAATTAGGCAGCACAATTATTCTTAGGCAACCACGTCCACACCGAATTCCACATGCGTCTTCTCCAGTTCCGCTCTTGTCCCCATCCACGAACCCCCTCATCCACTCCCCACGATTGTCTCCCCATCTTTCCTCTCTTTCTCGTTCGTCCCTCGTCGAATTCCACCTGGTCATGTTGCGGTTGTTATGGACACCGTCGTCATGGAAACGGAATTTCGATATCCATCAGCATGATGGAGACAGACAGACTCAGACTGAAAGACAGACAGAATGATAGATAGACGGACAGAGACATACACAGATAGACAGACAAGCAGACAGACAGAAAAACAGGCAGAGACAGAGACACAGACTGAGACGGACAGACAAGATGGCGGCCACCCCGTGTTCAGTTTTCGTCTTACCTTGAGAAGCTCTAAAATTGCAATAACTAGCAAAAATATCAATATACAGAAGAGATATACATACATGCATCTATATATAATATATACCGATCGGTCACTGTGCGGTGTGGCACGGTGGCCGATCGGTTAGAGTGGTCAGCCCGTGGCGTTCAGTTCGAGCCTCGTCCTGGGCGTCAGTCACTGAATAGGGACCATGAGAAAGTCTTTCGCGCACAATTGCTCTGCAGTGCAACTGCAATTGCGCCGTCGAGGAGTGTGTGTGCACTTCTGAGCAAAAGACGTTGGAAGAAGGGCGGTATCAAAAATTCAGCAACTGAAATACTTGCACACACGAACGCATACATCCATTTATTAATTCATACGCACATACACACATACATACATACATACATACAAACATACATACACACACATACATACATACTTACATACATACATACATACATACATACATACATACACACACATACATACATACTTACATACATACTTGTATTCAAACAGACAGACGAATAGGTTCAGAAACAGATAGGCGAATAGGTTCAATCCGATGCATATCGTGATAGGCGCCTTGCATGGCTGCCGTTAGTTAAATTGAACTTCTGTAATGCCTTGTCATCATTCGTTTTTATAGTCATGCCAAGGATGATTAATTAATTTTTACTTTTGTAATTATCATTATTATTATTATTACTAACATCATCGTCATCGTCATCATCACATACCTACTTACATGCATATATACATGCAGACTAAGAAACATATATACACACATCATATTATGAACATACATGCCTAGAGTTACCCTACATACACATGATGACAGTGGTCGTAATTAACGATTCTATAGCTCCGTTATTGCCGCTCTACACCGTCAGCCTTCGGTCCAACCTCGGGACTATCAAAGGCACCATTCATTCGGAAATGACCTGCGCCGATGAGCGCCCGCAGACGCGCACAAGACGAACGACGTAGGAACGTTTGCTGTTGTCATCGTTGGTTGGCTAAAGGCGCTTGATAAACAAGATTTGTTGACGGGTTGAACATCGACCGAAGACGTTTCGTCCCCTTTGACGGATTCAAGGGAGGAATTCAAAGGAAGAATTCAAAGGAAGAATTCAAAGGAAGAATTCAAAGGACGAGACTGACGGACTACAGTCAACTAATGACTCTCCGCTCTGCTTTTATTTGGTCAATGAATGTATGTGTGTATATGGGTGCGTCTCGGTAAGTCCCTCTGTATGCATGTCTACGGGTGACTGTCTGTCTGTGGTCTGTATACATGTGTATTGTATGCAAGAACGCATGTACGAATGTATGTATGAGTATATTTGTAAATTATGTATCATCAATATATGTATATGTTACAGGGAATGTGTCAAACTATGGGACAGTAACATATATAAACATGCAAGACATATATATATATATATATATATATATGTATATATATATGTATATATATATATATATGTATGCATATGAATTTAGGTTTGTGTATGTGTTCTATGTGCGTGTGTATGTGCGTGTGTGCGTGTATTTGCGTACACTACATACGTGGTGGAGTAGCTACCCCTTAAACAACGCACACTGAAGCGACCTTTGGGTAATCATAAACCGTGGCCGATTACTCGCGGTCGGCTAGGTCAGGGCATCATGGGCGGAGGCGTCGTTTGCCCCTGTTGGCCGAGGACGAGAGGGTCTGAGGCCGATGACGAGAGGGAGGCAGCGAAGGAGGCCCAGGTGATCGTTCAGGAGTGTAATGCATCGCAATGCGTGCCTGGCGGACGATGGCAGCGATGGCAAGGGCGAAGGACGACGACGACGGAGCCTTGATGGTCCCAGGATGCGATGGAGCGACCAGGAGGAAGAGGAGGATTGATGGTAAAGGGAATGCGGACGAATGGGTTATGTGCAAGGGTGGAAAGGGAGTGATAGGCGGGGCGTAAGAGACGGGCGGAGTTGGGTCGATGGGTGGATGGTTGGGTGAATTGGTGAATGGATGGATGGAAGGATATATTACATATATGTGTCTACGTTTGGATGTATGGGTGTCTGATTGGTTAGAGTGGTCAGCCCGTAACATTCAGTGTGCGCTGAGTGAGCGGGTTCGACCCTCGTCCGGGGAGTCACTGTGTAGGGACCTTGAGCAAGTCCTTCGTGCACAATTGCTCTGGCGTGTGTCTGCACTTCTGAACAAAAAAATGTTCGAAGAAGGGCGGTATCAAATTTCGGTAATAAAAATAATAATGTATGGATTGTATGTGTGTATATGCGTGCGTATGTCTGTCTGTCTCTCTGTTTGAATGTATGTATGTATGTATGCATGTATCAGTGTTGTATGCAAGAGTTGAAACTTCAAGACCAAGACGAGACCGAGACAGTGAGGTGCAAAGACCGAGACCGAGACGAGACAGTGAAGTATCGAGACCGAGACACTAGGTTCAAGACAGTACGAGACAGTAAAAGACAAGTGATCGTATATAAAATGCTGTAAAATGCTAAGGTATCAGTTTTACGTTTATTTGTAATTTAAATTTGAAACTTATAATGCATATAGTACCAATTCCTGCGAACAGTTTTTATATTGCCGCGCAAGATTTTAAGACAGTTTACGCGAAACTTATCGAGACCGCTTGTTTGAGACAGAACAAGACATTCACTTCAAGACAGTTTCTAAAAATCGAGACACTACCTCGAGACCGAAACCGAGACAGCAGGCTTCCGAGACCGAGACACTAAAAAACTGTCTCGAGACCATACAACTATGGTATGTATTATGTATGGATCTAAGCTATCGTTAAATGTTTCTAAGACTAACTTTATTTTATTTAGATCGCACCGCAAATACCCTCCGCCTACTCATGGTCAGCATTTTATTAATGGCATTCCGATTCCTAAAGTTAGCACTACCAAATTGTTTGGCATTATAATCGATGAATTTCAATCGTGGAAGGAGCACATTGTCAATATTGCATCAAATACATAAGCATTATATCTAGAATCGCTTATCTCCTTCTTATCTTATATTATGCCATGCTCCATCCCTACCTCTCTTACTGTAATTTAATATGGGCTTCTAATTACCCATCAAGGCTAATCCCTCTAACTATGCTCCAAATAAGAGCCATCCGAGTCGTCTTTGGTCCCTATATGATTCGTCATAGGTCATCCAACGACTTATTTATTAATTCTCGTATTTTAAGTCTTCACCACAATACATTACTCCAATCCAACGAATTTATGTATAAATTTGTTAATAATTTATTACCGTCAATCTTCTCTAATCAATTTATTCAAATCTCGTCTGCTAATCTCTACAGTGTTCGTTACTTTACGGACCAATAAAAACATTTGGTTATGGTTATGTATGCATGTATGTGTGTATGTATGCACGTGCCTGCCTGTCAGTCTCTTTGCTTATCTGCCTTCCACTTGGCGGCATTTATCAGCTGGCACCCATCCGTCCGTCCGTCCATCAATCCGTCCGTCCGTCCGTCATACACATACATTCGTCCGTCCTTCCGTCCGTCCGTCCATCAATCCGTCCGTATGCCCTTTACCCCATCGTCGATGCCTGCCCTCGACGCATCCCTCTGCCCTCTCCATGCAGAGCACCATCGAAGGACCGCCCGAGGACACTGAGGTGGCAACGACCGGGTCTTGCAAATTCAATTCCCACTATTGTCAACATTCGCTCTTCAGGTCACGTGGCCACCGCATTAACGCCGCTCTCCGTGCAAATACCACGAATTGCTCTAAACATCGCCACTACATCATATATATATACATATATATATACATATATATATACATATATATATATACATATATATACATATATATACATATATATACATATATATATATATATATATTATAAACACATATACTTGTATCTGTGTGTCTCTGTGGGTCAGTCTGTCTGACTGCTTGTCTCCTAGATACTTTGCATAAATCGTCCGAATGTGCTTGACCTAGCGAACACTTACTTAAACGGTGATCAGCGAGGTCAAGACTGACCACAATACAATAATGGTCAGCCTCCAACTACAGCGGAAAAATGTTATCATCACGCCCACGAGTTGTCACCATTAATGTAATCTGATCCAAATGATATGGTCTAGATAATTAGTCGATCCAAATAATCTATAAAATTAATGTGGCCAATCGGTTCTTGGAGTCGATGTCTGAACGGAGCAGACACGTTAGTAAACCTGTAGCGCCCATGACATACCGATCGTTGTTAATTTTTAGCGACACCGTTCCATATCGAAGATGATTTTGTGTCGCCCTCCTCGGTTCTCCAGGCTTGGGACTGGAACTATCAACGTCCAAACAGTACCCATGCCTAGACCCAAAAGTTTACGTACCAAATGACACACGTCCCCCACTCCCTCTTCCTGCAAATAAACTATTCCTCGTATACCGCTTCATGGAAATGAGTAACGTCCTTTTGACCGTCATCGTCCGCTAGAGGAATATGGTGAAATCCCAACTGAGAAACGATTTTCTGCCGCCAAGGTTCGCTCGGGTTCCTCCTAATTAAGAAATAGTGCATAGAGAAACTCAGCGCGATGATGCTGATGAGTTCTCTGCCTCAAGACATACATACATACATACATATATACATACATATATACATATACATACATACATATACATACATACATACATACATACATACACACATACATACATATATACATATACATACATACATACATACATACATACATACATACATACATATACATACATACATACATACATACATACATACACACATACTTACATACATACGTACATACATATACATACATACATACATACATACACACATACTTACATACATACGTACATACATACATATACATACATACATACATACATACATATGATGCTGATGAGTTCTCTGCCTGAAGACATACATACATACATACATACATATATACATACATACATACATATACATACATACACACATACATACATATACATACATACATACATACATACATACATACATACATACATACATACATATGTACATACATACACACATACTTACATACATACGTACATACATATACATACATACATACATACATTGGCGTTAACGCCACCTGAGGATGAGATGAGCCAGTGTATATATAATGCCAATTGCATCAATCGATGGCGCATCAAATCCAACCATGATCAGGTCACTTCCAGGAGGGCTGTCCGTCAAGACAGAGAGACATCCTCTGGGGGTGGGGGGCGTCCGGGGTATGCCACCTGAAAAGGAAGGTTTTGAGTCGAGATTTAAACAAAGAAAGAGACTGAGCAGAACGAACAGACAAGGGGAGGGAGGGAGGGAGTTCCAGAACCTAGATCCAGCAATGAGAAAACTCGACAACCAAGAGCATTCTTAGTCCGCTGAATAGCTAACGAAAAGCAGGTAGGCGACCGGGTTGAGTACACGTATACAGCTACTCGTTGTTGGAACCAGCATTGACTTCAAGTACTGTGGTTGAGCATAGTACAGTTTTTCTTAGACAATAAGACCCTGCTTAATGGAGATCCTCTGTCGAACAGGAAGCCAATGTAATGTTCTAAGTGCCGGGGTTATATACTCATATTTTGATGTAGGACCTATAAGTTATAACTCTGGCCAAGGAATTCTGAACCCTCGGAAGTTTCTGCAAGTCCAAATTTGTAAAAATAATTACTATTACTGCAATGATTATAATTTTTTTAATGATCCTGATTACGACGATGATAATAGTCACGGTGGATGACGGGGAAGGAGATGATAATGATCTTGATAATGGTGATCAGGATACTGGTGATATTGATGATCGTATGTCAATTGTGAAAGTGGCTCTGAAGGCGATAAAGATCATAGTGATGATAACCATATATGACTATGATTCTGGTTTATCGATACTTGTAATGATTACTACGATGATGATTACGAACATTGATGGTGATTCTGTTATTGTTATCAAATTGCGGTCGTTGACAATGAATATTAATACTAATTAATGCTAATAACACGTAACTTGATTAATTCGTTCCTTACCGTAAACACAACATCAGCAAAATTTCAGGAAACCACAAATAACTCCGACAATACAATTGCCATCTAAATTCTTTAAACCGAATTTTCAAATTCAATCAAAACAACCATTTATTTCTTTGCAGACTATCAATCAAATCTTCAATTCTAAAAATTTCTCCCATCAATGGAGGCGCCTTACTGTCTGAGATTTCGATTGTGGAAAAGCGCTACATCAATGCGTATAGTGGCGCCCTCTCGGACGTCTTGTCCACGCCATGTTGTCACGGAATGCGGCCGACGGCCTTTGTGGACGCGTCCATCTGTAATTTAACGTCCCGCAGAGATAAGGAAAAGGTTCAAACCTTTCGTAGATTATAGACGAATTTTCCGCACGAAAAAAACCGAATTAGCTGGAGGAAAATCCTAACAATAAATACGAGTTAATTCTGACTTTTCTCGGACGGCAGCCGACACAGCCAGCCGTCTGCTCGTCAATGGCGGGTGGCGCGAATTTGACGTCAGGCGATAATAATGTGGCTTCTGGGCTGATGTGACGTCTCACGGGATTTGTTATTGAAGCGGAAGTGACGCTAGTATGGATATAATCGTCACAATGGATGGTAACAGGATTATCTTGGATCATACGTCGGAAATAATTAGGTTATAGGAGGTAGGTAGAGGTGATTATGGTGCGATAACGTCAGCTTAAGTAGGAACAGGGAGTTGGAGACTTGGAGTGGAGGAAATAAAAGACAGTAAAGAATAAGAAAGTAAAGAAATGAGCGAGAATTGGAAAGGCAAGGAATGTAAGAGGATGGGAAATGAAAGGAGGTTAAGCTAAGGAAATTTAGAAGAAGGGATTGGAAAGAGAGGAGAGGAGAGGAGAGGCAAGTCAAGGCAGCAGGTCTTGCCGGAGGTGGGAAGGCATTCAAGGCAAGCAATACAGAGGAAAAGGAAGGGGTAGGAGAGGCATAGGAAGGGATTAGAAGGCAATGCAAGAGCAGAATGCATGGCTAGAAGGCAAGGGATTTAATCGGACTTTAGATAAAACTGTATAGAGATCCTCCTTTGAATCTGGCGCTACAAAAAATGCACCAGCGACGTTACGTTACACCACATTACGTTCATTTTGAAATTATTTCACTAACACAGACTGGCGGACGAATGGCATCGTCACGTAGCACGTGCAAGGTCAAAGGACGGGGTCGAAGCGTGAAGGGCAAATGGTGCGAGGATCACGCTCTGGTCGACACCGAATAAAATGGTTCTTATTGGACGAAAGGTCACCGACCGGAGCAGATGGATGGATGGATGGATGGATGGATGGATGGATGGATGGATGGATGGATGGATGGATGGATGGATGGATGGATGGATGGAAGGATGGATGGATGGATGAATGAATGGATGGATGGATTGAATGCGTGGATGGATGGATGGATGGATGGATGGATGTATGGATGGATGGGTGGACGGACGGACGGACGGACGGACGGACGGGCGGATGACGGACGGACGGACGGATGGATGGATGGATGGATGGATGGATGGATGGATGGATGGATGGATTACAGGAATGCTGGTTTGATGGATAGTTAGATTATTATAAGAATGATAGTTTGAAGTTGGATGTGTGCACTGAGGATCGGATGGTATGGATGCCTTAATGGATGGATGAATGGAGGGAGGGAGCGACGGATGGAGGGAGGGAGAGGAGGGCTGATGGTGAGATGGCAACGACACGGATCGCCGATCGTGATTGCATTTCGTTCGTGATTTAATTGCGGAATTGACAGCTGCTGAAAGTTCTACGCCTCCTCTTCCACTCGCTCCTCCTGATTTCATATCTCCTCCTCCTCCTCCTCCTCCTTCAATCATTCCACCTCCTCTACCACAGATCACTCCTCCTTTTCCATGTATTCCTTCTAGTTTCATTCCTTTCCCTGTTCTCTAACTCATTCCTCCTCCTCTTCCTCCACTCAATCTTCCTCCTGCTCTTCAATTTATTCCTCATAATATAATACACCCTCCTCTTTCCCTCATGCCTCCTCCTTTTCCTCCTCCTACTCTTACATTATTCGTCCCAGTTTTGTTCCTCCTTCTCCTTCACTCGTTCTTCTTCCTTCGCCCATTCCTCTGCCACTAATTCCTCCTAGCTTCACTCCTCCTCCTCCTTCCTTTCCTCCTCTTCCTCTTCTCCCATTTATTCTTCCCAACTTCCTTCACTTATTCCACCTCTTCCTCCTCCTACTTCTCCTCCTCTTCCTATTACTGCCCTCTTCCTCCTCGTTGTCCTCAATGGCTAAATCTCTTCCCCCGATACAGATCTTCAACTGCTTTCAGATCTAGAGCCTAACTAATCAATTCGCAATTTGGAAAAGACATAAAACGTACGAAACACTTATCGTGCAATCGATACCAGTGACAAGATCGAATTTAGGTGACAGATCAGGTTGTCTCTTATAGATTCTGTTTTGTATTCTCCGTTATTCATAACTCCGCTGACAGCAGACGCCAGTTTACATCAATTACTACGCAGTTTGTTAAGCAAGGACAAGGCCGTAAAGTGTTTCAATCGGGGACAAATATAACCACCTATAACGGTCACTGTCCATGGGTCCGCTCTCATAATTAAGTTGTCTTCAAGGGGTGCTATATAAATGTTTCACATATAACATTGCATTACATTAAACGGTTCGTTTTCCTCTTTTTGCCATACCTCAGATTCTTCACGTTTTGCTGTCAATCTACGCCTTTCACTTTTCAACTATAGCTTTTCATGTTGACACAGGATACGTGTAGGATTACACATAAAGAGATTTTATCCTCTCAACTTCTCTTTTCAACTTCTCTTTTCAACTTCTCTTTTCAACTTCTCTTTTCAACTTCTCTTTTCAACTTCTCTTTTCAACTTCTCTTTTCAACTTCTCTTTTCAACTTCTCTTTTCAACTTCTATTCCTCTAATCATCCCTTTCTATTGTTTCCTTCTCCTCCTCTTCTTCCTCATCTTATTATCCATTGTCATTTGTCATTTTCGTCAACTTCTTCCTCCTCTTCCTCTTGATATCATATAATTAATATCTCTTCTCCAATACTTAATATATTTTTGCAACACCAGTCCTCTTCCTCCTTTCTCTCGCCCCTTCTTCTCTTCTATTTCTCCTCCGCTTCCGTTTCATCCTCTCTTCCTCTTTCTCCTTTCTCTTTGCTGCTTCTCTCCGTCTTCTACGCATCCTCTTTATTTATACTTGGCTTCCATTTTCTTCTTCCATTTCCTCTGGGTCTGTCTCTCTGCCTGTGCATTTGGTTCCTCTCCAATATGTCCGCCTGTTGCTTTGCTGTGATAGGCCAATATTCTCTCCGCCTTCATATATATATATTACGTGTCTGTCAGTCTAAAGTCTAGATGAAGAAGTAGGGCGACCCTAATAACGATCGTCTTCACACAGCATTGGGAATCAAACGAAGCCAACCACTTTTATTTATCAGCTCGACCGCTGACACTTTATTACATCGAGTGGTACCCATCTGAAGGTTGGATAATGAGGAGGGCGACTCTAATCGTATTTGTTATGACAGGGAACAGGTAAATAGAACATTCGAGAGGAGTTACATGTGGTCTGGGGAGACTAAATGGAAATGAAGGATTGATGCATGATTGAATCAGTTGTTACACTATTCTCTCTCTTTCTCTCTCTCTCGATATATATATATATATATATATATGACTCTGTCTATCTATCTTGCCGTCTCTCTATCTCTATCTCTGTCTTTTCCCATTTTTCGTCAGTATCAGATATACACGGAATATCACGAATACTATATATTTAGGCCTATATATTTCCCATATAGGCCATATATATACATAGAGAGAAAGAGACAGACAGACAGACAGAGACAGAGATAGAGAGAACGAAGGAAACTCTAGTTACTTTCCATCTACCTGTCAACATGCCTGCATGTCTGTCTGTTTTCTGCTGTCGTGGATATTTGTCTGTCCATCCGTCTGTTAGTCCATCCCTCTGTCTGTGCATATTTCCATAAAGTTAGTTTCTTCTCCGAGATGAGAGCATCGTATTTATTGTCAATAACATCGCCAACGTAAATCAACCGCTACATAAACTTATATTTACAAAATATCAGAGGGGCTCCTCTTTACCCTTGCTGGTTGCCCCGCGCCAACTGACCCTACAGAATTGAGCGAAGGCTCTCAACATCGAGTCCAATCTTTTGAGGCGCTATATAAATATGGCAATTACGTAGCATCGTAATATACATTACGGTAAATTACGTTGCATTATATTACTTCACGTAAGTACATGAGAAGTAAGGAAACGTATAACTTGATCATTGTAAAGTAACTTCTGAAACCATGCGTTCTTCTGGCAAGTATATAGGCCTAGGCCTATCGAATGAGACATTCGTTGCAATCTGGGTCTCGTAATCGTAACTGTAATCGTAATCGTAATTGTAATCGTAAACTCCAAACCACTGAGGCGCCACTCAAAAGCCAAAAGCGGGGCACCAGCTAACTCACGAAGGCCGAGATGTTATGAGAGGAACTGGGTACCGTAACGGCGCTTACTGTGACTGCCATTCTTTACACTGTCGGTGAGAGTCATCAGCGATTGTGACCATGTGATCAGATTTTAGATTCTGGGATGTGACGGCGTTCTCTTGGGAAGGAAAATGGAGATAGTGTAAGGACGGAGACATTAGATGCTATAGGAAAGGCGCTATAGAAATATCTTAATGAACGAATGAATGAATAGTGGAATAAATAAGTAAAAAATAAACGAACGACTGATTGAATTAATGAATGAATGGATGGATTATTGGATGAATGAATGAATGGTTGAATGAATGAACGAAAGAATAGAATGAATGAATGCAACTAGTTAGTAGTGAAGATAGTTGGATGAATGATCGAATGAGCAATCTATTGAATGGATGAATGAATGAACGAACTAACGAATGAATGAATTAATTAATTAATACGATTACGAAGCGATAACAGCTTTCAGGAGCTCCTTAGAGCTTTTCAGGAATATATATTAGGTTGCATGAAGAGATTCATACATTTTTATGCAAAGATCCAGTCATGCTTTCTTTTGTCATTTTATCGAACCAAACAAACCCAACGACGAACAAATGAATGTACAAATGGACGAACGAACGAACGAAGGAGCGGTCATGAGGTCTGACATATACGTCTGAATGACATTTTAACCTGACATACATATCTTCCCTTAATACCGCAACGCCCACTTACCACTAGACGGAGATGCGAGCTTGTGGCACGGTCGCGCTTATTGGCATTCTCACACGTCAGAAGAAAAGAAAAAGGAGCTAAAGAACACAGCTCAACACTCACGTCAACGAACCGACGAATTGCCAATAAAGCAGTAATGTCTCTCTTCGAGGAAACCGTTAAACCGGGCAATTATCTCACCGGGGACGAGACGTTTATCTGACACGATCGTGACGAAAATTCCCGTCTAAAATCTTCGCCAAAGTTCACTTTAGAATCTTTAAAATCCATCGTTTTCCTTTGACAGTTCGATTCGAACCCGTAACGCTTCGAATCTTCTTCCTCTCGTATCTTTCGTCCGTCCTAAACTCTTTAAACTGTCGCTGGGCGTCGCTAGTTCGGCCGACGCTGAGTGAGAGGTGCCTGCGGGGATGCTGTGTCGCATAGGAGGCTTCTTCTACGCTGTTGGAGAGCCACAAGATGGCGGCCGGGCGTCTAATCAATAGATGACGGAGAAGACCGCATACGCCATCTCTGCCGTGGCCGGTGATATATTGTCCGCGTACGTTCAGTGGCGCCGCGCTCCGGCGGAGAAGGCAATTTCGCTGGTGGCCGTGCTTTCGTCTTAATGCGGGTGTGGTGGAGTATCGATTCCAGGGTGATAACTGTTCCGCCAGTCCGCAACTGTCCCATCTTGGTACAAGATATAGTGAGTCGAATGCTAGAGTGTTCTTTTGCTTTTACAGATATTTATTTTTCTAGAAAATTATTTCCGCCTTCTAGGTCAGTCAGTCAGTCAGTCAGTAAATCAGTCAGTCAGTCAGTCATTCAGTAAGTAAGTAAGTAAATAAGTATGTCAGTCAGTCTGTCAATCAGAGTTTGCAGAATTTCTTTGTTCCAGGTCCTGAATTCTCTCCACACCGACCTCTTCGTGTCGAGAACGAATTCTTCACCTTCGCTGAAAGAAGACGCCATGTTTGATTACGTCACGCAGCTATTTTCGGTTAAAGTCGGGCGTCAGTTTTTAACTGTGTTTTGAGCTTCTGTTTCAATCTTACGTCGACAGCGTTGTTTGATAACACGTCTCTCGGTTCGTGTAATCGTCCATTTAAAATGGCGTTCATCTAGAAACACAGTAACCTTTTGTAGCTAAGTTAGGGCTCAAAATAGGACCATTTCAACAGAAAGCAACGCTAAATTGACATAATTAGTCGTCATAGCAACGCAGTGAAGGCTAGAGACACGATAGGAATTTTCAATTAGAACCTAGCTCATTTGATTATAGGTATAAATGAGATCACTTTTTGTTTCACGGTGTCTACAGATTGACAACTTTTATATAATCCCAAAAGCACAATGCGTATAACAATTATGACATCGCATTGTTCTTTTAGGTGCATTGCCTAGGGTTCAAGGAAACTCCAAAAGGGACAAACATCCCGAGTTAAGGGCCACTACGTAGCTAAATTCGATTATGGCTGGTTAGCATGGTTGAAAAGAAAATAGGTTTGTAATCTCAATTATCATTGCATAGTATCTAATAAAAGTGACACTTTCAGAACTTCTATTATGCAAGTAACTCAATGATTCAATGTTATATTAACAAACACATGCTCGGCAGAGGCATCAATCCCCCTCTGAGTGATGGAGGCAAACCCCCGGTCCCAAGTTCATTCATTCATTCATTTCCGAAATTTGATACCACCCTTCTTCCAATGTCCTTTTGCTCAGAAGTGCACACACACTCCTCGACGGCGCAATTACAGTTGTACTGCAGAGCAATGGTGCGCGAAGGACTTGCTTAAGGTCCCTACACAGTGACACCCCGGACGAGGCTCGAACCCGGGCGCTCAACACACACTGAACATTACGGGCTGACCGCTCTAACCGATCGGCCATTGTGCCACACCAAAGTGTGAGAAAGGTAAGATATTCCCGTCCCCAGACTTAAAATATCCCCTTTCCTGAAATTGGTGGCATCCGTGAACACTATACTAGCATCATCATTATCGTCACCGTCATCATCATCGTAGTCTGCGGACCACCTTCCCTATCTGAACTGCCAATATAGAAGCAACTCAATAAATCAAGCTATAGTAAGCATGACCTCAGGAGCGTCAATCCACCTTCAGTGATGGAGGCAAACCCCCGGTCCCAAGTGTCAGGAAGGCAAGAGAATCCCCGTAAGACTCAAAAAGTATTATTCCTTCCACCTAAATTGGAGACATTTGCCTCCGGACCCCCTCCCCCCCCCCATCTGGACGCCTCTGTGCATGCTAATCTTTCAACAGTCTCTCAAGTAGGTCCTACTCTGAAGCAGAGGAAGCGGTATCCACTACCCCTAAGGTTAACTAGTCCTTCTTTCGCTAGGCGGCGTTGGTTAAATCCGACGTATAATTGGCGCCCTGCATATCTGTCGAACTATACTGTTCGACAGATACGCAGATTATAACAGAAGTCGAATTATACTATTCGACTTCTGTTATAATCTGTCATCAACCGTTCAAACTGTAGGCTTATTTGTAATCGTAGGCCCTACTATGCGGTTTGTCAGTTTGAAATTAAAGGAAGATAATTTATACAATTATATACCCTATAGGCCGGTATAACCTATATATATATATATATATATATATATATATAATATTATATATTAATTTATTGGGAATTACAAATTGAATTCGGTTTATTGATGAGGCGATTTTGATACGAATCAGAGATGACCAAACCGTGTCTACGCTAACTCCGTATACATTTTCCCCGGGAGCTGATGAATTATTGCCTTCTGACCGCTGTGGTTGCCACGAAGTTGCCCGTCGTTATTAAACGCAATACTTGAGATGAGAATAAATCACGATTGCCAATCCTTGGGTCATTTTCTATCAAAATTTCGGTAAACATGTCTAAATGTAAACATAGAACTAGCTGCCGCTGCACATTTGCACAGGCGGCACGGCGCCTAGGCCGGACCTATTTTCATATTTGCTTATCTTTGCGCATTGTTTAGAGTTTTCGTTCAAGAGTTTTCACGAATTTATATACCAGTTAAATTACTAATTTGTTCCTTAGCTTTTGAATAACGGTTTCGATCATTTAATCATGAATTATTTCAGAGTTTAAATGAGCTCAACTAAGTATAAGTTCCTGCTAACGTTAATTTCTAACGAATTTATTACGAAAGCAGAATTTGAGGATAACTTTGTGCGTTTCTAAGCCACCTTTTTCTTAAGCGTGCCACTTGGAATAAAGTATTATCTTACACAATGACTAATACGCTTAGTAAGTACAGGTCTACATGTTTCAGTGTGGGAATGTGGAAAGGCAATTTGATTTTCCAAGGTACGAAGGTCATGCATGGTCCGATTTCTCGAAAAGAGGATAGATGGTAAACATTTATGGAAATCTAAAGAATTCCACATTATATCAACGCCCTTCTAGTGCGCTATATATCAGCGCTTCCCAAACTTTCTGGCGGGAAATAACTATAGTGATTGTGAACACGGAATTAAGGAACATTTAAAGCCATCTTTATTCTGAACACTTTTCACATACAACTCACGCAAATATGACAACGTGACGATCTTACAGGCGGATATATAGTATGAAAGGATAACTTTTTGGATAACTTTCATTTTTCTTCACTTCCTTGTATGAATGTGATTTGCTGCGGATTGTCAGCTTGTTTGATTAACGAAGAAATAATATATTTATATATGGCACCTCTTCAAGATATCCACACGCTATATAATAGACATAATTATACATAAGGTATTAAAACTTTTATATGCGTGGAGCTTCTGTGGCCGAAAGTTCGCCCTAAAAACGCACAGAAAATTACTTGTGCGGCCGAAAGTTCCATGGCCAAAAACGACCCTAACTACGCCTAACCTGACCATTACCGACCGTCACGATGCCAAAATCTTACTCTAACCGACCCTCACGACGCATATTACAAATTTTAGGTGTTTTAACAGTGCGGAATCACCAATGGTTGCGCATGTGCTGAGGTCTTCACGCGCGAAATTTTTTATGGGTTCGGTCGTAGAAGTAGAATTTTTATTTATTTTTGGGCCGAAGGTTTGGCCGCAGAAGATCTATCATTTTAATATAAATACATATATATGTCTTATATGTCTTTGATATATATAATATATATATATATATCCGAATATATATATATTACGCTCTATGAAATAATGTGCAATGTATATAAATTTTACAATTAAATCTCAGCATTGCCATTATGTAGATGTATTTGTAAAATTTCTCCAAGAGTTGATTGTCGAGCTACAAATGATCGATGACTTTTCATCTTGAAGCGCCATCTTTAAGCACAAGTCAAAACTAAATCGAACAGCGTGAAGGGTTGGCGTGACAACGAAGTAATTAGTGGTCGATGGTTGCCACGGGCAATGCGCTGTAGCCCATGATTGGTTGACGTCACACAGACGTCTGTTCTATTTTTGTCGTTGGGCCTCGTCGACCTGTTTAGAATTGCTCACCGCTCGCCGAAAATGCGATAGGGCCCATCCATATATTACATACGGAAAATCGTATTTTCGGACTTCTATACCACCCTGTTGCACCGCGTACATTTAGTGGACCCTCCCCATGCGTACGGAGGTCCTATATTATCTGAGCTTTAACTCCCTAGGCTATAAGCTTAATGCTAGAGACATCCATGACACATTGATCTTACCATAGACTATTTAGTTTTGTTAGGCACCATAATTCACAGCTTAGAATTGTTAGCTGTCACGAAGAAATAAAACATTAACAACAATTACATTTAAAAAAGTTTTAATGCTACTTAAAATTTATTATTAAGCCTAAGTAATATGTGGATGTGCCCCTATCTGAACCATACGCCGTAGAGATGCCCAAAAGGCGGTAGGGGCCTATAGGTCCACATGTTGTGAGTCAGACAACACGCGCTATATAAATCTGCTATGAACGTTACCGATGAATTCACGCATACAATGTATCGTAAGATCAGCGATATATGTAGGCCTACGCAGTTCCATGCATAAAGCGACGCTTACGCACATTGATGTAGCGCCTTTCGCTCGCGATCGACCTGCTCTACTTAGGGCCCATCCATAAAAAACAGAGATAGTCCAAGGTGTTAATGAAACCATTATGTATCAGGCATGCTTGAGGATTTTGGGGCGCCAAAATGTAATCTTACTAACTTTTTTAGGATGAATTAGTTTGATTCCAAATAAAAATAATAGTTTTAATCCTCATTTTGGAGCCCCCTCCAACTCGGCGCCCGAGGACACGTGTCCCTCTGCCCCCTAGCTACGCCTATGTTTATTGTCTTGTTTCTTTATAGCCGACACTCCTATTGTTTCCATTCTAGGGACTGGCTCTTCTGTTGCTATCCGAGGCGATGTAGCGCCCTCCGATTTAACATCGGAGTTTTCCTGCTCCTAGCCCTGCTGCTCTCCAGAGGAACCCACTGGGCAGTGGTGGCCAGGTTTTTGATCTCACTATGCCACAACTCCGTCACAAATGCAGTTTTTAAAGCACGCTGGGTTGCCGCTCACCCAGCCCCCCCCCCCACCCCCACACTGCCCTCTGGAGGAGTGGCCGCTGTTGGTCTGCGAATGAGCATTCGTCGGGGACAAACCCCACTTATCTCGCAGCTACCCCTCACACAGAACAGGAGTAAAATGTTCCAGGGATTGAACATCAACTCAAAGTTTCAATACAAGTTCAAAGATCGTACACAGGGGCTTCAATCACCCCTTGAGTGCTGGAGGCAAACCCCCGGTCAAAAGCGTCAGAAAGGCAAGATAATCCCCCTATCTGAAATTGACGACATTTGACTATGGACCCCCCCGTATATGGACGCCCCTGGTCATACACTGACACCGATTGAAATTTCAAGACACTGGAAGCACAAACATTTCTATGTTGTCTGCAAGCTATAATTCTTATTATCACCAATATCTTTAGTAATATTCATTCATTGGTAATGACCAATGCTTCAACCAATGATGATCTGTAAAGAAAAGCTGTGCCTTAAACTGAGCAGAGAATGATTTCATAATTATTATTATCAGATCAGTGTAATTATAAAATCATTATCATTAGATTAAAATGAGCCATTAAAGCTCAACCTCAGCTATGAAGAGTTACAGTTCCATGGAAAAAGGAGTGTTTAAATGCAACAGTTGTTGCGAAAAGTTGAAGATGATGGCCCCATTTTTGAGGTCACTCCAGAGGGCGATTGGTAAAGCTATCACAACAATCGTTCTAGTTTGGAGTAGGAAACTCTGCAGCATTTTCCGGAAAGTCGTTGATGAAATTGTATTGCTGTAAGAATGAAAACACATGTGAAAGCACTTGATCACCGGGTGTTAGCTGTTGTGGGTCCATCTACCTGGAATGACCTTCCTCCATCACTTAGGGCTAAACTAATGACTGGCTACTCGCCAACAGCCTCTCGTCCTTCAAGGCAGTTCCTATTTCTCCTGAGTTTCTATGCTGAGAGCGCCTCTGAATATTCATTCTGCGAGAGGTGCTATATAAATCTGAAGTGTGACAGAGATGCTTTTAACAAATAATAAGATATATACATTAATATTATTGTGAACAGATAATAAAACGGTTACTAAAAGACATTAGTCTTCTACAAGGGAGAGATTTCATCAAGGTCAGATGCATTGGTCGCAATAATTACGTCTTTCATTGGCGACATTGATCCACATCAAAGCAATTATTATTAATTATAGTTAATTAGCAACATAAATATAGATTGATGGACAGATGGGTGGATGGATTATCATCATCATCATTAATTAGTGACTTCTATAGCACCCACGTCTAATACACAGAGCATCAACTGATATCGCACCAAAGCACATTCTGGTCAACTTCCAGGTACAGAACGGCACAAATACAGCACCGTAAGACGTACAGAAAAGCAGAAAGAAAGGAACAAATGTCTGCACACACCGTGCATAATTATCATAATTTTAAGAACATTATATCGCAAATACATGCAGAAATGTGAATCAATCTTTGGGTGAAAATCAGACAGGTCTTTTGAGTTTAATCTGTGAAAGTAAGTTTTGAGGCATTTCTTGAAAGTTAATATAACTTGAAGGTGGTGATTCAGATGAAAAGACTGATTGATGATAATGATGAAGGTAACTGCGATTACCTTCACCGAGAAGAGGCTGCCAGCCGCTCGGATGGCTCGGACGCGGTCCATCGCATCACATCCGGTCAGATTTGAATCGAGAAACATCAGGAGGCAAGAAGCCACTGTGCACCAGAAACAAAGTACTTATTAACAAAGAGGTATGTCATAATAAAGGGGTACTCATTATCAAAGTAGTATTTATTAATAAAGGGACCCATAGTAACAAAGAGGTACATTCTTACAATCTACTCGCTAAAAAACATGTAATCCAAGTTTTTCGAGTGTCACTTGACAGCTAAGCACAGGGCACCAGCTTATTCATGAGCACTATGTCGAGTTGGAGGGATTGTCCAGCAGGTGATCCAAAAGAGATTCAAGTCCACAGAGATGAAGCAGAGGTGATTATGAGATCGGTCTAGATAAGGAGATTGGATTGATCAGAGCGAATGATTTGATTCGCAATCGTAATCAAGTATTTATATAGCGCAACCGTTAGTCAACAGCTTACTGGATCTATATCTGATATTACTGCATTGCACTACATTAGCAACTTGATGTGAGATTTGGAAATTGCATAAATAATAGATAAATGTAGACAAGATTAAGAGATTTGATTTGATAAGGAGAATAACAGCCGACCTGTGCACGACCTTCCTAATCCCCCAAAGCAACTACAAGAAAACAAACAACGAAAAACGTCATCATCAGACACCCTCCTAACAAGGAGCATCATCAAAAGTTTTACAGTACACACCACATAGATTTCAAGGACAATAACATTACCCCAAAGAAAAAGTAATATTTGCAAGATCTCAAGTACATATTCATAGACTAGTGAATAAGCGAAGTAGTAACCAGGCCTGCCGACAGAAATTCCGGGCCTCGAGGCAGAGAAATTCCAGGCCCCTAGGAAGAGAAATTCCGGGTAGATCACTCGCAGCCTCTTAGACTTAGGTGAACGTGTTCAATAACAAAAAAATTATAAATATGTATACTTATCAGATGCTTGAAGTCTAACCTGTTGTAGTTAAGTGTCGTTAATATAATATTCAACAAGCCATAAATCATAAACTTTTTTAACTGATTATACATATTTTTCATAAGTTGTTATAAGCCCGGCCACCTTAAAGTCGCTGGGCCCTCTCTGTGGTTCTGGAAGTAAGATGAACATACTGAATGAGGCCCTTGGTCTTCTTCAAGGCTTTAGCCATCGTCGTGAGCTGTCGGAGAAAGTCGGCCATGTCCTCCGGGACCTTTCCGTCCTCGATTGGAAAGTGATTGACGGTGAGACCATTCTCGACAAGGTGTTCGAGGTAGTGCGGCATCTGGTAGAGAGCGTCAAGCTCTTCTGTTGTACACAGCACAAACACTTCTTCGATCCCGTGATCTTTGATCGTCTCTGAAAAACAGAAGCTCAGTGCATTGGGAATAATCAGATAGAAGTCAGTCTTAAATAAAAAATATTTGTGTATATAGTAAACTTCATAGAGTGGTTGAAATGTCAATTTTAGTTGCAGACAAAGATGATTAAAAAAATCACAATACCATTGATCAGACACTTATATCATTTTTATATATTGGCAATTTATGAATTCATCTCAAAACGATCCAATGACACCTATCCTATAAAATCAACTCCCACTGTTAAACAAAGCAAGAGCTCTAAGTCGTACCAATGTCAGAATCCAAATCCCGTTGAATGTTTCTAAATTGACAGCCTATGAACAGAAAGAAAAGACATTACATATAAGTCAGTGATGGGGATGTAACCATTTCATCTCAAACTAATCACACTCATTTGAGTAACGCAGCTCCTCTGAAACATCTCAGAAGTGTGTTCTCCTCAGAAGAAAGGATCTTCAGATTGTGTGCACACAAAACCAGGACACCATCTACACCAGTTTTTAAGCCTTCTTTGAAAAATCTTAAACCTGTCCTCTAAACTGGTTTTTAACTATTTTTAAAGAAGACAGAATCAGTCCTTCCGGCGGGGAATTGAACCCGCGACCTCTCGATTGACCATCCAGCCAAAATACTCCCAAACCTAATTCCTACTGCCAGATTTGACATTTTCGCAACTAAATCATCTCCTGTATCCATTGAATAAACGAAATTTGATTGATCAATTTTATCATCTGCATAGATTATGTAGCTCATATTTCCAGGTACTTAAACCAGTTTCAGATACCTGGCAGAGAACTGATTCCGAGACTGTGAAGGCCGCCGTAATGCAACAGATCCAACCTACAACAGTCGACAAACCAAGACACATGATCAAAATTTAGCTAAAAAATTTTAGGTTCAGAGGTTATGTTGAATTTTTGCTTCACATTTTGCAGAGATTTAACTAGGCATCTAGCCATCAGCGTGTCTGGCTGTCTTTCTATCTGTCTGTCTTTGTATGTATGTCTACCTCTGTCAATCTCTGTCTGTATGTCAACCTGTATGTCCATCTATCACTGTCTGTATGTTTCTCTGTCTCAATCTGTATCTATCTCTCTCTGTCAGTATGTCTGTCCGTTTCTGTCTGTCACTAACCAGCAGATCTTGATTGGTAAGGAGTCCTCTAGATCATTCTTCTCGCTCGTGAATACCCTCGGCATTGGGTCAGATCGCATGAAACCCTCGTCCTCCTCCTCCTCCGCTGTCTGAATGCTAAAAACATCAACCGTTAAATGTCTATGTAACACAACATATCTAAGCATTTGTGTAGCTCAGCAACTTGCTTGCCATCTGTGCATCACAATTCACCCTC
The DNA here is from genome assembly GCA_959347315.1 of Bimastos eiseni. Classification (NCBI taxonomy): domain Eukaryota; kingdom Metazoa; phylum Annelida; class Clitellata; order Crassiclitellata; family Lumbricidae; genus Bimastos; species Bimastos eiseni. The sequence continues at coordinate 39,634,198 of OY365812.1, read as the reverse complement.
TATATTCCATTCCCATGATGGAAAGGAGGGTAGACCGATTAAGCCAGTTACCTAGCGACAATAGTCTGTTTCGACTTGGAGGCGTTCAGTTGGTCATATAGCACTTATCCAAGATAACTACTCCCAGGCGTATTCTGCCCAATCCCGTATCGTAAGAATTGTAGACAAAATAATATTATCGGTTCAAGGTGTCTGTATCTTAGCGAAATCCAAGATTTCTATTGCATGTATATAGCACCTGTTTGAGGAATAGCACATTACGAAGTGGAGCATACTTCGCTATTGGAACGAATGGCAATTTATTCCCATAATTAAACAAAGCATGCTTGAAATGATTAGTTTCAGGATGTACGTACCTTTTCCTAGTCGCACGTCGTTTTGATCTGGACATTTTATACAGAATTTACAAGAACTTATCGTTTTAAACTTCGCTCATTAAGTACTAGCAACCGCTCGCAAAGTAGTGTCGTATTGAGTTAGATGCGGCGGGAAAATGTAGTAAGTAAGTAACACACTTTGAACTCGAGATATTGTGTTTGTACAAGTCAATAATATTTCTCATCCACTTAGTATAACATAACATTGGTTTAGAGTTAGAGTGGTTGAGAAGACACAATATCTTAGTTTTGACTGCTATTCACCTTAGCTGTGTTCGAGATATCAGCTATTAAGCCGATTCCTTGTCAAATCAAGGGAAAATTTCAGCACTTCGACGATTGTCCTCGTACATTGGTCACATATGGGCGTCATGCGGGCGTTCAACCAGAGAGCTGCAGCATAGCTTATCTCAAAAACTTGATTTGATATAGTGCCAGAGGTCCCAACTAGCAATCAATCCTCCTAAAAGACCATCATGCAACATTATTTTCACCTACTCCGGGTCTGATCAATTTTCTTCATTTGCTTTATATCTATCATGTTCGCCATGTGGTGTTAATTCATCAGTTCGTGCACAATAAAATTAATGAATTTTCTAAAGTAATTAAAAATAAATAGACCTGCAAAGAACACAACGAAGTTAAAGCTTGGTTACATAGCATCTTGTAAATGGCTACATACAATTATAGTCACGTGAAATTTATGTTCAAGTTTGATTTCTTTAAATGTACCAAACAGAAACCGTCCATCTTATAAAATCAATCAATGAATCAATCAATTGATCAATCGATTACTCAACCACTTGACTTAATAAATTAACCGACTCATGGACAATTAACGATTCAATTCATCGATAGTTCACAGGGAAGTTCGGATTTCGTCGAGTGCTTGAAACTGTGGAACCACATGAGAGCAAACAACATTCCAACCGGTCTGTCCTTTGTTTTGTCCATGACAAATTGGATACCCTCTGCGACGGGAACTTCCACAACCTCGATGAGTTCCCCCTCGTCGGGGTTTCCTCCGCCCTTTCCCGTCTTCATGCTGTCGGTGACGCGGGCATAAAATAACGTCTGCTCCGATCCACTGATTCCGACAGAACTCCTGGAAATGAAGAAACGAATACAACACAAATAAACTCGTTAAAATTATTATTATTATCAACGTGTATACGATTAAATATTAAACACTCATCAGAACAATACACCCAATAACTTCAACACATGCTCTGTTAAAAAATAATAACCCTAACCCATAACTGTTAAAAAGACAATAAAACTATATTGATTGGTTGATTGATTGAACACTTGTTAAACTCTTCCATGTCCCTTTCGACCTGCACCTAACAACCCCAAAGCCATCCATTGACCCACACCCATTGACCTCAATGTACTTGACTGACCTGCACCTGGTGATCTCTTCCAGGCAGTCCTCCGTGACCTCGTATCCGCATTCCTCCTGCAGTTCCTCTATGGCGATCTCGGCGATGGACTTCCGCTTGTCGATGATTCCAGCGCACAGTTCGTAAGTGAAGCCGGTAGAAGGCGGCAGAACACTCTTCAGATCCACTTCTGAATCATTGAGACCGAGCGATCTTGCGCTGCTCAAGTAAACAGCTGCAAACAACAACAACAACAGAATATAAGATAAACAAACATCTAATCAGTGCTTACGTCTTTGCGGCCAGTCTTAAAGGGACATGGAAGAGTTTAACAAGTGTTCAATCAATCAACCAACCAATCAATCAACCAACCAATCAACAAATCAATCAATTAATCTAGTTTTATTGTCTCCAACCACAGCATTTGTTAACAGAATATACATACAACTGAAGTCAACTGGTATAATTAAAATAACATGATAGAATAAACAAGAAGTGTCAACTGGACAATAGGTTTTTGAATAAACTTAGTATTGAGGTGGGAGACACCCATTCATATTTTCATATTAGTATTTTGATTGATATAGTGATGTTGGTACCAGTTTAAGTCTAAAAAGAGCTTTTTTGGTCACATAATTAACCTGTAGCACTGTTATACACAGTCAGAGGTGGTGACCTCGTTTGACAGGTAAGAGACATCCAATGAGAGGGGTAGGAAATGTGGGGGACACACGTATAGCGTGTTTCCTCCCTGTAAAAGGCGGGGGACTTGTTTCCCTTAGGATCCCCTGGATCGCCACCCTTGTATGCAGTGGCAGTTTGGAGTTACTAATCAATAATAATAATACTAACTAACACACGTACAAGCATGAGTAGCGACTCATAGAAGCTCAGGGGACTGATCTGAACAATACTGAATGCCCTATTACTTCTGGTGAACAATTCCTTGAGGCTCTGTGCAATAGACAATATATACTATAAATACATAAAAAATCCAATGTTTCTAGGCAAATATCACCATCCAAAGAGTTGAAACATGGCGGCTCAGTGCTCACGGACAGGTGAAGAGTGTAACGATTAAAATGGATTAGCAAAATGGATGAACATATCGGCATTGTGTCTACTCACCTGGTCTGAACTGCCGAACGAAAACAAATACGTCTCTCGTTATGTTGTGAATCAAGATGGCAACACTGCAAACGACAAACACGATAAGCAATGTCAACAGAGCAACAAAGTCAAAATAATTACAGAAAACAAAAGGTTAAGCATTTAAAACAATCGAACAAAGTAAAGATAATACAAGGAAAACTACAGGTCATAAGATAATCTGTCATAAGATAATTTACATCATATTCAATCATTATATGACGTCCTTCCAGTGCAATCCAAGACTTAAACCAATCAAATCAAAAGTCTACTCAGTCCATTGTCAGGAAGGAGCCCTGCATTTTCATAAATGACTCGTCAGAATTCGTTACATCACCTGTCATGTGACACGATCACATCCCAAGTCTTCTTCTTACCGTTCTGTAACAAAAAGCATGACTTACGGTATAGTAATACAGTAGAATTAATGTAGAAACCTTACACATCCAACTAAAAAGAACTGAGAAACCCAAACATTCCAGTAGTTATCTCTTGATTAAAAATGAATGGAGGGGGTGGGCAAAGAGCAATGGGTAACACACTGGGGTGAAGATCAATAGGAGGCAAAGTCGATTATCACAACCTCAAATGTTGACTATAGTTCTCGATTCACTAGATGGCGATGTTGGATAAATGGCCATAAAGTTAAATTTGATGATAATATAATAACTTGTCGTCATCTGTTCATACTAAAATTGTAATCATACTGAGGCTGTGTCAGTTATAAATCAATTGTCAAAGATTATATATCATATAAATAATATTATTTCTGGGGTGTGCTATGGTCCAGGATTGGTGTGCTGAACAGTCAGACCTGTTATTAACTGACAGTGTTCAAAACTAAGGCTTTCAACAGGTACCCGGGTATCTGACCGTGGCTGACTAGTGACTACCCGGGTAATGAAATCGGTTTTCGGGTATCCGAAATTCCATAAAAATGCACGATTTTACCTGAACATATGCCAGAAATATTCCATTGGTCATATTGGCGAACTGCCGGGCAATGAAATCGTTTCTCGGATAATGATATTCCGTAACAATGCGCAATTCCCTACAATTCCTAACAAAATATCTGCGCGGTCGGGTACCCGGCATTTTTTGACAGCCTTATTCAAAACCCACCCAGCATAGAATACTGCTTTAAGAAGTTTGCTCAACTCTTGCACCCTGCAGTATCCCATTATTTAAATGAGCGCACTGACATTGTTGGCGGGAACACCATCAGTCGGTGTGAGATAGGAATAGCAACCTACCATCATATGCCAAGGCAAAGAAAATGAAGTCGCCTCGCCTCCTAGGTTGTGTTCGTGTACTAGAAAATGCGAAAGCATGCTGCCCCAATGGGTCACCACAAATATCTACCTGAGTGTAGGACATCTGAAGTGGCTTAATATATGGACTGCCGACTATTGGCTTTGTCGACACATCACTTATCGTTTCCATGGCTGAAAATTCCTCTGAAACTTGCGAACTGATGTCCGGTAATGTTGAGAACCCCTCAACACAAACTAGTGCTCGATAAACGGTTCTGAAACATGCATAATTAATCAATAATTGTTGACAACGAACTCTTATATATAAAGTAAACACGTCATCTAACTAGCTATCAAAAAATGCTTACCCCTACTAAAACATAACACAGCGGAATCGTATTAAACTAGTTTCTAGTTTCTGGCACACAAGTCGATGGAAAATTTCAACTTGCAACTCTGAGGCTTATATTAGTTAGTCCAAGTAAAACCTTACTGAACCACAGACTGAACCATAATACTATTGGTGACACAAACCATTAATTAATTCACACAAAATTAATTTTCCGATAATTAACCAATGTCAAATAAATGTGATCGTGGTGTCCATTTATGGACAAAATAACGATAAAAAGAAATTTTTAAATACGTACAAGAAGATATGAAAACTTATTGTGTGGAAAAATACAATTGCTATTAATAGCTCACCATCGATGTATAAAAACTAGATAAACAGAAATTAATAAGAGTCTTAAATTCTAACGAATACAACAAATCTACACAACTTGCTCAAAAGCAAATTACATGATTAACTATTGGCATGCACATCAATTTCTAGGGAACAGGCAAATTCGGATTAAACAGACTAGGCTCAGCTTCACAGCTTAATAAGTTGGCCAACATTTTACAAATAAATCGCCCCCAAAAACGAAACGCATTCAACGATCTTTGACAAAAGTTATTTACATATTACTGATTAATAATAATTTATAGAAATTACTAATAACCTGGATGCCACCTTGTACGCACTTAAAGGCCTCGAAAACGCACGGTACACATGACCCATATTCATACGAAGCACCTTGCTTGTTTACCGAAAACAACCTCGAACTGGTGGGCTATAACCCGGCTAATATTTGGACGGCCTATCCGTACGCCTACGTGTATAATAGGATAAAAATTATATTTACTGGCTGTTGCCGCCGTGGTAACGATTTCAGACCACAGCAACGAAAGCCTGTAGCCTATAAAAGGTCAAGTGATTTGAAAGGTCAATGCTCAATAGTTTTTCAGAGGACTAGTCGAATATTCAGCCCGGAATACACCTTCAAGGCTTATCTGTAAGGATATAGGCCTAGGTCTTAAAACAAGTACAAGGCACAAGACAGACAAATAGGCGTAGACAGGCAGGCAAACAGACAGACACAAACTGACAGATGAAAAAATAGGCTGTCTACACAAAATTCTCTGTCTGTCTGTTTCTGCTTAAACCAAAATAGGAAATAGAAGAAAGTCTTTATTTGCAAAACCCTTTCACCTAAACTATCTTCATCAGCTTCAAACACGGGCAAACTATGAAGAAATCCGAACATTAAAATGTTCATTCACATCACTTGTTGAATTGCAAGAACTCAAAATTCTAGAAAACAGAATATTGTGTTAAGTGTGAAGTCTTATGGCAACAGTTTTACCCAATGGGGTCCAGAAAAATTCTCACTGAAGAAGTGGAAGAGCCTGATAATAATTATGATATAATGTAATAAATTATAATTGAATAGAGTGGCAATGTTAATGGTAAATAATGTTAGAAAAGTGAACATACATATATATAAAGAAAGAATTGTAGGCATACGGGGAAATAAAAGACAGCGTAAGAAAGTGAATGTAGTTGCAACATGATAAACAGAATGTAGGAAAATTAACGTAACAAAAGAAACCTACTGATAATGATTAGAAAACGTACTTGAATACAGTGAGGATGGTAATGTAATCTCCGCAAATGAACGCAATGCGTTAAAGCGAATGTAGTGACACAGTTAAGTAATGTACACAGTACCATGACAACATAATCAAATCACTGTAACATAACGACAACAATCCCATTGCTACTCCGTTGACCACACATATCATGTAATGGAGGCACTAAATGCGTGCCGCACAATAATCGGTCGTTGTTTCGTCCTTTTCGCTTGTGTTCACTCGCTTGAGATGCTTTTCTCGCGGACGGTTGACGAGGTCGCTTGGCTGGACCTTGACGCTGTTGGCTGCCGCAGCCAACGCTCGTCTGTCTCGCGTCAACCGGTTGTCGACTCTGCAATGCAATCATAAATACAAAATAAATGGAAAGTCGTTGTCTAAGTCCAAGGCAAAACTTGTAGCTAAATAACTTGAAAACAGTTTTCCATACAAGAAAAGATGAAAATCTAACCTACTTTTAACTTCAAGGCAGTATAACTTAAATAATCTAAGCTGACTGTAAGGCACCATTACTTATGTGAAACCTAACTTCAAGGCATTATAACTTAAATCAAATCTAACTTCAAGGCAGTGTCTCCTCAAGACAATGGTATAATAATAAAAATTGAAGAAGTATTGAAGCTTTACTGGTCACAATGATAAATGGTCCATAATAACAAGCATCTGCAGTGAATCTGGTCAAAAGGCACTATATAGGTAGAATTTATGTAGCCCATTTTTTTAAAGACATACATATTTGTGCGGATGACCTCAGCTGACTGTGACTCCTGATGAACACGACGCTTCAGAGAACAACTTCCAGGCTGTAAAACAATCGTAAATTCACTAAAGTAAAGTAAATTCAGTAAAGTAAACTCAGTAAAATAAAGTAAAGTCAGTAAAAGTAAAGTAAACTCAGTAAAGTAGACACAGTAAAATAAAGTAAACTCAGTAAAAGTAAAGTAAAGTAAACTCAGTGAAGTAAAGCTCCCATATTCTTCTGTGTGAAACGAAGGGAACGTTCCACCTCCCTGTATCTGTTCAAGTCCATTCAACAAGTTACAAATTCAACTCAAGATTTTATTTCCTCAGAAATATCTTCGTTGATGATAAACTTGAAAAATCTATGAAGTGATGTGAAGAAGACTTTCCAACCTTTGTAACTACGTTGACACATGTGGCAGACTGCCACCTGGAGGTCTACAAACAAATCAAAAGAACGGCAGATGAGACAATTATAGTAATTCATCATCATCATTATTATTATTATTAATATATAGAATTCATCACGATGTTAAGCAGAGGTGTAACAAGGTTTTGAAAAGTGGAGGGCATTTTTTTGAATTTTGCCCCACCCAGAAATTTGAAAAATGGGGGGGCACAAATTATCTTAACAAAAGTCATCTTAAAAAGCCATTGGATAAACATAAAAAAGAACTGATTTGGGAGGCACATAGCACTAAAACTGGAGGGACTTTGCCCCCAGTTTTAAAACTGGGGGGTAGGTGCCTCCCGCTGGTGTTGGGACGGAGGATGACCGATACAATCTGTGACACACTCCAGACAAGCTATCTATTCCAAAAACTCTATGTGAAATAATAATAATAATAATAATACTCCAGATCTTGACAAATTATTATTTTCATCTTCCACAAAATATCAATTCCAGAGAGATTTCTGGACAGGAAACAATAATAACAACAATAAACAATATTAAAGAATAATAGCAACAATGATAGCAACAATGCGATGATTTAAATAGGACAGTCTTACCTGCCTCCGAATCTCACGAGAGAATCTGTCGATCTCCTTCGTCAGTTCCTCTGGCTTCCTCTTCATGTTTAGAGTCAAAGCCTACGAACAAAAAAACAATCCACATAAAATTTATATAGCACCCTTAGCCAAGAAAACAGCACTTCTAGAAACACTTCCTCTGGGAAACTAACCGACACAGACAAACCAAAGATGAGTCAAAAACTGATTTTTAACGTTTACCCTCTCCATCTATTCACAGCCACTGCACAATGTAATTTTGTGCAAACTTCCTTTTGTCTAGCGCCACTAAAGTGGCCTCTGCAAGTGGACGTACCCTCCACTGGATGCTTTCGTAGGTGTGTGAATCGTGAGGAATGGTCAGTCCGATCTTGACCCTGTCCAAGATGTGACCGCCTGAAAAACAACAAACAACCTCCATACACAAATATACACAACTATAATCAACTTATAATAAATAAATCGGCTTATATATATATATATGAACCAATAAGTTGATTTATTTTTATATATATGTACAACGTAGACTGTATATACACATATATATATATATATATATATAACTGCAGTATTGTGCATATAAAACTATGTATCTATGAATGTATCTGAACCTGTATACAGTGACTTTATTAATCCTCCAGGGCATATATATATATATATATATTATATATTTATATACACATGTATATACATGAAACACACACACACACACACACAGATATATATGAAAATAATATTTTAAACAATAATTACATATTTACACATATAGGCCTACTCTATAATGTAAGTTTGTTTACATTTTGAGATTACAAAAGCAAATGATCAGAGTATACCTGACTCCAAAGCACATAACTGTTCTGTGGTGTATAGAGGGTCATTGCATGAATCTGCACAGCTGGTTCAAACCTACAATCGTCGGAGAGCAGGCTCGGCGCTCTACCGCACAAGCCATAATCTTCCGTCTGTTTCATTTTGAAGCTCACAAGAAATGGTTTTAATGGATGTCCAGTATATTAAGAATTCGAAAGATCTAATTAATGCTCACACTTCTTGTAGCAGGCGTTGAAGTCAGAAATCAGCTGAGAAAGGTGCTACAAAATAAACAGTATTTATAATCAGAAATAATCAGAAAAACCATCTACCAATTATTATAATAATAATAATTTTCTTCTAATTTCAAGCGGACAAACCTTAGTACGATTACAACACACTAACAAGTACAGAAGTCTAAGGTCTTCTCCTGTTATGGCATTTGTCAAAGCAACCAACAAATGCAATTTGGTTCAACGACCATCCAGCCTAACCCTTCTCCTCCTATCCAACTGAACCCTTCTCCTCCTATCCAGCCTAACCTATCGAACTAAATAAAAACTGTGCCACTGTTTCTATATTGTGCATCTGTTGATACCTCAAACGTGAGCGGTTTATGCATGAGGTCATCCCTTCGACTCATTCCGACTGTTCCGTATCGACCGCTGTAATGAACTCCAAGAACGACATGTCTGTGGACGCTTCCTCGACAAACGCTTCGGAAACTGATCGGAAATCGGTCGAGACCTGGAAAGTAGTTGGTGAGGTATCTGAGAACAAATTGGAGTCAAGGTCAAATCAGGGAATTGGATGTTGGATGGAGTAAACTGGAATCACTTCAATGGAATTGAATTTGTGCTGAAATTAATTGACCATGTGTTTGAATTAATTGACTTATTTTCATATAAATGAAATGGTGGTTAAATCGAATGTTTTAAACTATTTGGCTTGAAATCTCATTTGAAATTGACTGTGTTTAACTTGATCATGCTATCAAATCAATCGACTGTGTAAAATAAATTGGCTGTGTTAAACTAATTCACACCAATAAATTAATTGACTATGTTAAATTAAGTGTTAACAGTGAACAGCATTTCCATACAAATCAATGTTGTAAGGTAAATAAAGGATACACAGCGAGGATGACGGCCTCCAGACATTTGATCGGCAACGATTCACGAATCATCTCACGAGCACAATCCATCAACCTAAGACAAATATATTCACATAAATATTTTATTCATATGTATCATAATGAAGGCTGTCAACGGCACCCGGAGGGCACGCCCAGGGCTCACTGCTCGGGCAATGAAATCGGTTCTTGGGTGCCAGACATTTTGTGAAAATGCGCAATTTTACCTCAACATAATTATACCAGAAATGTTCTGTTGATCATAATAGGTTTTTTATAGTTATAAACTATAAATACAATATTATAAATGAAAAGTCTAAAATGGCAAACCTACAAAACAAACTACAGAATGAAGTTCAACCTTAATAAAATAGTAATGAGTTTAGTTAAAATGTACTGGGCAATATTGTCTGTGTACATCAGCCTAAAAAGTACAACACAGTACAGGTTATTGTTTACAAGTTTCCCAGCATTCCCTACATTTCCTTGTAAAAATGTCTGCATGGTCTGGCATCAGGGTACCAGCTCCGTGGGTCAATGGGTACCCGGGCTGTGATTTCAAAATTTTTTGACAGCCTTAATCATATACCATATATAATATTACTATATTATATATAATATATTTTATCGATTTATTCATTACTTAATTAAGTTTTATATTTATTTACATATTTAATAATTTTTTTGATCGTAATTCATTCATTACTAGATTATTATTTGTTATTGCCTGTATACAACTGTTTCATTAATATTTATTATTATTCTTAGCTATTTGTATATTGTTATGTGAATACTATTGTTCATTATTATAATTATATCACCTATATTTATTATACATGTATATTACATAGTTTATTCGTAAATATTAATTTAGTTATTTGCTGCTTAATCGATTTTTATAAATATTCATATATTTAAATATCAGATATGGAAGTGCACAAACCAACCCCAGCTAAACTTTGACCCTCGCAAAGTTCCCTGCCCTGAAAAAAATGGGGATAACTAATCTACCCTTTTCGGAGCTTACCCGCAAATCGGTCGGTTCTTTTTTATGTCAAAGAACTGTGTCCCAGTGTGGTTATATCTTTAGTAAACTAAAGGAATAAACAGATAAGAAGCTGACAGAGGATGAGAAATCTGTTGATTTTGCAAACGAGTTTCCTCACTTCCACCTCATTCCTCCTTCTCAACCGTTCCCTCTCTCCACCCATCAAACCACCAATACCTTCTGCTATCCATCCACTTATCCCTGCATTCCGAAATCTATTCATCCCTCGAACCATCTCTAATCAATCCATCCATTCAGTCACCCATCCACATTCATCCATCCCTCCACTGACCTTTCCTCCCTCCACTAATTCATCCAATCATCCATCCATCCACACTTCATCCATTCATTAATCCATCCAGCCATCTACCAAAAGGATACTGCAGCTGTTTCAGATATCTCTGGATGCTCTCCAGCCTCTCGGGTACGGAGACAGACACCGTGAAGCTGAGAGGAACATGAGGCACTGGTACCTGGCAATGAAGACAACACTTACATGAATTCACCAAACGACAGAAGAAAAACAGAGAACAGCCTAATTCCAAGGTAAGAGTCTCTCCCACCAAAACACTTCACCATCTATAAGCTCCGTTCTGCAAAAGTCCTCACATATCCAACAACGTCGTACCAGATAAGTAAAGTAATCGTGTATTAGCTAGTATTCTAACAATCAAAATAACGGCTCATTGAACTCAAATCTTATGTCTTTGTTTCGCAATGGTTCTGCAAAAATCATTGGCAACACAAATATTGTGATTTGAGAACATAAATAAATCAACAACTGAACAGCTCAAAGGATCCCTAGAAAATGCAACATAGTTAAATTGCATACATTACATTACACTACAGTAATACAGTGAAGCTGCAGGTAAACCATACGAATGACTTCTACGAGTAAACTAGTGCTACATAAGAGATGAGCAAATTACAACCGAAAGTGTTCTACCTCCGGGAGAATTCGCTGGTTTCGGACGGTACTTCTGATCTCAGCACCAGACGGATGGAGTTTCGAGGCGTAGTCCCACATCCGATCCCATGTCGGATCGTCCATCGGGAAGCCAACCCGGTTCACGTAAAACCACACTCCCCCATTATTCTTTCCGGCCTCTCCGGCGCCCAAGTCTTTCAACGAAGGCCGCAATTTTCCATCGCAATCGCTCATAATTTTCGTCCTGCTACCAACTCAATACGATTTCAAAAGAATTCTTCACGCACACTGCGCTAAATAAAGGTCAAATAAGTTCGAAGCCCGACTGGTAGGGTGATGCCCTCCTCGCTCTTTGTAATTGCACACGGTCTGTTCCGCCATAATAAACATAGAATTAAGTTTTTATAAATCGATAATTAGTTTACTTTAGGCATTAATTATCCATGATTGCAGTCACGTAACCTGGGATTAATATTAGTCCTAAGCGTAACGAAACTGTTTGCAAACAGAACCTGACTCACCGACCCGTAAACTTCTCAGGTCAAGGAATAACCCGTTGCTATGGCGACAATAGCATAAGCTTTTGATTCACAGAGGTCTTGCATGATGACGTAATTAAATCAGCATGTAACATATGTTGACTGGTGAGTAAGCAATGATGATACCAAAGCTCTTAACACGGAGTGATAGTGATGAATAAAAGTAACCAGAATATAAATAAAACAGTAAATATTTTAACTTGGAATAAATTGAGAGTTTTATGTGGGTGGGAGAACATGGTTTTAAAACGTTTAATTGGTGAATGGAGTGGGAGTTGATGAAGAACATGTTTGGGGTTGTGTAAAATTGAGAACCGAAAATAAGATCGCAGTCGTAAACTCGAAAATTGCATCGTAGATATTATAAACAGGTAGTCACAAGAAATCTGCAAATAATTGTTCTGTTCTGTTCTTTGACTGTACGAATCGGTTCTTTTCATATTTCGTGTTTATTAGCCATGAAGGGTTTTCTCTATCTTATTCACAGAGTTTACAAAACACCAAAACAATTTCAAAACAATAACGTCAAACTATCTATATCATAATTTTTGATTTACAAGCAAAAATCCCATATTCATAGGCTGGTGGCATAATGGCATTATTAGTAGGCTTAGACACTACCTTAACTTGTTCTTCACTTACCGCGGAAAATTGATATCGAGATTGTTTTAGTCGAAAACGTTTCTTTGAACGGACGATATTTATTGTGAAAATGTCGAATTCAGATAAACCGAACCCTAATAACCCAATCGTTTTCTTTGATATCACTGTCGGAAGCACTGTAAGATTTTTCAAATAGATATAAATTAACAGATTTGGCTGAAGCGTGTTCACTTAAGTTGTGAGTGATAATATGCGAATATGGAGCACCGGCAAGCAACTTTTTGGTCAATGAAAAAATTAGCCACAACTGACATCAATTCGTATTAAAAGTCACTATTTTGGGTAGTCTGTCGTTTTAGCGTCTTCGATAGTCGCCTATTTTAACTCATTGTTACGTAGAGCTATATGAAAGCTATAGGCGTACCTTCACGGAATGGGTGTACGAGTTTTTCATAAGGTTTAATCTTCTGCGGCCGATAATTCGGCCTCAATAAACTCAATACAAACGAAAAATTTTGTCTTGCAGGAAATCGGCCGAATAAAATTTGAACTGTTTGCTGATGTCGTTCCGAGGACAGCTGAAAATTTTAGGTATTTTGTTTCGTTCAATAGACTTATTAAAGACTATTTTTTTAAACATATTTTAAACATATCAGATTTTTTTAAACATACGTGTAGTGCCAAATGTGTGTAATTGTTAAATTGCTGTTGTCAGTCATCAACTCTTATAGCTCTCAATTCATTTTTCATCTTTGTATTGATATGCAATGCCATTTGAAAACCTTCACAATTGAGGGGACCATAGAGTACTGGATAACACACTGGGATGTAGAGCTGAGCAGCCAAGTTTGATTCCTATATCCCCTATGAGGTTGACTAGGTCTTCTTTCGCTAGGCGGTGATGTTTGTTGAAATGAGATGTATAACGTAATGGGCGTCTTGAATGGCTGCCGATGTTTAAATCCGACTTCTCTAATAGCTTGTCATCATTTGTTCATACTTACTTGTAGTAACACTGCTGTTTGTCAGTTAAATTAAACTAAAATTACTATGATCATTATTAATAATATCATCTGGTCATTCGTTTTGTTGTTTAGGCAGCTGTGTACTGGTGAATATAAGAAGGATGGCGTTCCGATCGGCTACAAGCGTTGCACATTCCACCGTGTCATCAAGGACTTCATGGTTCAGGGCGGAGACTTTGTTAGCGTAGGTTACATTCTCCTATTTTGCTTTGGTTCTGGGGCCTCTGCATTCCAAAGCTCTTTATTTGCAACTTTTGTTAGTATTTTATGTGAAAAAAATCCATCAGATAATATTTCAAGGAATTACTCTCGGTTGCTTATTGCTGTCGCATCAGAAGTTATTTGGGAAGTGGATTTCAACTGGAATTCTCCAATGGAGGACAGTTTCTTTACTGCCGTTTCATTTAAGTCGATCATCACGATTCATCAGTGATGCGTTGTGCTTTATGATGACATCACTGTAGAACTCGTTGTAATATGGAACATTTATATAGCGCCACTCAGATTCAAAGTTGTGGGATGGTTGTCATGGGATTTTGTTAAAAGACTAGATCGTAATATTAGAAATAAAATGAAATAAAGAAAAGTTTGTGTTAACGTTACAATTGTAGAACGACGGAACTGGTCTGACGAGCGTCTACGGTGGGCCATTTGCGGACGAGAACTTCAAGCTCAAACATTATGGTCCCGGGATTTTGTCAATGGTGAGTCACTATTACTATTGGTGCTATTGTTGTTGCTGCCATTGTCATTATATTGCTAGCATTTCTTGTGACGGGAAAATCTTGATGGATTTCGGCCAACCGCTTAGACTCTGTTGGTTATTGTACAGCAGCTTTCGTTTGGGAAGTTGGTCATGATATTGATGAGATGGTAAATAGGATTTACCAATCGAATAATATGTTTGAGCTGTACATAAGTGAGGGAGCTTGCCAGTGCGGACGTTTCTCCCTAGCACTGTTTTGTTCACTAATGAACCTTTTCTTTGTAATGACTTTCTATTAGTTTTTCTGATAAAGGTGCTATATAAATGTGTGATGTAATTACAGTTATGATTGATCTCATGTGTTTACATTTACACAGGCCAACAGCGGAAAGGATACAAATGGCTGCCAGTTCTTCATAACCTGTGCAAAATGCGACTTTCTTGACGGAAAACACGTCGTTTTTGGTGAGACTACCAGATATTATACCGTACTCTACATTCAAAGATAACATGCTTTAATTGTGAGATGCAGATCTATCCCAATCTAAAATAGATTTTACTGTACAATACAACCTCATTATGCAGAATAATGTAACCGTTATTTCCATCCCTTTGAAGTTAACAGATGACGACATGATGTTGATGGGCAGTTGCATGTGAAGAACTTGCTTGAAGTCCTTATGTGTAAGTTTGGGTCATCTTAAGTTAGTACAGATCTGGACCTTATAAAGCACATTTTATTAACCCTATA
Organism: Bimastos eiseni; assembly: GCA_959347315.1. Classification (NCBI taxonomy): domain Eukaryota; kingdom Metazoa; phylum Annelida; class Clitellata; order Crassiclitellata; family Lumbricidae; genus Bimastos; species Bimastos eiseni. Next base: position 39,618,769 of record OY365812.1, on the reverse strand, counting down.
AAGCTTTATAACTAAGGCAATATTGCCAATGGTTTAGATTCCGGCCATCAAAGTTTGCCGGGATTGGGCTGCATTGAAATATAAAATTGACAACGCTGACTTGATTCACAAAAGGATGAGCACCAAACAGAATTCTTCACAGTTTTTAGTTGTTTCCTGCTAATCTCGACTCTTATGTTTAAGTAGTTAACACTAACACAATTAACACAATACACTAATACTGTATTGTTGCATATTAATTCTTTAACAACTTGGACAGATGAAACACACTGGGTTCCTTGAAGAGATGAATACTTTCTTTGAGGTACAATCTCAGTAAAATGGTTTAGTTTACTTACTGCCTTACACAGAGACAGTTTGCATTGACATTTAGGTCGGGTCATTGATGGGCTCCTTGTTCTTCGGAAGATTGAAAACATCCCAACCGGTCCGAACAACAAACCAAAGATTCCAGTGATAATATCTCAGTGCGGGGAAATGTGACGGACTACGATCAATGAGAAATTGAAATGAAGAACAGGATTTTATGGTTTACAAAAGACGTTGAGAGATGGTGAACTGTTCTGAAAACCATGACTGTAGCCTTATTTGGCTTGAAGTGCGTTGGGTAGAAAAACTTTGGATTTTCTGGATGGAAAGAATTGGGTTTAGGATTTGATTAGCAGTGTTGTATCCACAGAGAAATGGAAAACATAGAGAGTTTGAACAGATTGATGAGCAGTTACCTCAAGTAGCTCATTTTGTTTAGAGATAGTTGTAATTGCTGTATTGTATTGTAATTACTTCATTGTATTGCAATTACTGTATTGTATGGTAATTGCTGTATTGCTGCAGCAACAGAGAGGTGAAATTGTGGTAAAAGGCCCTTTCACAGTTCTATCATCAACAGAATTGAATGTGGGCTTTGTGTTAAGTTCTATGTTAAGATCCCAAAATCAGGAAAGCAAACAGCTTTGTTGTATATGGTTGTTTAAATATTGCAATAACAATGGATGAGGATAAAAAAAGAATTTGAGCTAATATTTTTTAAATACTGGTCTGTTTCGAGTTTTGAAAGAAATTACTTAAATGTTTCAGTTACTTGTGAAATAAAATCATGGAATAAGGTAGTAAATTTTCTCCTAATATTTACTTATTGATAGTCCACCGAGCAATTGGTGCTGTGGCTAGTTTTAACAGTATTCAATTCAATGCACTTAAAAGCTATTGGAGCTTAAGAAGATATGCGAAGGTGTAAGGTTGAACAACATTACAAAACATAATGTGACAAAAGAAAATTATGAAGGCTTTAACACAAACTGGATTACCGTTAAAAATTTATAATCTAAAATATGGCAAAGCGTGTGACCGTTTTTGATGACTCTTTCACGACCGCATCATTTTTCAGTCAGTGGAATGCATTTTGTGGATTCTGCGTTAAATTCTTTGTGTTGGAGGAAGAGCAGAAGGGGTGGAAGGGGAGGAGGAGGAGGATATGCCGAGTTTAAGTGGTATGCCTGAGCTCGTTAAAATTTACTATCTTAGTCTTAAAATAGATGTGCAGTCTTATGCAAGTGAGTTGACTAAACCTAGTGACATATAAAAACCTGTGGTCTGCATATACCACTGAGAAGTACAAGTACAAAGAAATGAGATACCCCTTTAGTCTCAGTAAAAATACCACTTTAGTTTCACAAAACATACCAGACGAAGTAGCACCTGGTTACATGCAGTATACCACTTGAGTAACAAATTAAATCAGGTAAGTACTAAAAACCACAGACCACATTACAATACCAAACAAATACTTTCAAGTACAAAACTAAGAGTCTCTTCAGTAAAAACAACAGTACCTCTTTTGGACCAGCTGTAAAGGATGACAAGAAATATTCACAGTTATAAGACTGACCAAAAAATAAATTCCCAAGCCTGATTAATAACAAAATCACTACTAGTTTGAAAAATAAGAAAGCTATGTTAAGTACTATAATTAAATTAACATAAACCCACACTGTAGCAACACCTGTCAACATTAAATAATGTTTAGAAAAATGTCACTTTCATATAAAAATAAACTAAACCTTTAGATGTTAAGCGTTAGATCTTCCATTTCTATTTACCATCCTTATTATTCAATTAGTACCTTCTTTACTAACATCACCTACTGCATAAAGCACCAACCAACTGCATGCCAAACCAAAATAGATCCAATGTTTCACTCTTTGTCTCTGACACAGGATTCCACTTCAATGCAGTGACAACCACTCAACAACCACCAGCAACATTCCCTTTCAAATAGACATGTAACAGATACTTTACCTTACATTAAACCAAGCAAGTAAGGACGATTTTCATCTGGGCAAAGGCTGAACATAAATAATAAGTTATTTTCAAATTATGGGAATCTAACCCAACTACCCATCAGCAGGAGTCTATTCTTTTACAAAGAAACCCAATTAAAAGCACTTTCCTAGTTATGTTGAGCGCAAATAGCTCTGACAGAATATCACTGATACAGGAGTTGACAAAGCTGCATTTCATGTGTATAAATAAAAATAAATTCATCATATACAAAAGCATGCTTGACTCCCTTTACACTGTTCACTTGGGGTTTATTGCAACATCTATAGCTCCGATTGATAATGCATAAAAGATCTCTAGATGGCACGTCACAACCCAAAAATACCCAGAAAGTCAGGTCAGAATATAATTAATATAGTATATTTTTTTACACTAATACTATAATATTAATAAAATAAATTTTTTGCATACATTCAGAAGTCACAAAAAGCACTTACGACCAGTGTTCTCAACGTCGCTACTACAGACATTGTTAGGACAAAACGACGCTAGATGTGGTGCCGTGATTCATTGATGCACATGCCACCAACAGATTTTAAAAAAAATAGGTTGTACTTAGTTATGTACAAAACTGCTAATACCGTCAACCGTACAACTCTGGCTCATTAATGAATGCAAACATTTATGCTGTGCCTTTTGGCCATTAACGAGTCAAATTTCAGCCAATAAAATACTGTTAGTGATAATTTTATTTGATTAGGCCTAATCAAAGTATGTGATTATTTTATCCAGTGCCTGTTTTGTGGTGTTTATGATCATCAGCTGATTCCGTACAAAAAGGGTGGCAAGTGTAGTTGCCGACAGGTTGTCATGCAACAACCTCACATTACATGACATTTATCATTAAGACGCATTTACCAGCCAACGACCATGGCAGCAATCAAGAGCACCGAGCAACTGCGCTACGAGTCGATGAGAGGGAGTTTCCTTTTTTTGCATAGGCCCTTTAAAACGTGTAATTTCTGATTATGGCTTCTTGTCGTAAGATTTGGAAACACCTACGAGGATTATTGTCTTAAAGTAGTGCTACATAAATCTACAGTTACAACTGGGTTCAACAATAAACACAGTAGCAAGAAACAAAATAATGCTTAACCAATCGCCCATGCAATAGCCTATCAGTATGTTCTAGTCCTACTCACTAAAGTTCTCCACTGACTTATGTCATATACATTACAATGTACATATATCTAGTGAAAGACTTTCAATCAAAGATCAACATAATGTAATCTAACAAGTCGTTTATATAGCGCCTTTGCTTCAAGACTTTTCACGACTGTTCGATCGTAAGTCGATCGAAACTCGCATATCACAGACTGAAGGGAAGATCGGTTCCAGCGACTTTAGTTAGATTCGCTTCGACGCGTGAAGTCGCAAACCAGAGTTTTCACGAAGCAGACGGATTCTCCTTGGAGACGGTTGCTATGACGACGCCATGGAGCGCCCTCTATCATCTGGCGTATGGCGATTCAGAAAGACTGAAAATCAGAAAAGTTTGTTATTTCTAAAAATAAATATTATTGTCTCTTGTCATTATTCATACTAAATGTGTAGTCTTTAAAACCTGACAGAGATGATCATTTTTGTAAAAAAAACATTTGATACATAAAAAAAAGAAAGATAAATTATTTAAAACATAATAGCTATAATTAGTAGTAAAATTATTAATTGATCGAATATCAAGATTTAAAAAAAATATCACTATGGCACTATTCTGAATGTAAATTTATTACCATAAAAATATAACAAAAATCAACGTTTGTTAATTGATCAAATTCATTATAGGTAATGAAGCTACTAAATTAGGGTAGATAAAATTAATTAATAATGATTGATAATTTAACGATAAATAATTCTAAAAGTGACATTACCTAGGTTGGTTGGTTGATGGCGATGATCCGGTATTTTTTATGTCCTTTGTAAAACTGTTGACAGTTGGAGGCACCCACTGAAAATTAAACTAACACTGGGAAACGAAACAGAAACTTTGGAAAATTACTTCAAAAACTTTGAGAAATGATAGTAAAATTGGATTTTTAAAACTCCACTTTGTAACTTTATACAACAAACCTACAGGATATGAAATGCAACAGCATACCACATAATAGCAAATATTATCAAATGAAATAAATACTGATAATGAAAGTAATATGTAGAGCAAAGGTTTCAAACAAACCTGATGTTTTGGGTTGGACGTTGGGTTCTGTAAGTGAATTCCTTTTCTGCAATATGACTCAAGCATTGAGATACCTAGAGAACAAAACACACCAATCAACAAGGATTCATACAATGATGCAATACAATAATACTAAGCAATGAAACTATAATAGAATGGCTGCTACCATGACAACAACCCCAGGGTAAAAACAGATACTACCACGATAACGACCCCATGGTAAAAATCGATACCACCATGACAATGATCCCATGGTAAGAAAAGATGCTATCATAATAATGACCCCATGGCAAGAAAAGATGCTACCATGACAACAACCCCGTGGTAAAAATAGATGCTACCATGACAACGGCCGAATGGTAACATTACCAACCGTTGGTCTCTGTCAAAGGATATCTGTTGCACCACGCCTGTAGAAGCAGGTTGTAGTACCTCGGCTGTTCGAAGAACGCCTGGTAGGGCTGTGACACGGGGCTGGGAAAAACCCGCTGGAAATCCCCGCGTCGGCTATTCTCGTCGACGGACTCAGTGAGCATCCGGATGTCGTCCGGAGTGAGGATGTCCAAGATGGTTGCCTGTGTCAGCTGCAGAAAAGGAATAATTTAACCTTAATCACGAACAAGTACTAAGACTATTTATATAGTGCATATTTCTAAAGGACATACAATACACCAGAAAGCCAAGAAACAAATGATTAATATTTAATTATAATAATTATAATTACTAGTAAAATATTCAACTAATCAAATATCAAGATAAATACAATACACCAAAAAACAAGGCACAAATGATTAAATATTTAATGATAATTATAATTAGCAGTAAAATTATTCAATAATCAAATATCAAGATTATTATAAAAATGTCACTAATGCACTATTGTAGGCCTAATTATAGATTTATTAACATAAAAATTATCACAAATCAAAGTATTGTTAATTAATCCAATTGATAGTAAATAATGAAGCGATGTGATATTAACAATTGAAACTAATTAATAAGGATGGATAATTCAATCAAAAAAATCTTCTTTTGTTATGTTTGTTATTTAATCGAACATATACCTAAAAAGGTTATAATCTAATCAAATCCCACGACCTCTATAGCACCATAATCAAGGGATCAATCGATTGCCAATTAGATTCAAATCGCATTTGAAGAAGTGAAGCCAGGTTGCAAGCCTATGTACCTCTCATTAAAGGAGCTACAAAAGCGGTTAGATACCATGAAGGTAGGTAAGATACCTCGTCGGAGGACCTCTGGGTGTAGTAGAGATGCTTTGCCTTAACATCTGGCGATTTTTGATTGGACCAGAGACGACGATCAAGGTAGACGTCATTCGACGGTTCATAGGTGCTACCATGACAACAAACAAAGGGTAAAAATATATGCTACCATGACAACAAACAAGAGGTAAGAATAGATGCTACCATGACAACAACCGATTAAATTCGATTGGTCTGGTATCTAATAGTCATAATAATAATATTCATTTAATTTCAAACTGACAAACCACAGTATGATTACAAGCACAGTATGAACGAATGAATTATTACAGGAGTCGAATTTAACCATCGGCAGCTATTTAACAAATGCTGCTGCCGACCGAAAGAAGGACAAATCAACCTAATGGGGGAAATATGGGTCTCGAACTCAATTCCTCAGCTATGCGCCTCGCTGTGTTTGTCATTACTCTACACCCCCCACATATACATTTCAGAGCATGTTTGTGTACATTCGTGCATGCGTGTGTGTCACCTGAGATCTGGCGCTGGACCAGGATTTGCCACGACTTCGTATTTCTCTGGAATGAGGAATCCGGCGAGGTTGAAGAGGTCGCGAATCATTCCACCCTTGACGTTGATGTCGAGCTGAGAGTTGGAATGTAAACTGCAAAAACAATGTAAAGTAACAAGTTGGAATGTAAACTGCAAAAACAATGTAAAGTAACAAGTTGGAATGTAAACTGCAAAAACAATGTAAAGTAACAAGTTGGAATGTAAACTGCAAAAACAATGTAAAGTAACAAGTTGGAATGTAAACTGCAAAAACAATGTAAAGTAACAAGTACATTCACGTCACATACATCTCCAGTACTCGGCAAATAGCGAGTGCTCACAAAATGTTCTTTCAAACATTTTGCAACCATCAAAAACATATTCAGGTTCTATATTGGCTTTCTCTAGAATTCAGAATAAGATTCAGACTTTCCTCTTTGAATGGGCTTGGGTCGCAAGCACCTCTGAATAGTTATCTTGAAGAGGCGCTATATAAATTATATAGATAGAGAGATGGACGGACCTGTCTGACCAGTAAAACCATTCCAGCATGCACCCTACCCACCCACTTTCAACAACCAGTAAACATTCCTCCGTGCACTCCACCATCTCCATGCATGGGTCATGTGGTTGAGCCCTCGAGATAGCAACGTCAGTTATGGCTTTCCTGCATTCCAGTCTTCTGCCCTCAATAAATGGAGCCAACCACCAACGTTTCCCGATAGTTCAAACTCTTATCCTTCCTTTGGCTTTAAAACCTCTAACTGCACTTTTCATGGAACTGATCAAGCACACTTTTAACATGCAAATGTTATTATGACTCTGTTTAAAATTGATGCCAATACTTTATACCTCTTGTAAGCATTTGCTGGTAGTCTAATAAAGAGTATTCTTACGAACTTACTAACTTCATACATCGCATTTCTGTGTGGACATTTAAAACTGTATAAAAATAATATTTAAGATTATATGAAAGTAATTAAACTAAGGAACAATTGGGAAAGTTCTATCTTCACTAAAAACAGCTTTTCCGGAAACAATAAATCAAACTGTTTGTTCCATATCTAGCAACGAGGGTGTACACCCACTGGAGCTTAGAAAGTACCGATGAAGAACCCTATTGACCTGGGCGAGATGTTGACCTCTATGAGCCACGGTTTGAGCTTCTCGTCCAGTAGAACGTCAAAGCCAAACAACTCGTGACAGGAGTAGCGTCTACGCACATTTGCCTTCACCATACTGTTGATAATAGACTCTGTGCTAATGAAACACAAGCCACAACAGATGCATAAATAATACTATATATACATAGATATATATATATAAGTATACACACACGTATGTGCATATAATTTGTAACCTTATACGAATATGATATATATATATATATACAGGAAGAAGAGGAAATGAAGAAAACGATGGAAATGGAGAGTAAGTAAGAGAAGCACATGGAAGAAAAGGAAGGAGGAGAGGGAAGAGTCCCCTGGAAGACAGAGGAGGAAGAAAGAGGAGAAGGAAGGTGAGGAGGAGGAAGAGGGATGGTTGACATCAAAGAATTCTAACCTTATGATTGTCTTAATGACTAGGTCCTTGATCTTCTGCCAGATGGCGCTACTGTCGACTCCTTTGCTTTGCAAGTAAATCCAAAGAGCCTTCAAGGACCTGTAATCATCCAAGCAAGTACATTTACATTTGCAAATATTACATTGAAATGTACAATGGACAATTACACTTAGAGGAAAATTTACAATCGCATCCACATCTACAATAACACTTACAAAGTAATTTACAATTACATTCAAAACCACAGCTAAAATTACATAAACAGTTGCAGTTACAATAATTGCACAGTCACCTTAATTTCTATTTTGATTTTATGAATTGAATTTGTAGCGCACATAAGGTCACACCAAAATGTGAATCTGAGGCGCGGATAGTCAGTCGCCAGGAGAAGATGCAGATCCTTGAAAGCTCAGGAGAAAAAGTGAGTTTAGAGACGCTTGTTGAAGAAAGAAAGTGAATTTGAGCTATAAAGAGAGAGTGGCAGTCGATTCCATTCCTTAGGAGCAGAGACATGAAGTGACTGTTCAACATCATGGCTCAACTGAAAAGAACACACAGCACCAATTAACCAATTAAGGCTACAATTAAAGTAACAACTACAGTAGCAATTATAATAACAGGGACAATTAACGTAACAATTACCACTTGTGTCCCTGACAGACGTCTTCGTCCGAATTTGACTCATAATCAACGTTACGCTTGTTTATGCTGTAGTTTGTTAGATGCATGAAACGGTTGTGAAGGTTCTTCAAAGAATATGAATATCTGAACGGAAATAGAAATCAATCAATTGTCTGTTAGAAACGGACCAAGAACGTAAACTATGAAATGCATTAACATTCATTTCCATAATGCTTCACATGTCATCACAAATTATTACAATTAGTTCTTGGGGTTTTTGCCCTCAGGTAGACACAATCCTCAGCCTCTTTGTCCATTCATGTTATTGCTACCACTGTTTTACTATTGTTTTAATATTTCATGGTGCACATAAGGTCCATCAGTAGCTACTATATGATGCCATTCAGGTAACTTTACGGTGCCATTCAAGTAGTGTTACAGTTCCTCTCAAGTAAATTTACAGTACCGTTCGTTCAAGCAACTCAATAGTACCCTTCCAGTAAGTTTACGGTACCACTCAAGTAACTTTACAATACTGCCCAAGTAACCTAACAGTACCTCTAAAGTAACTCTACAGCACCTCATAAGTGACATTACAATACCACTCAAGTAAGCTTACAGCTGTGTCAACTTACTTTACAGAGGCAAACCGTGCCAGGCCGTCATCGTAAACGTATATCCGCAGCGGATCGAAGCTAGTAACGTAAACATAAACACGAAGATCGAATTTGCTGTCGTTGATGAGGTAGGGTTGAGCGATATAGCGCTGAACTATGACCGGCCGATTTTTTGGAATCTCGCACCACTTATGAACCACCTGAATTCCTATACCACGTGCCGACGCAGGCTGCAGGAAATAAGAAATAAATTATCACAATTATTATTTCTGCTATTATCATCACAATCACTATTATTTATTTTGATTATTATCATCGTTATTACAATAATTATTTATTTTTATTATCATTACAGTTATAATTATTCGTTAAAATTATTATTACAATTGTTATGATCTACTTTTTATTATTATTGTTATTAATATTATTGCTATAATTCATTAAGGCAACCTCATCGATAAAATGAAGGCAACGCAGTTCATGAGGCAGACATATAATTCTTACTTGGCGAAGGAAGTAACGTGAAATACAAACCTTAAAATTTTGAACACATAGAAAGGCTGCGTGAAGCAGACTGGCCATTTTATATAGGCTCATTAAGACTGCTCCTCAAGCCAATAGTGAAGGTTCAAATCAATCCTGATACAATTATCATCATTATCAAATTGCCTCTGTAAGATTGACTATTCCTTCTTTTGCTAGGGACGGTGTTGGTTAAATAAGATGCATAATGTCATGGGCACCTCGCATGGCTCCCGACAGTTAAAATTCGACTCCTGTAATAACTTGTCATCATTCGTTCATACTATGTCTGTAATCATACTGTGTTGTTGTCAGTTTGAAAATAAATGGCAATTATTATTATTATTATTGATATGAGACCGGTTTGATGATCCACTTAGTTTTGTTCGCTCCATCTTCGAATATCGTCTTGAGGTTGGCGAGGTCTGCGGGGAGGATGTACGTCTGCGGAAAGAAGTCAAACTCCCTCTTCCCAAACCGGGAGAGCATCCGTGAGAGGTTCCGCCACAGCCGGTCCTTGCGCCCCAGCTGAAACGTCCCCGGAAAGTGGTTCATCTGGAAAGACACTGAACGTGGAAGGGTCGACCACGGAACATAACATAGAACGCAGCGGAAAGCGGAACCAAGTGGAATTTGGAGCAGAGAGGAATCTAAAGCCTTGTCTTGAATGCAAAAACCATTTGTTCCTTAAGAGGATATATATATATATATATATTATATAAACAATTACACGTATGTATATATATATATATATATTCAAACATATTCAAACATACATGCATGCATATGGACACAGATGCATGCATGCTTGTATATGTAATTATAATTGGTCATTCATGAAAGCCATCTTAATGAAGCTGAAGCTTTTGGAGATGATGATGATAACTTCAGTGATGACCAGGATGCTGATGACGTTACCTATGATTATTTAATGATGCTGATGATGTTACCTATGATTATTTAATGATGCTGATGACGTTACCCATGATTATTTAATTATGCTGATGACGTTACCTATGATTATTTAATGATGCTGATGACGTTACCTATGATGATTTAATGATGCTGATGACGTTACCTATGATGATTTAATGATGCTGATGACGTTACCTATGAAGATGATGATAGTGATCACGATATCAGTGATAACTATGATGCCGATGATGTAAGTGATGATGATGATGATGATTGTTCTCGTCTTTATGAGAATGAGACCCATCTCTTCCTCATCTCACTGACCTTCTGGTAGTTCCTAATCGTCTTGAAACCTGATGGCTTCATGTGTTTACCCCAATAGCCAAGCCACATATGCGACTCTACAGAACAACAAACAAACTGAGAAATTAATCAGTAGTATCATCATTTGCTGCCACATAATTGCAAACATTATTATTATTATTATTATCACCATAGTTATCATTCTTTCTGTTCTACTTACGGATTTATAAAGCGCCTCTCACAGTACAACCTAATCAGAGGCGCTCCCAGTGCGAAAAACCCCTAGAGAAAAGAAAAGTCTTAAGAGAACGAGCAGAAACAGTTGTGCTACTAGATAAGAATTTAGCAAGAGTAGCAGAAGGCAGACTGTTCCATAGCAAAGGGTCAACAGAGGCATAGGCACGATGCTGACCATTATTATTATTATCGCCATTGTTATCATTATTAATACCATTATTATTGCCATTGTTATCATTATTATTATAATCACTATTGTTATCATTACTTATTATTACAATTATTATTATTATCATTATCATTATTATAACTATTAATTGTTATTATTATTATCATTGTTATTATTGTCATCATTATCACTACAATTATTATTCTGATGTTATCATTATTATTATTATTATCAAAACTGTTATTATTATTATTATGATTATTATTATTATTATTATCAAAATTGTTATTATTATTATCATTGTTATTATTGTCATCATTATCACTACAATTATTATTCTGATGTTATCATTATTATTATTATTATCAAAATTGTTATTATTATTATTATGATTATTATTATTATTATCAAAATTTTTATTATTATTATTATGATTTTTATTATCATTATATTCATTGTTATTATTGAATGACATCACAGCATAGCTCAGAGACTGTTGACAAAGACTCAAAGAGGCAGGTGGCAAACCGTACCCTCTGAGGAGGCCAGACGGGGGTATCACACCCATCCCTTCGATCCTTCAAGTGGTCCTAAATATTATTATCATCATTACTATGTAAATCTGAGGTAATAAAAAACCTCAGGAGAAAAAAATAATCAGCAGTCAGGCATTATCATCTGAAAGATACTGCAGCAAGCAATGGAATCACTGGTGGTTGTCTTGAATGGGCGCTATATGAATGAGCAATTACAGTCACATATACAAGCATGCATGTATCTGAGCACATATTCATTCAATAATTTACATAGCGCCCTTTCAAGGTAACTATTCAAAAGTACTTCTAACTCCAGCCCGAATAAAAGATAAGTATTAAAATGACCATAAAAAGTACCACTACACGATTTAGTGTCCATGTATGCTTCTAAATCTAAAGGGATTTAAGAGCAAAAGATTATAATCACTGTTAAAATGGAAGATATTGAATAGAGACAAAATATAAAAACTGACTGCACGTTGGTTTGAAGCCAGATCTTCCAATGCATTGCTTGACAACGTTCGGTGTTATCGGACTCATTCTCCATTTGAGCAGCTTTCGAAACTCACTCGGGATTGGTTCCACTGACAGAAACCAACAGAGACAAATGATCGAAAGTACTATGGGTGTCCATGATCAGCAGATCTCGGCAAAATGATCCAATCACACGATGATCATAAAACGAATCATGAGTGACCAGTGATGAAAACTAACTTAAATTCTAGTATAATCTAAAGTTGAAATGATCAAGATGATGACTGATCATAAGGTAGGATTAGTGATCTAAACTAATCAAAATATAATCGAAAATAATCTAAAGTGTAGAAAATTTGATCAAATGCCATCTTTAATCATTTTCGGTCTAATCCCTGATTTGATCATAATCTAGCATTTAAAGCAATCTCAAATCAAAATTTATAAAAATCTAATATTTACTACTTGTAATAACAGGACAAAGTCAACCAATGTCCTCAAACTTCGTCCTCGACCTACGACCTCCATTACTGACCTCAACCTCTGATCTTGACCTCAAACTTCAACCATTGACCCCTACCGACCTCATCCTTTAACCTCGAATTTTGACCTCAACTACTGACCATTACTGCCCTCAACCTTCACCCCTCACCTCCTCAACTGAATGCTCTCTCACCTTTCTGTCCCTCGAGGACAAAGTTGATGGTTGGGGGAACATTGGAGAAGAGACTCTCGGTGAGGGGAGGCAGAGGGTCGGAGCAGTCCACCTCCTCTGTCTCCCCCAGAAGAATCGACATGGCCACAGGACTCGGCTGGGTCCCAGCGGACTTTGACCCCGTCGAGGTCTTCCTGGCTGGAAGGTCGTTGTCGTGGCTACGCCTGATTACGGATTTGGCGGGAAGCTTGGCGGAGTAGCTGCGGGCATGGTTCTGGATCGTGGGACTTGGAGAACTGTAGTTGGTACCTGGAAAGATTAATGAATAACCGCATCAATGACTGGATGCATGGTTTTGCCAGGATAATCATCATCATCATAATTATTGTGAAATCACCATCATTGTCAGCAGCAACAAAAGCATTATCACCATCACAATCATTGTTACCATCATCATAACTGTTATCATACCCATAATCATCAACATCACCATCATCATCGCCATAATTAGCATCATCATTGTAATCTCCATCGTTCATCATCATAATCATCATCATCACAATCACTAGCATCCATAGTATCAACAAAACGTCATCACCACCATCATCATCACTAGCCATCATCATCATCATTACCACCATCATTATCATCATCACCACCACTGTAATCTTCATCGCTCATCACAATCATAATCAATGATGTAGGAATGGACATGCACACACACCCTGAGATGATTCCCCATCCGATAGATAGCAATTCAAGTCATCCGATCCATTCTCATCATCTAAGCTGTCAAACTCTGTATCGTTACTACAACATCATCAACAACAGACATTAATTACTAATCTCTCATATAATAAATCAGTCGAATTATCTTATGCACTATTAAGCATCTGGAAAAGGTCTTTGGCTGATAAGACAATTGTTATCTTTATCATCATCGTCGTCGTCATCATTTATCCATGGTAAAGTAAGTAGACTGCATAAGAAACAAAAACTGATGGTTGGAGGCTGTTGTTACTATTACAATTGCCATTATTATCAACATAATAATTACTATGAAATATTATCATAATTATGATAACTATTATCATTACAATTATCGCAGTTACTATAAACGATTTTTACGATATTATTAATTATAAGAACGGTTAGAAAGTCTCACTGCGTAACAAAACTCATTGCGTAGCATTATTCACTACATTACTCACTGCGTAATCACTTTGTCACAATTTATCACCGTAAAAAAATTCACAGGTACTTGCATTCCAAGAAGGCTTTCCTCTTCCGCAGTATCCACACAGCTGGAAGAGTGACTTCCATTTTCCAACATCGCACTCACTTTCTGGCTGGAAAAACCACCAGTCTTATCAATCGTCGCTCTTGACGGAGTAGGCGGTAGTGGCCGGGGAATTGAGACGCGACCGAGGTCCTGGATGGCGGGCGGTTTCCTTGAAAACGGGGACCCAGTGAGGGTGTTTGTGACGGGCATCCTCCTCCACTTCTCCTGACTGATCAGCTGGTTTCGAGGGCCAAGTCCGGGTCTGTTCGCGGCTCCGGAGGGCGGCTTGCTCGCGGCTCCCGAGTGGGGCTTGATGGTGGTATCGGGGGTCGCCCCTTTCGAGCTGCTCCTCTGGGCGCCCTTGGATACGTCGATGAGGGATGAGCCATCCTTCCTCAATTGGACTCTGGGTTCGAAGCGGCATTGTGAGTTCCCGGAGATTGCGTCCGCGCAGCTTGCGGTATCAAATGAGACGTTCCTCATCTTGTCGACCAGGGCAGACACCATGCTTATGTCCACCTTTATCTGCCTCCTCGCCTGGGATGGGTCATCAATGTCAGGCGCACCACTCCGGAGGTTTCCTGGAAAATGGGAATTTAATTGCATTGAATCAATTAATTGAAATTGTAATTAAAATAAAGAATCATTCTCACATTTGCAATCCCATTTTTATTGAAATTGGACACTGAGAATTTAACGAGGAATTACATTAGGAATTGCTTTGACAACTTAGAATGTCTAAACAGATTCTCAAAATAATTTGAAAAGCCAATCAAAATTACTCTTACAATTCAGACTCAAATAATCTAAGCAATTTGAAATCCAATTGAAATTTAAACCAAAGCTTCATAACTAAACTGAAATCTAAATGTCAATCATTTTTCCCAATCGAAACATCATTCCCACCTGGTACGGAATCCGCAAAGGAGGTAAGTGACGTCGTAGCACCTGTCTGCACAGCGAAGGTACTCGAAGAACTTGTCCCTCTCGTTGGAACCCCATGCTGCGCGGCACCAGTCTGGCTTCGGAAGCCGGTCGCGTCATCGAACCTTCCCACTCTGGAGTAGCGCCAATTGCAGAGGCTTGTAGAGTCCGACGGACATGGTTCAGTGAACTCGCATCTGGAACCCGGAATCTGTTCTGGATGATCAAGATCGGTGGAGAGACTCCGGTTGGCACCGCTCGTTCTGTTGGCCTCTCTGGGGCCTGAGTTTGGAACACCAACAGGTGTCCCATTGCCCAGGCGACCGCTGCTCGTTCCGTACCTCACCTGGATGACCTGTCCTGAAGGACTACCCGCCAGTGCCTGTCCAGGTGAGTATGGTGCCATGCACCTGTTGGCGCCATTGATCGCGGACTGGGCCATCCCAGCCTGTGCCAGGCTGTGGAGCCACTGGGTCGAGAGGCTCCGAGTGGAATACCGGAACTGGGACCCTCTGACTTCGCTCACCACCTGTGTCACGTGGGCGGCCTGTCCGATGGGTCTTACAGCCTCATTCTGGTGGTAGTCCACCTGCTTGGGCACTGGCGCTGGCACGGTGCCATTTTTCCTGCCCATCGCCGCCTCTAGCGGAACGAGAGACGCACTTCTTGGACGCATGAAGGCATTCGTCTGCAGGGCGCTCTCGGGCGAACCCTGACGGCCGTAGCCATGGTTACCCTTGACGACCGTGGCCTTGACGACCGATGGCATAGTGTCAGAAAGATCCTTGATGGCCATGGGGCGCGCGTAGGGGTTGACGACGGCGCAAGAGGGCGTGGATCCGGGGGCACTCACCATATGGGGTGGAGTGTGCCTCAGGACGTTTGGGGCAGGGTACTGTAGGGGATCAGGTGCCGCACCGCGTAGGTTGGTGTACATCGTGAGCTCGTTTCTGCCCACCATAAGCCCCAGAAAGTTGTTCTCGAAGAAGGCGAAAGCGAAGATCGTAACATCAAGACGAAATCTGCCAGACGGAGGTTAGACCTGAAACAAAAACCAATCAGCAGTCTCAAGTTAATCAAGGGCTTTAATTAAATCTTAATTAGTCATTCACAATCACACCATTCATAATAAAAATCCTGTGTTTAGAAAAATATTATAATGTATGAGTTCTCAGTTCCCTTGCATCTAATATAGTCCACATATTTTTATCCATCGAGATGATTTATGTACTGCTATTTCGACGCTCCCTAGACCCCTAATCGGTAGGAACTTATTGCCCCACCCCACACAACCTCGAACCTCTGGCGTCCACTGTCTTTGAGTTCGAACTGATTGCCGTCATTGTGATGACTTATGATGTTGATGTTGGGTCAATAAGTGGCTTTAGACGCCTAAGAATCAGTCACGAAAGCAATTACAAGGCCCGCCGCCAACATGACGGAATCCGTCCATATATCACGCAATCAAAGGGTCGTCGTATCGATCACTGCACTCCGTTAAAAACAGCGAATTGCATTGAGGCACCGATCTGAACACGACGATTACCAATTAAAGCGATGTGATATGATGCTTGTGGCTGACAGGAAGGCACTTTTGCAGTGACGGCCATACGAATTGAAAGCAGACGGTCAAGTCCGCGAAACGCCGAAAACAGGAAGTACGTTTGAAGTCACTATTCATGGACTGAGGTTTATTGGTACTCGGGATGTCAATAGGCTATTTAAGGGACGTGCGATAGTCCAGAAGTCGGGGGGGGGGGTGTTGGTTAGAATCGTCACTAGGACAGAAAATGTTTTCGAATTTTGGCTCTACCGTTGTCCCCTCAGATATAATCAGTATACGCTGTCGGTGGGAAGATAAGACGGCAAGGAAAAGGACCCGTCCTCATAACCCAAGGGCAAGATAGTGACAGATTCGCCCCCCCCACCGAGTGATGGAGACAACCCCAGGTCCCCAGCAACCCCAAGAGTCAAGAAGGCAATCCACTTTCACTCATTAGAATACTTATAACTAGTTTCCTGGTATGAAACTGACAATAAAATTGGTCCATCGTTTATTTATTAAACTACAGCCTTATGTCATAATTAGTTACATTGATACAATAACTTAAAAAGTTTGTTAAAGACTTAAAGATGTCCCACCTGAGACTCATAAAATATCCCCCTCTAAAATTGGAGGCATTTGTGAATGCATGTGTGAATGTAGGAAATATGTATATGTGTATGCTATTTATGTATGTCTGTCTGTCTGTCTGTCTGTCTGTCTGTCTGTCTGTATGTCTGTATGTATGTATGTATGTATGTCTGTATGTCTGTATGTCTGTATGTATCATGTCATGTATTTCAAAGGAATCAGGCACCACTACACTCAACCAGTAGACGTTTCATAATCCAAAGACCATAAAGCATTGCCATTCTCATTAACAGTGACCATTACTCCATGCCTCTCTCACCATCTGAAAGCAATATTTACAGAGCCTCGCCGGCGTGGTTCTATTGGCGAGGGGAAGGGAGGGGTGACTCGTGGCAATATCTGAAGGGTTATCGAATTTTATTGCCACTCACCTCACCAAGATACTTGAGACGATCGAGTGATATCCTTCGATGGTACTTGGAGAGGCCGTGAAAGACCGACAGACTGGCGCTTAAGCAGTAAATAGTAAATCTAATCTTAATAGTCGTTGTTAGGATTCAATTGATGGAGGCTCTTGCAGACAATATCAGCGATTAGAATAGAGTTGATAGGAAAAGAAATTATCAACTGTTACTTATAAATGAGCTTAATCATTTGCCGGACTCATTTAAATATGTTCTAGAACTCTCTTCCTGTATCTGTTCAATGTTTGTGCTACCTTGTTCATGACTTATTTTCAAAAGTTTGCTAATCCCCTACAATATGCTGTCTCACTTTCTAAGGGTCTGACCTTTTGGTTGTCGACCCCATGTAATGTAATGCAATCAAATTAATTTATATAAATTTCTGATTACAATTAGAGCAGCCACAATGAGTGACCAGACCTCAAATAATTAAGGAAGCAAAAGAATGGACTGGAGGAAATGAGGGACAATCATAATATTACAGCAGAAACAGTCTACTTCTATTTAATTTCAGTGTTACTGTAATCGGTATATACAACAGAATCTGGTAAATGCAATTAATAAATACAGAGTAATAAATCACTACAGCAACTAGCTACCAACATTACAATACAACTGTATTTACACAATACAATGCAATTGCATCTTTAATGTCTTCCTGCTATTGTTCAGAAGTGCACTTCTGGTTCACAGGACTTCGCTATTTAATCCCATTGAGTGTTTGTGAATAAGTCGGTGCCCTGTGCTTGGCTTTAAGTAGGGTCTTAGAAGTTTGGAGATTACGATTAATCCTAACTAGCAACTTGAGCACCACTCGAAAGCCAAGTGCAGGGCACCAGCTTATTCGCTGCGTCGAATCAGAGGGGTTGTCTAAAGGGTAGCTCGCAGAAGGTCGAAGCAGCTGTTAAGGCAGGTGTCATTTTGGTCGTGGATCGGAAGTTAGATGATAGCATCACCAGGGATGTGCTCTAAAGACCATGGTCTTGGTCTTGAGACGGTCTTGAGGCCGGAAAACTGTGATCTTGGTCTTGGCCTCGAATGCATCGGTCTTGGTCTTGGACCATCGGTCTTGGTCTCAAATGTGTCGGTCTTGGTCTTGGTCTTAAAGGTAGGGTCTCGGGATTGGTCTCCATCTTAAATTAGCGTTGTTGGTCATTTGCCATATAAAAATTTTTTGTCGATATGTGTTGGTTATTTTTGATTATTAGAGACACCTGATGTTTAGGTCCTACGCGATTGTTATCAATTCGTGGCGTGCTGACCAAACTAATAGATCTTTGATTCTTTATACACAATGGGCAGAAAAATGCACTTGCAACGGAGCCAGCCATTTCAAAATTTGCTTTCACAAATTTCAAGGTTTTGTTACAATCTAATAATTACGTGGTCAGGGTCCGTGGTACAAGCGCACCATTTAAACGGAACGTTAATCCACTTGTTCAGATGTATTTACTTGTCGTATACTGTAAGTCATTTATAGACTATAGTGTGATATTCTCAGCCCAAAGTCAAGAGCTGAACCCGCAGTAGTTCAAAATGACCCGTAAAACTGTATTCTGGATCATTATTAAGATTAGAATTCTTCAGCAATAAAATTAATGTTTTAAGAAGCATGTTATTCTGTTTAGCTTCTTAATAAATTGAATTGTTTATAAAAAAGAGTATCGGTCTTGGGTTTGGTCTCGGACCATCGGTCTTGGTATCGGACCATTCGCTCTTGGTCTTGGTCTTTGACCTCGCGGTCTTGAGTTTTTGGTCTTGTGCCCAACACTGAGTACAGCTGATATCAACAACGACAAACTGATTACATGGTCATATTAAAGGACGAATCTCCGAGACTGAATAGATAGATACACAACGCTATAATTCACTCACCACTAAAGCATAATAAATTTTCATAGAAATGTCAGCGAAGTGTGGACGGCTACACGATTATTATCGACAAGCAGAAACAAGTTTAGCCGACAAACCTGTGAAGTATTCAAAAGTCTGACTTAGCAACTAGTACGAGGCGATATAAACTATTCAAAGCAAACTTAGTATGATAAACATTTACTCGGTTATTTATTCACAGATTTCGCATAATATCGTGTCACTTTATTTCTTAAATAAATCGGAAAATGTGATCGTAGCTTCACACAAACCTTGGTAACGATGCCATGTGACGCGTAGCGACCAATCAGAAGATCGCAAAGAGTTAGACTCGATAGATGGACCAATCAGATGCGAGATCACTAGACGCCATAATTTTGTCAAATATGTCCGCGCGCCATCCGCTGTCAACAAATGGTGAAGCGAGGAGGCCGGTTATTGATTCTCACAAAAATTAATGAAAACTTGCTTTATTTTTTGATGCACAATAAATTGCTATTTTTGGGCTGTTGTGTTTAGCATCTTGGTGCTGCTTCTTCTTACCTTCAGAATCTTTGCCGTCTTACTGCTGCGCAGGCCCTTCTCTTTTTTTCCATTCTCACGCTCTGCTATGCTGCAACATCGAGCCTTCTCTGTTGTGGGCCATACCACATGGGATGAGTTATCGGACTTTCCTCTGGGCCTCTGAGTGGATTTCTCGAAGAGGCGCTATATTGAGTTCCATTGGTTGATCTCGTGGACTGCTACAGAACCTTGCATTAGGCCCTAATAGCAACGCACGAGTATTGCATATTGTTAGATATTTCAATGCGTTTGATAAATATGGACGTGACAAAGTATGAATTCTTTCCGTCCCCCAACGTTCAGATTTTGAAAAGTGAATGAGAGCACTTAATTAGTAAAGAAATTATGAATAGGAAAATAAAAGCAACAGGTCTAACTATATTTTTTGTCTCTGGGGAATTTCCTCGCATTTACTGCCACTAAAGAGGACTTTAGTTAAGAATGTGAGCAGGTAACGACACATTTTTCCTCTGCTGATGCAACTCGCATGGCGCCAAGTGATCAGAATGAATTGAGAAAGCCTATTATGATTTCGTGTCATCTAGTGATGAGTAATCTGGGAAACAAATTATCAAGCGAGGATGCAGGTCGCTGCCGTATAATGTGGACCAATATAGATATAACGTTTTAACAAGAGAAGATAAACACAATTTTAACGCAATCTCTTTTATGGATGAACGATCGTGTGTTGACATCGTTGACATCGTGTGTTCAGTTTTGTGGATGGCGTTTTCGCAAAATATCTGATTTCTATTAGATGTCAAAGAGCGATAACATTCTTTTGCGAGGATCTATTCTCGTGCGTTTGGGCTTATAGGCAAGTAAGATCCGGTTTGCTTTATAATTACATGAACCTATAGACCCAACGTAATTAGTTTAACTTCTTAGCATCGAATTAGAAGATGCCATCCTGTGGCAGATTTGTTTGTCTAACAACAAACCGCAAGATAGACTGTGCTTGATAATTGTAAAGAGTAAATACGAAACGTAATTAGTGTACAACTTGTAGACTCGCGTTAAAATCTATCTTCCTACGTGTTCTCTCGCGTTAACCGTAGACGGACCAGTAACTATTAAACTGCAGAGTGTGTTTGTTTAGGTTGATCTTCCATCAAATCTGCTTCAGTTTTTTTGTCACTTATCTTTATATGGTTGGACCACACTGGTATTTTATCGGCATTCCAGGATGCGTTGGTGCCTTTCATTTAGCGACTGAGTTATGCTTTGCAAAGTTTTTTGTGTATGAGTACAGTGCTTGGGA
The DNA here is from genome assembly GCA_959347315.1 of Bimastos eiseni. Lineage (NCBI taxonomy): Eukaryota > Metazoa > Annelida > Clitellata > Crassiclitellata > Lumbricidae > Bimastos > Bimastos eiseni. Next base: position 39,597,362 of record OY365812.1, on the reverse strand, counting down.
TTGGAGGTCACGAGAAGGGAATTTGGGAATCTTGTGTAATAAATGAAAAAAATATACTTCAGAATTCAACAGTATTTGTATGTTTCGGAATATGTATATAGCTTATTTTGGGGGCCATTTATAAAGATTCTTTTGGAAACCTTGCAAAAGCACTAATGACAGGAAATGTATCGATAAATTTATATGACACCTCTCACTGTGCATACCACTGATACCAGAGGTCCTTCCAGTGCTAGAGGCCCATAGAATAGAGAGTGGTCTTGAGACAACGAAAAGAGCCATGCGGATTATCAGGCAGTAAGAGGAAGTGTCAAAGCCAGGAGCCTGTAGTGCAGGGCCATTGAAGACAAGGACTCAGGTGTTAGCCATATAATTCCTTTCTCTTAGGCCAAAATGATTATGCCAGTGAAGTGAGCATGTGGGGTGAAGAGAAGTGGTGGAGAATGGGAGTCACATAGGTACTTGGGAGTTTGGCCAGTATAAGGCCTGTAGATTAATGCAAGAGCCTTGAATTGAACCCGAACAATAATGCGCCTCTGAGTAAATATCTTGAAGAGACAATATATCAAGTTTCATTGATTGAACAATTAATAAGGGGAAGCCAATGAGGGTGGTCAAACATGAAAGCTCAGATGTGGGGCGAGCGTTGAAGTCAGGCTAGTGGTGTAGCTGCAGCGTTTGGAACAGACTGAAGAGGAGAGAGACAAACTTTCAGTTGACCAACAAGAGGGAGTTGCAGTAATCTATTTGGGAGCAGATGAGGGGAAGACTTGGACAATAGAGATAAACACAGAGGAGGAGATGAAGTGTTGGATTGCTGTAAGCTGCATTAGGTGGAACTGGATAGATCGCTTGTTGGCAATATGTTCAGAAGGTATCCAGGGCAACGCCAAGGTCTCGAACACTCGAGTGGAAATCTTAGCAGTTGTAGTTGCAGTTTAAGAGTTTAATGACACTGTGTGATAACAAAGATCAATAATGTTGCCATCCTCCTCTATCCAGGCTTGGGACTGGCACTGCCTGAGTGCTAGCAGTAGCAGAGTTTAGGAATCAAAGGAGGTAATCTATCTTTTAGAAGGGAAAATCAAGCTTAAGAAGCTGTTGGCTAGTTATGAATCAGATGATGGATTCCATCCAGTCTCTATAGATCTGACAGATGCAACATTTTTCAAGATATTTGTGAGCTATTTCTCGTGATTTGGGTCTCATTTGGGTTCATATATATAAATATATATATATATATATATACACATACATACACACACATACATATATATATGCCTTGAGACCGTACTTTTAAACCAAAGTTAGGTTGAGAGCGCTCCTGATGAGTAGTAATAATAGTGAAGAGGCGCTATATAAGTTGTCCTAATGAATATAATCTGAATGGTCAACGCGAATCATAAGACCTTCCTTTCTTTTGAATAGCAATCAATGTTTTGTAACGATTTTAACCAATACATTTGTACTAATTTCAGATTGCTGTTTATGGAACAGATGTCGCTCTGAATCTCTGAGTAAAACGGTAGCATGGGAACGTCCTACTCCAAGAGTCCGAGGCCGTCTCGGTCTAATTCCTCGAACCGGATGAGCGTCCTTGGACCTCGGCCACCTAAGCCTGACCCTGAGGAACTCGAACGGCGGTTCGCATATGTCCTTGTAGGTTGATTTTTTTAAAGTTTTTTATTTTGAATAGATTCTACTGTTTCGTTTGTTTGGCCTTAATCTTCTGTTAGCTTCAAATGAAGTTTGGATCAGACCCAAAATAGAATGTTGACATTTCACTTCTGCTCTGCTAGTGCACCCTAGCAGCATTGACTCCCTAATAGCTTTGCTTCCTGCCTAAAAATTTGTTGACTGCAATAGACTCGTCTTTGAAATTCGTACTTTTCAGCCGTAGTCCGACCAGGACCACCTCTGAGTATATATCTGTCATGGATGTCCACTTAGAGAAGAGTGTGATCCTCATAATGTGCAGTAGTCAAGGTGCAAAATAGGTCATCCTGAACCTTTATAGATGACCTCTAATATTATTAATTACAGCTTTTTGCTATGACCAGCCTAGTTTCGTACAAACTCTTCTGAGTATTTGTTAGCTGTCTTTGGGACCATCATAAATAGATAGCATTGGAGTCGGGGAAGGTGGGTCTGGGGTCTGCCAGTATCACTATCAATATTGGTCAGTTGAAAATGGTTTCTGTGGTTTATTTGCTGTTTAGGCATCTATGGATCTACCACCTGACAAAGCAAAAGTACTGAGAAATTATGATGATGATCGCAAGTGGGATCTTATTTGTGGGTCTGGGGTCTGCCAGTATCACTATCAATATTGGTCAGTTGAAAATGGTTTCTGTGGTTTATTTGCTGTTTAGGCATCTATGGATCTACCACCTGACAAAGCAAAAGTACTGAGAAATTATGATGATGATCGCAAGTGGGATCTTATTTGTGACCAGGTGAGATATTTTGGATATAGACTCTCTGTTAATTTCTGTTGGATATAATTCAAGACAAGGTGAGTAATTTTGTACATAAATTCTTTCAGCTATTTTTTGCGGGATATGATTTGAGTCTGCAAGAAAAGATAGAGGCAGAGAAAAGATTAGGTAAGGATCAATATTGGTTCAGAAAAGGAGAACAGTGGCCGATCGGTTAGAGCGGTCAGCCTGCAATGTTCAGTGTGCACTGAGCGAGCGGGTTCGACCGTCGTCCGAGGAGTCACTGTGTAGGGACCTTGAGCAAGTCCTTCGTGCACAATTGAGGTGCAGTACAACTGCAATTGCGCCGTCGAGGCGTGTGTGTGCACTTCTGAGCAAAAAATGTTGGAAGAAGGGTGGTATAAAATTTCGGTAATAAAAATAAAATATAAATAAAACAAGAGACGCAGTCGCGGCTCTAAGAATACTAACGGAATGAAGCATACAAAATGGACAGGACGTATTCATATACTTTGTTGACTATGAAAAGGCGTTCGACAGGGTTGATTGGAAGAAATTAATGAACATACTGAGAAAAATGGGAGTAGACTGGTAGTAAAGACAATTTATTGGGAAATTGTATATGGGATATAGAGTGAAAATAATAATAAACAAGGAATACTCAGAATCAGAAAGAATAGGAAGGGGAGTGAGGTAAGGATTCCCGCTATCCCCTATACTCTTCAATATATGTATCAAGGAAGTAGTAAGAGAAGTGTTTTAAAACACTGAAGAAGAAATAAAAGTTGGAGAGCGGTGCATAAAGGCACTAAGATTTGCTGATGATCAAGCACTGAGAGAGAGCAAAACTGGATTGCAGAAAATGATGAATAAACTGAACAGGATGTCAATGAAATACAAAATGAAACCAAGCACAGTGAAGACAAAGGTAGTGATGATAAGTGATGGAGAGATATAGCAATAAAAAGTAACAATAAATGAAGTGAATATAGAACAAGTGGTGAGATTCTCTTACCTAGGAAGCACGATCACAGAAGATGCAAGGTGCCATGACGAGATTAAAGGGAGAATAGGAATGGGAAAAGATCTATGCATTTGATAAAAGGAAAGATCTCATGAGAGGAAAACTAAATTGAAACTTGAAAAAGAAAATTATAAAAACGAAGATATGGAGTGTGGTCCTTTGTGGGTCAGAGACATGGACAATAAGAGAAGAAGACACGAAAAGATTAGAAGCATTCAAAATGTTTATTTGACACAGAATGGAAGAAGCTAGGGTACTACAGATGGTAGGAGAGAAAAGATCAATGATAAAGACAATGAGAGAACGACTATGGAGATGGATTGGACATGTATACTGAGAGGTGACTTCGTACTGCGAAACACCATAGAAGGAAAAATGAAGGGAAATAAGATAAAAGGAAACCGCAAACAGTGATTTCTGCCTGGGGTGGCTACAAGAGGATGAAGGAAGAGGTCCAGAACAGAGAGAAGTGGCGACATTGAGCATATAAACCTGCCAAAGAGGCAGAAAACTAGAGAGAGTGGTGATTTGTGACCAGGTGCATGAATTTGGATAAAAAAAACTCTAATTTTTGCTTGGATGAGTGATTTTCGGTATGAATTCATGTTCTGTTTTCAAATCATGAAAAATTATACAGCGAGAAGATTTAAAAACTTGAATTACAAGGTTGTTGGGCGTTGTGCTTAGCACAAACATCCTCGTAGACATCTTGTTGAAGTTTGGGTATTAGAGTTTAATTATTGTGATTCATGGTAATTTGAATGACTTTTAAAGATAATTAACAATATATGATGATTATAGTTTACAATTATTATTGACCTTTATGAATATTTATATTATTTCTATGAATATTAATATTATTGCTATGAATATTAATATTATTTTTATTACTAATATTATTTCTATGAATATTAATATAGCGTATAGGAATATTCATATGATTTTTTCAGTAATATTTACGTAATTTCACATTATATTAATGGTATTGGGAATAATACAAGCACCACGACTGGGATGACATGATTTATTGTGTCTGAAGCTTTAATTCTTTATTCCTTATCATCAAACTTTTTTCTGGCTTCTCAGATAGTCAGGGATTGAGGAGTTGCTAATTGATGGAATATTCTGTGGCTCACATGTTTGTCAAACTAGGAAGTATCATTTCACTGTGAAATTTGAAGCAATCAAGATAGGATGTGATACAAGTTAAAATGCACATGTGCACGGATGTGCGTAATCGATTTGTGTGTATATATATATATATATATATATATATTTATTTATATATGTGTAACTGTGTGTGTATATAATATAAATTTATGTATATATGCTGGTGATGCAGGTTGGTGTGGGCAGGTGGTACACTGGTGAAGATGACTAGTCATTGTAATTGGTTATTAGTAAATGAACAAAGGTAAAGTATTTGGTTGTTTATTGAAATCAACTCATATATTGTGTGTTCTGGGAGGATGAAGGATATTTACCCTAAATTATTTATTTTATTATTCATTTATTATTAAATTATGTATAATTGCGACAATACAAGTCCAACTGCAAAGATTTTTAGTGACAGCATATAGTGGTAGAGTGAATTTCCAACCCTTGAGCCAGCCGCAGCAAACGAATGCACAGCATGGTATCCTGAGTTTAGACGGGTGTTGAGGCATCTGTCAAATGCATAGAAAGTTTGTGCCTTTGCAGACTATTAACAAACAAAAATAGAACAAATTCTGAAACTATTCCCGATAACAAAGCCCTAATTTATCGTTGTAGATTATCTCAGTTTGCTTGAAAAATAACTTCCTCCTGAATTCTGATAGATAGTATCTGTTTGTCAATAAAGCTTCATTATGTTGAGTTTCCCCACATCATAAACATTGTACTGTTTTGCGCTTGGCGAAATTCCATTATGTTGGATTTTCCCCGCATCGTAAACATGCTCGATCTCGGCAGTCGTCGCTCTACCCTTTTGGCGCGGCTCGGCCCAGATACTCTGAACATCCATGCCATCTGTCAGCTGTTTATGGTAATCCGTTGGTTGGTTCCACGTTTGTTTGTGGGCCAGCTCTTTTAGCCTATTGTGCACTGTTTTGCTAATTATTCTAACAGTTGTTGAAACAACAGCTGCATGCACTGCGTGGTATAACAATTAAACTGCATGTTGGCTAGGGCAGGGAGAACCTCTGAGTAGATTTCTTGAAGAGTCGCTGTAGCAAGATTCATTGATTCAAGATACTGTTTTACACTCAGTGAAATTTCATCATGTTAGGTGATTCCCGTATTGTAAGCATCACACTGTTTGATGCTCGTAAATCTTTTCGTTATCTCATTTTTATTCGATACCATTGACGACGCAAGAGACCTCTCACCGACCAGTAGATCGGTTGCGATTTTCGGAGCCATATTATTGAAGAAAGTCGTTCTGCATTTCCTTACCATTGAAGGTGATTTCCTGCTTTACCATGTCCTCTGTTGCTCAGCGATGTTATACCGCAGAGTAGCTATTGAATGACAGTTACCGTGCCATTGTATGCGTGATTGGTGTTACAGTCAGCGTAAATGCATTGCAGATTGTAACTGTTTACAGTACTCTTTACGTCAATCAATGGAAGAATAAACTGCGGGGTTCAGTAGGTTGAGTAACGGTAGTGGGATTTTCTCGGCATTAACGAACCTTGCCTGCCTTTCACGGTATTCACCAGTCACCACATCTTGCTTGCTGAATTAATGAGTATGAATGAGGTTGTGTAGGAATATACGCATAACTGCAATTTCTACAGTTCTTGCTCTACCCTTTAGACGTAACTTGGCCCAGAGACTCATGCTTATGCTTGGATCCACCACTGCTAACTCTTTCAGCTTACATTGCATAGTTTTGTTAACTGAGGTAAATTATAATATCTGTATAAAATGTCAGTTAACATCATTATTGGCCAACGTGGAGAGCGCCTCTGAGCGGGTACATTGAGGGGGTGCTATATGAATGTTCGATTACATTACATATGATTTGATTTTTCACTTCTTTATGAATCATATTCCGATGATTTCTAATCGACTGTAGATGCAAGATGTTAACATACAGTTGTATACTCATACCCACACGCTTCTACTCATCCCCCCTACTCAATACTCCCTCCCACACCCATTACCCCCCTACTCATTGCCCTATGTATTCTTTTGCACCATGTGCTCCATGTATAATGTTTGTGTAAATTCTTGGTGTAATTAACTAAGTGATTAATGAATGAATGGACAAGAATTTACGGCTCTACAGTCTACAAGCAAATACAAAAAGGTTACATTAGTCATAGGTGGCATTTTACTTGAGTTGTCTGTAACAGGCCATAATATATGCAAATTAAAGCATCTATGTATATACATATAAATATATGTGTGTGTGATTTGTGTATGTATTAAATATATGTATTTATATACAGATTCAAGTTACATATATATATATATACAGGATTATGTATATGATGAAATTGATATGTGTTCTATTAATATATATATATATATATATATATACATGAGGAAATTTGTGTGTGTAATCGTAAATTGTATGGCGCCATTTCAAGACATACACATCAGAGACAGATATATATGTATAGGTAATTTAATATATATTTTTCATATATAGTGTTATATATATATACATATAAATCGTCTGCTAGTATATGCATCATGGAGATGCGTATCGGTGTTGAGTGGATAATGATGCGGATGTTTGTCAGCTGGTAGTTTGAGATATAGGCGAAGTTGTGAATTAGTGTTAGCGGACTTTCCTGTCATTGGCCAGTCTCTGTCCGCCTGTAATGAGGATGTTTAGGTGTGACAGGCGATCACTTACAGCTCTCCTACCGTCATGAATGCTGACGATATCGATGATGATGGTGATGATGACGTTTGTACTTGCCAATTTATGTAGCACCATTTCATGAGGCTCATAGAGGAAATGGTGATGATAATGATGATGTTTATGTAGTATCTGAGCTGAGAAGGTTCTAAGAGAGTCCTAATAATATTTACTACTAATAATGATACTAGTAGGGGTAGTTGTATTTGTGGTGGTTGAAATAGATGGATGGATGGATGGATGGATTAAATGTGTTCAGCGTCCTGGATGTAGGTTTATTTTGAATGAATGAATGGGTTGAGAGGGTTAAAGGATGAATTGATGGTATGGTATTGATGACTTAGGTGATACTAGTGGGGCTGGAGAAGTTAACAATTAATTTATTGATTAATCATATTATATTACGAAGTTTAAGGATTAATTTTACGTATGATTAAGTGCCCGGTATTAGAGCCCTTGTAGCTCTTGTTTGAATAAGGACATTTGAACTGAAAAACGTAAACAGGGCTACTAATATGAGCATATAACCAGTAACTCACTACTCACTTTCAATAAATATTAATAATGCTGTAAAAGATATTGACAAATGACAAATGTTTATTTTGTATTTGTTATTAAGTATTGTGAATACACTTCATACAGGGCTGCATAATTTGATGATCAATTATTCGTTAATTCAAAATTAGTTAACAAATGAAAAATTTCATGGCTATTGTAAAATTGATGATTCAAAGTGTGACTGATGATTGGCACAGATGGAGAGAGTGGCAATAGAGCCAGGTTGCCTTCTGAGACTTTATTGCCATCATAACTCTAAATTTATGGTAGCAGTAGATGGATGATTGACTCAGCGCTGCTCTAGGCCTGCAGCCAGACACCTGGTCTCCATGGCAACAGCAGGTGTGTTTTTGATTGGGACATCTTGCTTTGATAATACTGTATCGTTGGGCCGTTAGGCTAACCATTTGATTATAGCTCTATTCGAGAGTAGCCGACTTATACCTAGGGTTGACTAGGACTAACTTTATGTCCAGCGTAAGGCACTATACCCGTCTCGTGCATACCGATTATACATTACTCTGGCGATTGCCAGATTTATGTCAAGAATAAGAATTACCACCTGCTCATGCATACGACCCATGGGCCCGTATGCACGGGATTAGAATTGCTTATTCCACGTATAAGACTTGCGTCCGGAGTAACTACTTCCCAAATATGCCGAGGCCGTTGTTGCTATGCGTGGCTGGAGCAAGTCCTTTATTCACAGTTGCTCCACACAATACTCCTTGGTCATTCGATGTTGGCGATTGATTACTGTGTATAAGACGAGAAGTAGGGCAATCCCTTAAGCTAGCTCTGAGTATGAAGTGTTAGTCACTTCATTTTTTTAGTCTCGGCATATGAGGACGGTTGGCCAGTCCTCTCTCTCCTTCGCCGTCTAATCTTCTCATTGACAGTGTTGCGGTTGGCTCATCACGACTATAGATAAATGAAACGAATCATTTCTGCAGTGTCCGCTCGATAATCCGAAGGTTCAATAGTCCGAAGGTTCAATAGTTCGAAGGTTCAATAGTTCGAAGGTTCAATAGTTCGAAGGTTCAATAGTCCGAAGGTTCAATAGTCCGAAGGTTCAATAGTCCGAAGGTTCAATAGTCCGAAGGTTCAATAGTCCGAAGGTTTGATAGTCCGATGATTAGTGTAAGATCGAGAGTGCCTGGGGTTCGATAGTCCGAAGGTTCGATAATCCGAAGAAATCTCGGACTAGAACATTTTTTTCGGATTATCGAACCTTTGGACTATCGATACAGAACCAATTTCTACACATTTTGTAAACAATAGTTTTATGATGTTTGATTAGCCATTGAGGAGAAGGAAGAAGAAGAGAAGGAGCAGTGAAGAGGAGAATGAGCGGGGAAGAGGAGGAGGAGGAGGAAGCTGTGGTTATAGTTGAGGAAAGTTTTGAGGAAGCCGAATCCACGTTGAAACAATATTTATTTACTGTCAAATGGTCGATCTCTATTTTGCTTTCGTCTCGTTACACTCTCATGCCTGAGTTTCGCTTTGTTAAATCAAGTGAGAGCTTAGGTTTCAGAGTCTGGGCTGCAAACAGAGGTCGGTGGGGGCGGGGGGTGGTCAAATTCATCATTGGTCAGAGGGCGGTGGGAATGCGAGACGAGGCGGTGATGGAGGCAACTGGCCATCTGTCCTCACAGGCCAAGGTTAAGAAAATAAAGTCGCCTATACGTTATACCAATGTCCAATGACTACCTCTCGGAGGTTAGGTTAATGGACGTGACTGTTCTCTGGTTGTGGTCGGTCGGTTGCTGTTCGATTGTTTCATGAGATGAATGATTAGCATCGCCCTCCTCCTTTCTCCAGGCTTGGGACTGGCACTACCAGAGCAAGATTCGAATTGGGGATTCCCAGAGGGATCATGGTTATTGGGGGAGGGGAAATTGGGGATTCCCCAAAAGGGACAGAAGGTTGATCTCCTAATTAAAAGGGTCGAGTAAAACAGGCTGTTTGATGGATCCAGTCTGAGATATATCTATTGCCGTAACTGAGGGCCTTGCTTCCAACTGCCAGAGCGAACGCCCCAGGTGACTGTCCGGTAATTGGGTGTCGAATGGGGACAAGCATTGCTCTGGATGGGTGGGAGCATGCGGATGGGCGTTGGTCGGTGGTGGCTGGGTGAGGAGGGAATAGAGGGAGGGGCAGAAGGAGACCTCTCCTGGGCGGAACGTAAAATGACAAAAAAAAATTAATATGTCTGGCTATTCTCTTATGATCTGAATTCTATATAATTCTTCTGCCGTTTGAAGTACGTGGAAACCTAATGTAACACTAATATGTTGCACTATCTATCTGTCTGTCTATCTATCTATTTATCTATCTATCTATCTATCTGTCTATCTATCTATCCATCCATCCATCCATCCATCTATCTATCTATCTATCTGTCTATCTATCTATCTATTCATCCATCCATCCATCCATCTATCTATCTATTTCCCAGAACACTCAATATTGCACATTCTAAGTCCCTCACAATGGGCTCTGCTATTCTTTGTCATATCCTGACGCCTGCCATTTGGGTACGAATAAATTACCTATGATGTGAAATGTCATTTGCAACCAGACTGTTATATTACATCAGTTAACAGAACGATGCACATTAAACAAGAAGGGTCACCAATGGCAGGCCCACGCACACACGTGGAACCAATCAATATACCTGCACAATACATACATAAATACATTCATACATTCAAGCATACATTCAAGCATACATAGAGAGGTAGAAATGTTGAGAGCTGCAGCCGCTTAGATGCGTCATCGTCATCTGATTCCTTTTATCTTGTTTGTCTCCTCTCTGACCGACTTTCTCTTTGGATTGGCTTATCCTGGGGTGTGGGGGATGGTGGATGCTCTGGCCCATTGGTCAACCGGTGCAAAACTTCCGTCACCCAGAGGTTCCCAGGCTCAAATTCCTGTCAGAGGTGTCCATTCCAATAGTCTGATGGGAGCTATATAAATTTCGATTGGTTGGTTGAGTGAGTGGGTGGTTGATTGGTTGTTTGAGTTATTGATTGATTGGTTGACTAATTGATTGACTGATTGATTGACTGACTGATTGATTGATTGATATTTTAGGACAGGGTATCTGCAAAGGAGTCGCCCCAGAGCTACCTGAACAAAATCCGACTCTACCTCGATCCTCTCGATCTGAAGAACGCCAAGGTAAACCTTAGACGAAGATGAAGACTAAGTAAGAGGGGCTCGTCTTTAGTCTGGGCGGATTCGCTCACTTCATCACCATGCATATATATATATATATATATATATATATGTATATATATATATATATATATATATATATATATGCATGTGCAATTGATTATGAATGAACTCCCAGCAGCTGAAGCATAATAGTACCGTTGTGTGTGTGCTGTGTCAGTCTGTGTGGTTTATAGTCTGTCTGCTTGTCTGTGTGTATTTGCCTGTATGTGTGTGTATACGTATGTGTAGAGGTCTATATTTTTATCTCTGTCTATTTTTTTGCTGTCTGTCTGTGTTTGCTTGGCATTTAAACTGTACATGGTTGTTGATAGCCCAGCAGCTGAGTTCTCTCTGATGTTGGGTGTGGCATATCTAGCTCCACTACTTGTGCATACCTGTCTGTATGTGTGTATATGCCTCCATGTATGTCTGTGTGTGTGTGGTTGTACGTCTCTCAGTTTTATGCCATCTCTTCTGGAGTTAAGAGTTTTTGTGTAGGTTTGTCATCCTATTATAGTGCTTGATGGTGCTTGTTAGTGAGAGTAGGGAAGGAAAATGGGAAAGGTATGGCTACTGGTGGTTGGGGGCAGGGGTGGGAGATGGAGTGTGTTTGGGTTTTGTTTAATGAACCTCACCGATGGGTGGTGACCATGTGAAATGATCCTGAAATGAGTTACCCTAATCTGCCTCTTAATCGAAGTCAGATGACATTCACTTAACAAAGGTTCTGTTGCTTGCTGGGTAGGATGAAGTCATGCTGGTTGATTCACGTGTTGTATGGGTTGGGTGTGTTGTATGACTTGAGTGTATTGTATGGGGTGAGTGTGTTGAAGAGGGTGAGTGTATTGCATGGGTGGGTGTTTTGCCTGGATGGGTCTATTTTATGGAGTAAGTTTGTTGTATGGGTGGGTGTGTTGTATTCGGTGTGTTTCATGGGGTGGGTGCGTTGTATGGAGTGTGTTGTATGGGGTGGGTATGTTGTATGGGTGGGTGTATTGAATGGGGTGAGTGTGATGTGTGGGTGTATTGCACAGTGTGGGCGTATTGTGTGTGGTAGGTGTTGTACGGGGTGGGTGTAATTGCCTGAACGATTTCCTTATGACTGTTTCTTCTGTTCTTCTTTCTTGAGAACCTGAAGAACCTTGGTTTGAAGAACATTGGTCAGACGTCATCTACAAAAACGCTCAAAGAACTCGAAATCTCCCTGCGTACCAATCACATCGAGTATGCAACGCTTCATAACATAACTCTACATATACATATATACACATACATACATACGTACGTACATACCTGCATATATGAATGCTTACATTCATATATGCAAATATACACATATATGCATCTGTCTGTCTGGCTCTGTCCTTCAGTATATCTGTCTGGCTATGTGTCTGTCTGTCTGGCTATGTGTCTGTCTGTCTGGCTATGTGTCTGTCTGTCTGGCTATGTGTCTGTCTGTCTGGCTATGTGTCTGTCTGTCTGGCTATGTGTCTGTCTGTCTGGCTATGTGTCTGTCTGTCTGGCTATGTGTCTGTCTGTCTGGCTATGTGTCTGTCTGTCTCTCTGGTGTGACTTTTTGTGTATATGTCTCTCTAGTTGCACAATGTCTGTCTGGCTCTATAAGTCTGTCTGAATATCTTTCTGTTTGTCTGCCTGCTTGATTGCTTCTGCCTGATTGCTCCTATTGTCTACATATCTGTCTGTCTGTCTGGCTATCTGTCTGTCTTGCTCTGGCTTTCCATATACCTCTCTGTCTGGCTGTGTGTATGCTTATCTGGCTGTTTCTGTCTGTCTGGTCTGGTATTTCAAGCGCAGTAGTTGATGTAAGACTGCAGGTCAGCCGAAACCATGAACTATTATTTTAACAAATTATGTAGCTCCACGATCTGTCTTGTTGTTTGTAGATGGGTGCAACAATTCCTCAACGAGGATAACAATGGTCTTGATGTATTGGTTGATTACTTGTCACAGACACAGGAACACATGAGGTATGTTGTGATGTACGTCTTGTGATGGGCTTCATACCTCTTGTCTACCAAGCTTAAGACTTGCTCTTACACCTGTTCTAAGGTTACTCTAGGAGATTATTTATTAAACATATTGACTGTTTTAGTTTTAGTGTTTTCATTAGAATGTTAATTTGTTTTACATGGTAATAAAATAATGTTGCAATTGTGGTGACTATTGTTGTTATTATATTTTTTATTAATATTATTACTGTTCATGTTATTAATACTAATGTTAGTACTATTAGTTCTGTCATTTACTTCTGTTGCTGGTTTTATTTCCATTATTATTATTACTATTATTATTTTTAAATGACTATTATTAGGAATATAATCATGACATCTAAAGTTACTTTTAGCACTATTATTCTTATTACCATTATTTTATAATATTATCTGGAATATCATTATGACTCCTAAATTGGTTTTAATACTTCTTAATACTTTTAATATTATCATTGGTATTACTATTATTACTATCATTATATTAAGCAGCAGAAATAATATTCATTACTGGTTTGAATCCGCATTCCACTGGTTGCAGGCTCCAGCAGGAAGAGGGCGTCTTTTCCGATACGGACGGAGGGCACAGGAGCACCTCCGACCGGAACCTAACCCTCAGGTCCAACACAATGCCAAAGCGCTACAGCACGGTGCCTCGACGCATCTCGACCGCGAAAGTGCACTTTGGGGAGGCGCCTGATGACGTTCACATCTGCATCATGTGCCTACGAGCGATCATGAACCACCAGGTGAAGATCAAAGATGATCGATCGATCGGGATATGTTTGTTTGATCATAGACCACCAGGTCAAGATCGAGGCTGACCGATCCATAGTTCAGGATATGTTTGTTTGATCATAGAATGCTGGGGATGAGTGTGGAAGTTCGACTTGACCAAGTTTCGTAGCACTTGATATTACTCGGACTCAGACAAACAATGGATTTGAGTTTTAGTGAAAGCCAGCTTTCCAACTTTCTGCTTTGAAAAGGAAAATCTGATTTTTCTATTTACAAAATATCAACCGACCTAACTAAAAACACAAATACTGCTACTCTTAGCACTTACTAGATACTGCTTCTAAAGGTAAACTGTGATAAAACCAAATATTTCGATAAATTTTGCAAATTGCCAAACTAAAAATCAAGAGAATGAGGCTTTTATAAATAATCGAAGCTCAGAATCTGTACAATTTAACTCATAAAACTCGGCCTCGGCAGGAAATTCAAACTCGGTTCATCCCTATAGACCACCAGCTCAAGATCAAAGCCGGTAGGTCGATCAGGATGTTTGATCATAAACCACTTGGTCAGGATCGAAGCCGATCTAAATATATGTGTGTAACATATACATATGCATGTATATATATGTATATATATATGTATGTGAATATATTTTGAACCATCATCTAGTAATTATATAATTACATTTATAACCGCTCTCTGTTTATTTTGTCGAGTGGCACTTCCTGGTTTTTGATAGGTTTTTGCTCGTAATGTTTCATTTTCCTTTTCATTCTAGAACGGATTCAATCTCATCTTTGGCCACAAACAGGCCATCAACTGCATCGCCCTCAGCCTCAACCATCGTAACTTCAGGTAATAACAGGCTCCATATAATTCCACTTCGATTTGATATATTATGTGACTTTTACAGACAGTTCCTATGATCACAGACCTGTGAGGATTTTGATATGGAAGGTATGGTTTGGTAATGTAATTTTAGGGAAAGTATAGTAATGCGAGGGAAGGTATGGTATGGTAATGGAAGGTATGGTATGGTGATGGATGATGTAGTATAGTAATGTTGGAGAAGGCATTGTAATGTAAGGAAGGGTTCTGCAAGGAAGGATTGTGTGGTGAGATGAGGTAATGCAGGATAAGGTAGTTAGGGAAAGTAAGGGTATGCAAGATAAGGCAATTGTGCAAATGTAAAGGTAAGAGTAGGGAAGATATAGAAGGTAGTGTAAGGGAATGCAACATTATTTTAAGACAAAGTATGGTGGGTAAAGCAAAGGTGTGGAAGGTAATATGAGTCGAGCGAAGAAAGATATCAACAGCAACAACAACAGTTGTTATCATAAAACAGTTGATGTTTCATCTTTGTCGTTCGTTTAGGACGAAGACTTTGGTTCTTGAGTTGTTGGCGGCCATTTGCCTCGTGAGCGGAGGACACGAGATGATCGTGTCTGCCTTCGACAATTTCAAAAACGTTAGCCTTCTTACTTACTTAGATGCAGCCCATGTTATTTCCAAAAGATGATTGGATGTGCTGTCTGTCTTTCTGTCTGTCCTTCTGTTGGTGTTTATTTCTGTCAGCCTGTCCATTTTGCTGTCTGTCTGTGTGTTGTAGTGTATCTTTAAGTCAGTCTCTGTCTGTCTGTCTGCCTGCCTGCCTGTTGTTCAGTTTGTCTGTGTGTTGTAGTGTATCTTTTGTTCAGTCTCCTTGTGCCTGCTTGTCTTTCTGTCTGTTTCTCTGTCTGTGGTTCATGTTTATGTGGTTGATAAAGTGAAACTGTGAGTCACAATGCACATATGTCATATCACATATCGATTTTATGCTAATTGTGTTTTCGTTGTTCCGATTGCAGAAAAGTCGCCTTTTGTTACACGAACCAATGCACCCTGTTTATAGTTTCATTCTACAACATTTTACCTTACCTTGTTTTACACTGTTTCATCTTACTTTACAATTATTATTTACTATTTTACTCTACATGCCAGTGGTGTAGTAGTATGTTCTTTGCCTTGTAATCAGAGGGTCGGTTTGAACCCATCTGAAGTCACTGTGTATCGACCTTGGACAAGTTGCTCACCCATAATTGTCTATGAAGAAGGCAACGGGAAACCAATTCACTCATCTCATCCCTAGGTGGCATTGAAGCCATTGGACATGCCTTCGGGCAAAGAACTCATCATCATCGTCATCATCATCATCATCATCATTGTCTTACTTTACCAAGTCCTCTGTGGACCAATGTTATGCTATGACTGCATTATTACGTTACTGTAGATTACATTAAATAGTACATTACTGTCGATTACGTTATTAAATTGCTATAGATTACATTGTTACATTACTGTAGGTTTCAATCTCATTTTTGTCATCGTTTTTCCTTTTCATTTCTGTTCCACTTCTGGTTTATTTAATTAATGTTATTATTCGTTATTTTAAACGGTGTTTATGTTATGTCAAAGGGTTGATGTTCCTTTTGTTTCTAGGTCTGTGGAGAGACACATCGGTTCGAGACTCTCGTCAGATACTTTCGAAACTTCGAAGACTTTCACATCGACTTCATGGTTATATGATTACTATAACATAAATGCACATCTGTAAAGTAAATTCACACCTGAAATGTAAATAAACATTTATAATGTAAATACACCCTTTTAAAGCAAATATGCATCTGTAGTGTAAGTAGACATCTGTATTCTGTAATATAAGTATTCATCTGTAGTGTAAATAAACATATGTAATGTAAATAAAATCTGTATTGTAACAAACATCTGTTCCTCTTTTTTCACACAGAGATACATATGTACATACACACATATGGCATCGTATTAAAATACAGTTATACATACATATACTCTCAGTCTCACAAATACACACACCCTTATCTTCCCACTTCTTTTACCCACCCCTCCCTACCTCAATCGTACACCTTACACCACCAACTTGAGTCCGAGGCAGTCTCTTACATTACAGCACACAAACGACATCGCAGCTGAGTATCACAATTGAACTCTTGCTGTATTACGCTACATCGCAACATAGTGCTATATAAATCCTCTTAATGAATTAATTAATTTGTGAATAATTGTTTACTTGCTATAACCTTGCGAAAAGGTGCTTTAAAAGTGGTGTAATAAATAAGGAGCTATATAAACTGAGTGCTATATAAATGTTGCCTATATTGATATCTGGATGTGTGCTTACGTTGTGTATGTTTTGTCTGCTCCGGCCAACAGGTGGCGTGCATGCAGTTCATCAATATCATCGTTCATTCCGTTCAAGACATGAACTTCCGGGTTCATCTGCAGCACGAGTTCACTCTGCTTGGCCTTGATGAAATCCTAGAGGTCAGTTTGTCATCTTCTGTTTGGCCTTGAATTTATTCACTAGTGATTAACTTAGTGATTGCGACTGATATTAACTGAGCTTTGGGGAGTGAGCGAGTGAGTTGTTCACTTAACCGATATATTGAATTGTTCAATTACTGAATTGTTTGCTTACGGAATCGCTGACTTATAGACCTGCAGAGTCCCCGATTTACTGAGTCACCAACCTGCAGAGTCCCCAACTTACTGAGTCGCCAATCTCCAGAATCCTCGACTTACGGAGTCGCCAACCTCCATAGTCTCCGACTTAACTGGGTCGCCAACCTGCATAGTCGCCGACTTACTGTATTACTAATTGATGATGTGATGTGTTGTCTCTGCAGAGGCTGAAAGACACAGAGAGTGAGAAGTTACCTGTTCAGGTGAATGCCTACCTAGAGAACATGGTTGATGTTCAGTCTCTGCTCGAAGACTCCGATCTGAAGGCAACCGCTCTGATGCAAGTGGAGGAACTCAGCATCACACTATCACACGTCAGTTATCATTGTCTATTCTTACAGTCTGTCAATCACATGGTGTGTCAATCAAATGGTATGTCAATCATTATGCTAATCAATCAATTGGTATACCAATAAATCTTCAACATGTCATTCAAATGGAAAAACCAATCAATCTTCAACATGTCAATCAAATGGTATACCAATCAATCTTCAGTATGTCTATTAAATAGAATGTCAGTCAATCGGTTAATCAGTCGATCAATTTGTCAATCAGTTATTTGATTTTGGTTTTCTGTTTGTAGGCAAATGAAAGGCTCCAGGAGCTTGATGACCTTTACCTTTCGAAAACTGGTAAGACCTGGTAACACCGTTTGGATTGCGACTATCCATTGGTGCCTTGTGTCCTATGATGTATTTATTTCTTCTACACCATAGAAGTCAGACGATTAGCTTAGATTAGATTCTAAGGATTGGACTGAGCTTTTTGGGTTGTTTAAATATTTCACAAACTTTAGCCTATTGTTAAAATATTTTAGGAACTTTGACCTGTCATTTAAATATTTAAAAAACTTTAACCTGTTGTTTAACTTATATTTTACAAACTGAAACCTTTCGGTTAAATATTTAAAAACTTTGACTTGTTGTTGAACTATTTTATGAATTTTAACCTGTAATTTGAATATATTATGAACTTTGACGTGTTGTTTAAATATTTTATGGACTTAACCCATAGTTTAAATATTAAACAAACTTTAACCTGTGGTTTAAATATTTATGTAGCTCAACTCCAAGAGAAACTGTCGACAGTTACAGAAGACAGAGACCGATTACAGGTATCTTATCATTTTCTTAATCTATTTGTCGACCAATCTCTTTTCTCATCTGTCCATCTTATTAATGTATCATTTGTATCTGGTGTAAATAATAAGCATTTTTTATGCATTAATGAGTGTCATATGACTTTCAGTTAGTTTTAATTGCAGATTAATTAGTTGTCTTTTTGCATCTTGTTCTGCTGGTCTGTCTGTGAGTTTTTGTCTCTTTCCTGGCTGTCTGTGTATCTGGCTGTCTGTCTGTCTATCTGTCTGGTCTGGTCTGTATTGTCTTGTATGTCTGTCTGGTCTTGTCTGTCTGGTCTTGTCTGTCTGTTGGTCTGTATCTCTTTGAGCTCTTAATTCAGATTTGATTTGCGATATTTCATGATTTTAGGAATTGTGTGCGATGCTCGAAGCTGACATTAAGCAATACAAAGAGGGAAAGTTTTCATCAGGTTTCGTAACTTTCTTCATTTATCATGCGATGGTTGATATAAAAATGGACCACAGTGTGGGATTTATTTACTGATTTTGAGCATGGATGCCCATCAACATATCGAAATTCGACTTTCACTGGCACATTAATAGTATTAATATAATAATAACATAATTATAATGATATAATAATAATAACATAATAATAATAATGTTTTAAAAGTAATAATAGTTATGTGAAAATATAATATAATAATTATATAATATTAATAATAGTACAATGATAATAATATAGTAATAATAATAATAATAGTTGTATAATGATGATAATAATAATTACAATATGATGATCATGTATGGTTAATGGTTATGTGGTGTTTAGTTTGTCTCACTGTGACTTATTATTTGCTAACCTCGATAAAATCATTTCCCTGTTCCTTTCAGAGACAGGCCGATCATCGCAGCGTGAATCATCCCACGCTCCTGGGAGTCCGAGCGTGCTTCCGTCACCCACGAGCGCTTCTGCGGTGCCTCCTTTAGTGCCTACACCACCGGCGTTTATCGTTCCAATTCCACCTCCGCTTCTGTTGCCCTCGGGTTCCTCGGCAGCGCCTCCGCCGCCTCCGTTGCTGCCTGGATTAAATGTTCCAGGTACGAACAGACGAAGTCCAAATTGTTAGGACTTTGTGCTGTTGTTATTTTCATTTTACCCCTAGGCAGAAATGATCTCTCATGAAAAAAGTTACTTATAAGTAGAATTAGTATTGATCTCCACGAAATCTAGCCTTGTAGGTTTCACAGTCATATTATACTTATTATTCATAAGTCGCATTGTTCGTTAGTTATATTAATTTTCACTAGTCATAATATTATTCACTTTTCAATAGTCATTTTATTATTCCTTGGTCATGTTATAAAAATTCACTTGGCATTAATTATTTGCTTATCATATTATTATTCACTTGTCATATAATTATTCAATTGTCATAATCAACCATTCAATTTGTTTTTAATCTGATTAAAATAGATCTAATTTGAGCTTTAAAACTGTTTTTGAATGACTACAAGATAATAGCTTGAGACTTGATTCTAAGTTCAAATAATCTGATATTGATGATGTTTGTGGTTTTGCATCCCAGTTGTGGCGATAAAAAAGATTGTTCAGCACAAGTATCGTCTACCAATCCTTAACTGGATAGCAATGAAACCAATGGACGTCAAGGGAACCATGTTCTCAGAAATTGACGATGAGAAACTCTTCAAGGTCCTGCCGTCTTCTGTATTGGAATACTTCGAGTCTTCTTCTGTCCGCTTTTCTCATGGTCCGCATTTCTGCTCCGTGCAGCACCACACTCCATATATGTGTCCTTATCATCGTGTCGATCATCCGTTACTAGATAGTGGAGCTTAATAAATGTGTACAAATGCAAAACAGCTCTGTGCTCTTGTCCATTTCGTGCCTCTGCTCCTAAGGAATGGAACTCTCTCTTTGTAGCTCAAACTCACTTCCCTCAAAAAGTGACTCAAAGCTCAGTATTTCTCCTTGGCTTTCAAGGATTTGAAAATCTAAGTGCATCTTCTACTGACGACAGACTATCCACAATTTAGATTCACATTTCGGTGTGCGTGTTACAAATTTAATTATTAAATAAGTAAATAATTTAATTTAGATTTAATTATTAAATAAGTAAATATTGCAAATTGGAATCAAAACCTGTGAACGTCGGTTCTATGTGCAGAGCTCCTTCAAAATTTCTTTACTGTACTTTACTCTATGTTACTTTATGGCACTTTACTTCATGTTGGAGTCCGTTCTCTTTGTCTGTTCTGATCAGGTGATTGATTTCAATCAGTTTGAGGAGTACTTCAAGATTGGCAACCTGTCTTTAGATGAACCGGATGGGGCCACAATCCGTCAGGCGAACAAACGACCGGAGAAGACAACCACTACGCTGCTCGATTCTAATCGAGTGCGTAACGTCGGTACGTTTTATTTGTTACGTCTCGAGGACTGTAATGTAATTGTTACGTTGTGAGGACTGTAATGTAATTGTTACATAAACAGAATGTCGTGTGGACTGCGCTGTAAGTGCAATATCTTAAGTAGTGTAATATGAATAATGCATCTTAACTTCTTGAGGGCTGTGATGTAAATGGTTTTGTTAATGCTACCTCTTAAAGAGTAGAATGCAAAGTCATAAAGTATAATGCAAAATAAAGAGTCTTGCAATTAGATGTTGATTAGAACCAGGCCACGTCATAGGTCACAATCACATGACCAACTTCTAGGTTATGTTTTGATTGGTTGCTTTATGTGTGTTTGTATGTGATTGTATGTGTAGTAGTCTGCGTTGTTTTTTGTGCCGAATATTTAAATCGTATCAACCTGTTACTTGTTCTCAGCCATTACTCGAAGGAAAATCGAAATGACAGACGTCGAAATCGTAAAAGCGATTAACGGGTGAGCATCGTAAAACGCCGAATTGATTGCTCTCATCTTAATGTGATCAAATCTAATTAATAACTTCTATGGTGCCATGGTCATAATGTTGAAGGCCTCAGCTGAGAGTCACTTCCTAAAATCGTGTTCTAGGTAAACGTGCATTAGAGTGTCCGGTCGTATCTCCATTCAAGTGCATTTGTTTATTCTGCTCATAGTCGTGTTTGAATAGGAAAGAAGTTGTTGTTTACCGTTTATGTCTTGTTTCAATGTCCTCGAGATGTTCTGAAATGTCAACTTTTGTTTGCAGAAATGTTCTCATACATTCTAACAATTGTTTTATTATGCCAGATTTGGATATGTGAAATATTCCTAAGATGATTTAAACATTTGTAGAATTCTCTCAACATGTTTGTTTGGTGGTTTTGGCGGTCTCAGAATGTTTTTAAAATGTTTTGAAACGTTCCTCCAATTATTCTATATTCCCAGATTTAGATGATTATATGTGATATAGTAATCTAATTCTCAGAATTTTCTCGAATATTAGATAAATGTAGTAATATAATTCTCATACTGTTCTACATAATTAGGTAATTATTGCAATATTATTCTTGGAATGTTCTAGATAATTAGATAATTATAATAATCTAGTTCTCAGAATGTTCTGGTTTGTTCTAGTTTGGATCTGAAGATTTTATCGCTGGAGTGGGTCGAGATTCTCTTGCGAATTGTACCAAACGAACAGGAGATCAAGGCTTATAAGGAATACGAAAAAGATCGAAAACCAATCAATCAACTTGCGGATGAAGACAGGTTCATGATGAGCGTACGTTGCGATCGATTTGGTCTTTTTAATTATCTATTTTTTACCTGAGGTAAGTTCAATCCCTTGGGAGGCAGAAAATTGTCCAGAGTAAGAGCTAAGTTTTGTCCTCTTCTGGTAATACTATTTATATAGATTCATTTTTATTATTTAGTTTTGAATCTGGTCAATAATATATCAGATGTAAGGACAATATAAACAGATGCTTATATTTTGGATTCTGGTTAAAATTATTTTCCGTGCTTCTTTTTATTTCTTATTTCTGGTTTAGTTCTTTGTTGATTTATTTAATTGCTTTTATTGTTATTGGTGTGTATTCAGCGCCTTTGATTTGTTATTCTGCAAGAGGCGCTTATAAATCTTTAGATAACAATACGATTACTATTATTGGCTTTATGTCGAGGATAATGTATTTTATTTAATTATTCTTGAGTTTTCCTTTGTCGAGTGATTTTCATTTGTCGAGTGATTTTCCTTTGTTGAGTGATTTTTCGTTTGTCGAGTGATTTCCTTTGTTGAGTGATTTTCCTTTGTTGAGTGAGTTTCCTTTGTTGAGTGATTTTAATGTGTTGATTAATTTTCCTTTGTCGAGTGATTTTCCTTTGTTGATTAACTTTCCTTTGTCGAGTGATTTTCCTTTGTCAAGTGAATTTTCTTTGTTGAGTGATTTTCCTTCTTTGATTAACTTTCCTTTGTTGAGTGATTTTTCTTTGTTGAGTGAGTTTAGTTTGTTGGGTGATTTACCTTTTTGAGTGATTTTCCACTGTTGTTTGGTTTTGCAGCTGATGAAAGTCGAGCGACTGGGAATAAAACTTCACATCATGAGTTTCATCGGGAATTTCATCGACACCTACCATCATTTATCCCCGGTAATTAACTTATTATTATTTGTATATTTATTTTTTATTACATACTTATGTCTGTTGATCTGGATCGTGACTGTGAGACATGGGTCATTTAGACGGGAGTTCGTGCAGAAGGCTCAAACCTGCAATCATTAGGCATTAAAACTGGTTCACAATGGAATATGATCTAGCAACATCATAGCATTCTATACGGCAAAATAGTTTACTTATATAATAATATATTGATCTATATATAACTATATAGTTTCTAAGTTTTTTATAGTACTGTAATCTATTTAACAATGGAAATACTTACTGCACCTGTTGCTGTTTTTCTATTTTCAGCAACTGAATGCCGTCTATGCGGCGTCAAAGTCTATCCGCAGTTCCACCAAGATCAAGCAGCTGTTTGAGGTGAGCCAAATCCTTTCACACCCTTTGGCTGCAGAAGTTAGGTTACAGGAGAAACCTTATGAGTTGGGATTACATTGTTCTAGTGTTTAGCCTGCTGAATTGTTAACCCCAGGGTCACTGGTTCAACTCTCTGCCATCTTTCAATGAGGTCATCTGGTTATCTTTGTCTGGTCATACCCAATTGGTGAACAAGCATTTTCCTTTGGTGAACATGCCTTTTGCGACTGTCTTCACTTTTGCTGTTAAAATGAACGTTAAACTTGAAATTGTGTCTTGTTCGTTCAGATAATCCTGGCTTTCGGAAACTATATGAACAGCTGTAAAAGAGGAGGAGTGTTTGGATTTAAACTTCAGAGTCTTGATATGGTGAGAATTAATTACTTGCTGGTTGTTATTATTTTTATCATTATTATTATTACTATTTTTATTATTATTATTATTATTGTTGTTGTTGTTATCATTATTATTATTATTATCTTTACTATAATCATTATTGTTTTTATTTATTTTTTTATTATTTTTATTATTATGATTTTTATTGTTATTGCTATTAGCATTATTATAATTATGACCTTTACCTTGTGAACATAGGTCACAGGCTCCAATCTACCTCAAGCCACTTCACGGTGGCCTTGCACAAGTTGCTCCTCCCCTATAATTGTCTATGAGGAAGGTAGCAGGAAGCCGTCTCACTCATCTCATCCCAATTTTTGGGACACCCTGAATTCTGCACGCCCGAATAATTGCGCTCGTCCTGCTTTGGTCACTGGTGCTTCATGTTTGCCAGCTCTGACATAGATTGCAATGATTTCTTGTCGTTCCAATCGGTGAAGATGTTTAATCTTTCAGCTGCTTGAGATGAAGACGAGCGATAAGAAGATGTCGTTACTACATTTCATCGTTAAAACTGTCCAGGAGAAATTTCCGGCCATAGCCAGCTTCGAGAAGGATTGCGACTACATCGAGAAAGCTGCAACGGGTAGGAATGGATTAAGAATGGAGTAGTAATGGGGTAGGAATGGAGTGAGAATGCGGTATGAGGAATGGGGTTTTATCACCCGAATAATAAAGAAATGAATCTATTCCTATTGTGGTCATTGTTCCTATTGCTTGCTTTCTCTTTTCTCTCACAACTCCAAGGATATCTATTTTATTACTGCTTAGGCACTAGACCACTGTGTTGGAAAGACACTTCTTGTGTCATAGTAGTTTTATTCTTTATAGTAGTAATTTTAGTTTCGCTTTAATAGTAGTACTGATTGTTTCACTTTTTACGACACTGTGTGACAACAAAGATCATAATCGTCGCCCTCCTCCTTTATTTAGGCTTGGTACTAGCACTATCAGAGTAAGAACAGTGGCAGAGTTGCTTCCTGTGTCCATGTCTTTGAATATTTGTGTAGACCTTTTTAAAAATGGTACAAAGTCTCTTTTTTGACTATCATTTGGATGTTTGTGTGTCGTACAGTGTCGTTGGATAACATCCTGGCCGACATTTCGGAGTTGGAGAAGGGAATGGAAGTGACGAAGAAGGAGTACGAGGCAAGGAAAGATCGGGAGCCTCCGGTCGTCCTCAAGGACTTCCTCATTAACTCGGAAGATAAGCTCAAGAGGCTCCAGCACGATGCTAAGAACGCCAAGGTTAGTGCAACCATTGTTGTGTTGGCTGTCGTTGAGCTTTATCTTTGAGTTTTGTCGTTGTTGTGTACATTATTTTTGTCTGAGTAACAATTGTCGTAGTAACAGTTGTCTTAGTAACAGTTGTCTTAGTAACAGTTGTCTTAGTAGTTAGAAGTGGTTGTCTTATTAGCAGTTGTCGTGCTAACGATTGTCTTGATAACAGTTGTCACAGTAACAGTTTTCTTAGTAGCAGTTGTCTTTTGTTGTTATTTTATTTTATTTTTCATTACATTATGCTGTGTTACTTTACTTGGTGTCAGCTCTTAATTCTGTTTTTACTCTTTTGGTTAGGCTTCTTATAATGGTTCTCTTTGTAGCTATTGGCAATACTTTTCTCTTCTCTGTACATTACCTCGAGTGTGTGTGTGTGCGTGCGTGCATGTGTGTGTGTGCTACCTGTGGCCTTGTCGGTATTATTTGTGTTGCTGTGATATTGTCATAATGTTTACGTTACATTATGCATTATGTGGAGTTCTGGTGACAGGAAGCCTACTCAAAGGTTGTCGAGTACTTTGGCGAGAATCCGAAAATGATTGCACCGAACACGTTCTTCTCGTTGTTTGTCCGTTTTGGGAAGGCATTCAAGGTTTGTTTATGGATTCACATTTCGTGCCTCTGATTAACATTGCTCACCTTTGATTCACATTTCTCACCTCAGATTAACGTTTCTCACCTAAGAGTCACATTTCTCACCTATTTTTTTTACATTCTCACTTCAGATTGACATATCTCACCTTTTATTGACATTTCTCACGTCAGATTCACATTTCTCACCTTATATTCATATTTCTTGCCTTTGATTCACATCTCTTCCCTTTGATTTACATTTCTCACCTCAGATTAACTTTTATCAAATCAGATTCAATTTTTTCATATTAGATTCACATTTCTTACTTTGGATTCACATTTATTTTTTTGGATTCACATTTCTTACTTTAGATTCACATTTCTTACTTTGGATTCACATTTTTAACCTCAGATTCACTTCTCTCATCAGGTTGACTATTCTCACACCTTTTTCAAATATGCCACCTTTGGTTCATATTTATTTGTTTGTGGCTTTTGTTTTACAAATGTTTCATTGTGCCAAGTCATTGTTTTTATTTCTCAGCAAGCAGAGACGGATTTGGAAAATATGGCGAAATTGGAAGAAGCGCTTCTGCAGAAAGCGAATGTTACAAAGCAGAAGAGACAGACCGTGAAACAGACCCAGGTGAGACCAAGATGAGGACAGGTTGTCGGTCCTCTTAACAGTAAGACCAAATCAGTGTTCGGTCTTCTCTTTCAGATGACCAAAGTATTCGTTATTCATACTCAAAACGAGAATTGTAAGACCAAGACCAGTTGTTGGGTCCGTAGAACCAGGTCCATGGTCTGGACTATGATGACTATGAGAGATTCTTATTTAACTCATGTTGGTCTGAACAGACAACTTGTGGTCTGGCAGACCCAGGTTAGATGATGATGATGATGATTTTCGTTGATTCGGAATGCATGGGCTTAATGCATTGCAACTTAGCTGCAATCGATTGGCAAATGTTGTAGAGGGTTATATATGAGCATATTTAGGCAGAATATTCATTAATTGGAATTAAATTTATTGAATTTAAATAGTGCTCCTGTTCTATATAGGCTATGTCTTTGCTGATATAATACACAGGATAAAGTTTCTATCATTAACACTAGTCTTAAGTGGGACTTATATTGCATGGAGCAAGATCCTACTAAAGTTCTTTAATGACTTTGACAATGATAACGAATCAATTAATTTCCATTGTCTTCTTACTCTTTTCTTTTGTGTTTAGGCGGCCGTAGTAAATGAGTTGCGAGGCAAACAGAGACAGGTGATCAATAGAGACGAAATAGCGCACGGCACACTCGACGATCTTATCAATGGTAGACATTAAAAATTTTATTTATTTATTTATTCAGGTATTGCTTTAAATTTATTCAACAAATTGAGTAGATTTCTTGAAGAGGTGCTATATCAAGTTTCATTGACTGACTCACTCACTCACTCACTCACTCATTCATTCATTCATTCATTCATTCATGGATAGGCTGCATTTAAAAATTTAGTAGACCTTTGTAACTATGACAACAATATTGACAATAGAAATGTTAACAACTTCATTTTCTTGGTCTCTGCATATGAGGGTGGGTGGCCGGTTCTCTCTCCTTTGCTGTATGATCTTCACAGTGTGCAGTTGGTGTACTCTTTTTAGCTGTGTTAGTTTCTGGCTCAGGTGGAGTAGAAATCTCAAGACAAGTTACTGCCTTGTTGGTTATTGAACTCCCAGCCTCTCTGCTGAGAGTCCAGCTCACTATCCACTAAACTCGCGCACTCTTAGACATATATGATGATGAGTTCGCTGCCCGAAAGCATGTCCACCCGACGAATGAGATGAGATGGGTGCTTTCCGGTTGTCTTCCTCAAAGACAATTATGGGCAAACAACTTGTACAAGGTCGCTACGCAGTGACTCGAGGTGGGTTCGACCATGCGACCCTTCGGTTGCAAGACACAGAACATACCATACAACAAAGACATCCCAGAATTGATATTTATAATTTTTAAATCCTGAATTCTGAGGGATTACTTGTATAAAAATATAATGCTGATGATAATAGTAATAATAATACAATATGGTGGGTGTTGTTTACATTGTCTTGAAAATCTGATACATTTCTTTTGTCAGATATAAAGAAGAACCCGTATCGTCGAACAGATGCAATGCGAAAAAGCTTCAGGCGAAACGCAGGTGACGTCAGCTGCCACCCGTTGACGACCAGTTGCCCGTGTTGACCTTGGTTCAAACACTGTTTGCTCAAATTCACTTGGCTTGCATGTATCTGCTGGTCTTTGCTCAAATGGGAGCCGTTAAGGGTTCGTATTCCTTGATTTTGAGACCCTCTTTTCGGGTGCGACGGGTGCGGTCATGTGGTCTCGCTTTTTGTTGGAATTCCCTGCTACTGGGGATTTCCCAGCAATTGGGAATTTCTTGTTAGGAGATTTGTTTACACAAGCGCTTTTATACTTGGAGCGACATCTAATCGCTAATCCATTGTTTACTTGTGCTTCTCTGTGTTTTGATTTATGATGTACAAAGCTGTGTTCAGATTAGTCTTACAATGGTTCTCAATATAGTTCAGTCTTTCTATAATAATCCAGTGTTTGTGCCTTGAACTAAACAGTATAATTATGTTGAGCTGCACTGACATCACTTTTTTCCGATACAGCATACAGTCGATATTGATAGATCCCATGTCGATTTATGACACCAATTTTTTTTTTAATTCGACATTTTAACTCATTTCTTTTACAGTTATAGTGCAAAAAATAAATTTATTTCAGCATTAAATGCTGTGGTGGACATTACTGGGTGGACGAACCAGTTCCTTGGTATTGTCGAGTTTTTTTCCGCCTAAACTAAGAAAAACGTTTTGTAGTATTGGGGTCGATTTTTGATACTGATTATTCAAACGATTGTCCAATATGTGTATCGGTATCGGTGCAGCTTTGATAATTGTAGCATTTACTGTAGATCATGAGTTTACTTTGAAAAGGTGCATGTTAGTGCACTGGTTACTATGCTGAGCTCCGAACCAAATGGTTAGTTGTTCAATTCCCACAGGACAGATATTCCACATTGCTTTACACTCTCTGACTATAAAATGAGTTTTATGGGTAGATAAGGCAACTGTCCACCTACACTCATTGACCTGGGTTAAGAAATTGAAGCCATGAACACTGCATACTCGTTTTTGCCCTCTGGGGTTACCTTTATGGAATGGTGGTGCTTAAATTTGATTAATTGTACTAATGTGAGATGAACCAAAATAGTCATCAAATGCCACAGAACAACTGTTTTGATGTATGTGAAATCCTGTGGGAGTTACATTACACCTGCTAATAAAATTTAACTGATTTCCTGCACTTTCCAGATGACTTGATTCCTGCCACAATCTCACAGACCCCTTGTTCTGCCCAAGACTATTTTATGCCTGATACCTGACCGAATGCTTTGGATGCTATTCGTTACCGCTTTGTTATTCGTGTGCTTTCAACTTCTCACATTTTACGTTGGTCAAATTCAAGTATTATATGAAACCGATGCGTGCAACTTGTACAGCAGCGTTGTCCGGTTGTTGTATTGTTGTTGCCTCAACCAAAATATATTATTATTAATCAGCACTGTTATTGCGCTCGTGTCTAATGCTGGGTGCATCAATCGATGGCGCATCAAATCCAAATCGTAATCAGGTCGATTCCAAGTCCCTGGACCGTGCCTCTGCAGAGAGTTGTAAATGTAGTACTGCTGTAATAGGTGATTGCTCTACTGCAAAGAGCAGGATGTTAGAGTTTAAATTACTCAGTTACTTTACTATGATTATTTATTTAGTTTTCTGCAGTGTTGTATTGTCGCATTACTTTACTGCTTTTATATTATTGTCAAAGATTGTCACGTTACCTTACATTACCTTGAATTGAGGAATGTTGATTGTTATGATGATGTCCCTTATGGTCAAGATCGAATCTTGCAAGTTGAAGTTTTTTATGTAAGTTTAGACCCAAGCGGTTAGTCCGCGTTTGTGTGATACAATGGTCAGAATATTTATTTTTCATTTTGTACCGTATTGTGGTGCTTGAATTTCGATTTATATTTTAGCCATTTCTGATGCACTACTACACGCTTCATTCTCGTGGTTCATTTATTACTAGTATTACTATGATTAGTGTCATCAATGTAATCATTATTACAATTTTCTTAGTTAACTATTACGACTACTTTTGTATAGAGTATGATTTCATTTTTTAAGTCATAGTTAAGTCTCAAAGGTAAGTTGAAATGTTAGATTTGACTGACTACTTATTTATTGTTATTAGTAGATGATATGGTATGGTTAGGTGTCACTACATTATACGAATTAGTATATTAATAATAGAATGTGTAAATCTTCACGCACTTCATGTTAATGTGCGATTCTCTTTAACAGGAATTGTTCGTATGTTTCCCAAAACCTATTGGCTTAACATGTCACATTGGTTAATTTGCCCTACAAGAACTGCAGTGGGGGCTAAATACCGATTGCTATCAGCCTGGATTAAACGATGTATAGTCCTCTGACAACGGGTTCTTAACATGTCCACTCTGTATTGATGTTGTACGAATTACTTGGTTAAGGTGTTTGACTGTCAGATGCGTGGTATGCGCTTCAAATCTCGCTAGTACGATAAGATTGTCACGCAATGTAAACGGAAACCTAGTCGAAGAAGTTACCGATCTGCTTCTCTTTTGGACTCTAGTCTGTGGTTCTATGTTTTTGTCTGCTCGAGTTCTTTTAAGGTATTTTGTACGATATCCAGAATTGCATTTCTGTTGTATTTGTGGCAATATTGATCAAGCCAAAGTTGGGTTGTGGTCTAAGTTGCTGAACTAGAGCAGTCACAAACTGTTTGATGTTGAGGCATACTTATTATAGCCTGGGTTGACTGGATCATCTACCGTTGCACTCTGTGGCCTGCGGAGATGTGCAGGTGCCATGCTCGTACTTTCTCGTGTATAGGACCTTGCTAGTGCTACAGCCTCCCATTGGACTTGTGTATTTCGTAGCATACATTTATAAACTGTCTTAACATGCACTTGGATTAGGTACAGCCACAAACTGTTTTCCAGTTTTTGCCACATACCTTGAATGCACAATATTAACTGTATGTGTCCAGTAGTTCAAACATAGTCCACTGGAAGACTGCTTTGTTCAATTACCTCAACGGCCTCAGTAATGTCAGGTGCAGGCCATGCTGACTGCCTTATTACGCCTTATTAGGGCTGTACTGAATATTCGCTTCGTACTCGCTTCAGAGCCAAATAGTTGGCCAAATAGCTACTCGGTATTCGGTCGAATAGTAGCGGTCGGACCGAATACGAATAATGGTCACGTGACATCTGGTTCTGCACTAGCAGCAGCTGCGAAATCTGCTGTACTGAAGTAACTCTCGACTGCCTGGATCACAGCATTTCGGCGTCAGCCGTCTCATTTCTAAGCTTAATTAAATTCGTTCCATTCTTTGTTTACACAGACTGGCAGAATTATGGTAAAATTACTTGTAGTTAACTGTTTACTTTTAGTATTAAATTTACTAAACTAAAACTTTTACTTGCATTTGAAATGTTGAAATTTTTCAGTAAACCTATTTTTTACACTATTCGTATTCGGCCAAATAGTGAAAATTGACTATTCAGTACAGCGCGACTTCTTGCAGAGTATACCAATGCTGCCTTATCATGAGTTTTTCAGGATTTTATGTAAAAATTGTTATTTGTCAACAAGCCATGATACTTGCCACAGCCTATCTAATCAATAAGGATTAGATTTTCTTAAATAGATATTGAACTATTTTTTTATTTGCCCAGTTGGCTTTATATTTTGTACAGTGACTAATTTTCTGTTAACGGTATTGGCTATTTTTACTTGATTAAAATGTATTGAAGTTAATGTGCTCTATATTCGATAGATGTGACTGCTTAAACCGCTGTGTATTTGTAAATATTTTACTCTTGTACATTTTCAGGGTGCCTCTGTCGAACGTGGTTAGATCTGTTTTGAGGTATCGTTAAGAGATGTTGTTCAATTAATATCTAATGAATATCTACATAGTACTTGAATGTTCCCACAATAATGTAAACACCTTTGAGAGGTAGTTGAGAGGATATGTATGACTATCCGGTGTTGGTAGGTACACACCATTGGTCAAATCATGCTCTACCGATCAGTAAAATTGTGCTGTGATATATATTCAGGATATCGTGCCCAAATGGGTGATAATACAGCCAACAGTAAATCTCTGCATAGTCTAGTCTTTGATTCAAGAATACTCTGCAGTTGTGATTTATCTAGTTCAAGAGACATTTTAGGATTTCAGTCGGCTATAGAATGAATTTGCGAGGCCATGTAGGATTCGGACATTTCACTTTTTTGGATCTTGAGTGACAGTGTTAATGTTGCAATTCGTATAGTTTACAATAAAATCAGGTAAATGTTTTAAATTGTATTGATGTTTACGGTAAGTGTGCTTTTTTTAAAGCCTGTTTTCTTGTAGGTGCAGCGTCGAGAGTAGAGTTTCGTTTAAGTTTGACGTTTGCTTGTGCCTTGCGATATTTTGGCTATCAGATCTGTTTTCTGACTGGACATACCATTTGTATAGTTATTTTCAAGACAATTTTTTAAAGTTGTTTTCAAAAAGGCAGTATCTTTCAGACAAGCCCGATTTGCACAATATGTTTCAAGATGTGCAATAGGGTGAAAGACCCCAGCAACTTGAAGAGCTTTGTAAGACTAAAGATGAACTCTGTCTGTGCAAGAAAACTATATTAATCATGGGTGTTTATGTAGATTTTAGCTATACAGTACACGCTTATTTTATTAGATCAATATAATATATATTTAAATGCTTACATACTTTTAGTACATTCAAGTTGTAAATATTTCAAGAGACTCTATTGAACGCAACTAGTTTTGTAAATAAATTTTAATTTCTTGAAAACTCTGGATTATTGTTGCTTGATATGAGTTATCATTGCACTTTCATACATGTCTAATCGAATGTGACTCGCGATAGTGTAGTGATTAGCATACTGGACCGTCGATGAAGAGGTTGGAAGTTCAATCGCTCGCTGTCACGGCTGAAATAGGCTTAGAGATTTCAGATGCACTTATACCTTCCTGCCCGCTTGGCTACGGCAAATATACTGACTGCACAACGTTAGTGGGAAGATTTGAAAGTGAGGGAGAGAACAGGAACAATTAATTCAGATAGCCTGCGTTGCATGTCCATGGCTACCTTGCTTGGATCATAAGGGACCCATGTTCTTCGAATCTAATTATTTACATAGCGCCGGTCAGTCCATGGTACATGTAGTTTAATGTGGAATCGCAGTAAAAACTTGCAATCTGAGAACCCTGGTGGAAATCCAATAGATCGTCGGATCTAGTGGGTCTAAGATCTAGTCGTAGACAGGCCGCACTCAATGTGAGCTGCAGAAAATAATTTATTCTATAGGAAAGTTGTCAAACGATTTTTAATATCCATAGTTTATCGTTTTACAACCAAGTAGTGTAACTGCTTCTACGTCAATAGGTACTTCAATAGCAAAAATAACGATTGCTTAAGAGTTCAACTATATTATAAGCGCAGTTGTCACTTCAAGGTTCTAGTGTTCAAAATTGCAACAATGGAACTCTGTAAAATACATTAATGAAATAAAATCTAATTTAAAATTGTCAGACGCTGAAAACATCGTCTGGTAAGCAACATAATTGTAGTACGCTATAGCGCTGCTTTGTTGCGCAAAGCTCCGATTTTCTAGTGAGTGATGCGTCCAGTCAGAGGGGTTGTCTAAAGATACAACATCCGATCTCTAGAAAACTAGAGAGCACAGACAGACAGACAGAGATGGGTATAAAATCGAACTGAACCGGGAAAGTCGGATTTTAACCTGACAGCAGTAATGATGAGCTCTATATCTGGCACACTTTCGCCCTTAATTGACTCAATGTCAGCTTATTTTTAAAATAATTTATTTTATATCGTTTATTTTTAGTTTCCTTGTGAAGATTTTTCTTTCTGTCTCTCTGACAGTCTAGATATTTCAGTCGTATTTTTTATGCATAATGTTTTGTAAATATTTGTGTAGGCACAGCCTAATATCTACCTCTCAAAACAACTGACCTCTGACATGAGACCTTACTTCTCGCTTAAGCTTACATTTAAAAGGCACGACTTTAGCAGACGCAGTTTTCAAAGAGCAGTTGAGAATCCTGAAGTCTTGGCGATAGGTGGCGACACTTCTTCAGTCGTCGTAGATGTTGTGGAGCCTGATGTTGCATCGCTGATCGGTGCCGATGTAGATGACGTAGTTGTGACTTGAATATCTGCTGTCGTCTCTTGTGCTGAACTCTCACTGGCCACTGCAGGAACAGATTTTGATGACGCATCTGTGACGTGTGGCTCAACTGTCGTCTGCTGCGCTGAGCCCTTGTCGTCTGCGGCGGTTACTGACTTCGATGACGTAGGCTTTGTTGTGACTTGAACGTTAGCTGTTGACTGCTGCGCCGAATTCTTATTGGCTGCAGATGACGTTTCCGTCGTTGTGATGTGACTGCTGGCTGAGCTCTTATTGGCTGTGTCTTGTTTCGGCAGCGTATCAGAGCCCTGCGAATTTTGCGACCTTTCGTTGTCAAGGACGCTCAGGATGGTCTTCCGTTGGCGATTCTTCGACTTGAACCGACCTGACCTAGAAACGGACATTGACCCGAAAGGCCTGCGCACCCCCACCGTCGGCTGCGGCGGCGGCGGAGGTTCGTGCTCCACTTCGGGTTCTTTTTCGACGGGTGGTGGCTCTTCTTTGGGCTTTCGCGACAGAGTTTTGAAGAACGCCATCTTGTTGTTCTACGAGAACGAAAAGTGGGTGGCACTCGTCTCGGTGTAAATCTGAAACGGAGGTAAGATAATTACTCCTTTCAGGAAGTTGAAGCAATTGTTACAGTTTGTCGTTTTACAGTATTGTTAATAATCGTGCATAGGAAAAATCAGTGCTTTTTTGGCGAACGGCGATACGGCATCTTTTTTCCAATTAATAAGTAATAAAATTGGTTATTGTGCAAAAACTCTGGAATTTAGAATAAAACTTAACAATTTCAATTTTTTACATTCTAAAATGAATTAGTAAGACTGTGATCATTGTGTCCTATCAAATTAATTTTATTTGGTAGTTACTTTTTAATTTTAGCGACAATATATATATATATATTGAGTCCTTGTTTAAGAGTTAAACTAAAATTATGTATAAAATTATATATATATATTTTTTTATATATGTATTAAGTCCCTGTCTAAGAGTTAAACTACACAGGAAGGAATAAATAAATTAATTAATTGACATTTATACTAGGCCTACGTGCTAGACGTCGATACTTGAACCAGATGCTCAGTCGGATAGTGGCCGGGCTGAGGGAAGTACGAGGTAATATAGACCGCCGAAGTAGGAAGTCACAAGTGACCAATTGAGTCGCGAAATAACGCGTTATAAGTGTCCGCTTAAACTACAAGAGTATACTGTGTTTGAGCTGACCTCATAATGAAATCCCATAGGTCCTGTTTTATTCAAGACAGCGGTTGGGTCTGAGCTAAAACCAGATTCATCGATGGCTTAAATGGTCTTTACCAACGAATTAAAGGACCGGAAAGGTTGACGAAGCTTCTTTGTCTTTTTGTATATAATTAGGCCCATAAAATTATCGTTATGTAACGTATATCTAACTGAAAGCAAAATTGCTGTGACGATTACATTACATTAGTCAAAGAAGTATGTAGGCCTAGAACTAAAGAAGTTTCATGCAAACGAAGGAAGTCTGGGCGTGGCACGTCGTCATGATTTGCAGTTTCCATTTATCACTTTTTTGTCGCATTTTGAAATAGGCAGAGAAGCCAATCAAGTCTGGATCCCTGAAGGGAAAATGGGAAGACCACAGAAGACCTGACCAGTGACCTTCAGAGTCGACTTGAGGGGATTGGGAATTGGGGTAGTCGTGGGAGGAGATTGAAACGCTGGCGATGGACGAAGCAGAATGGGTGTGAAGCTGGATGGTCCGAACTATTGATATGGATTGATAAATTAGTCAATTAATCGATCAATTAATAAATTGTCTCTCAATTCTGCAAAATTCAATATAAAACTTGTAGGCGTTTGTTGAAATTCTTCACCACTTACCTGTTAAGAGTTAGGCTTGGGTCTCCGTCTCCTTTAAGTCTGGTGTTTGAAATTCAAGAAGACCCAACAAAAGTCCATCTATGACGCGTAATTAACGGGCACTTTAAACTCCGCAGATAATCCGCTGAATCGGTCGTATTGTTGTCTAATCTAAAACCTGTCCAAACCCAATTAGGTTTGCCAAGGAAGCGTGGCGCTTTGATAGACCGCGCTAAAAAGATACAGGCCTGTGCAGATGCGAGGTGAGCGCTTCTCGTTTGACCCTTCTAGACCTATGTGGGACCCGGTAAAGGCGTGCAGTATCTATGTGGTAAAGACCTAGGCGTGGTTATTAGGCCTGTAGACCGATCGGTGTTCAGAAGAGTGTATGCATACTGTTGGAGATTACGTACGTAGGTGGTATTATATGACTATAGATGTCGCCATCGTATTATAAGTGCGTGGTCGCGTGTGTACAGCCAAAGTGTGGTCGCCTTGTCTAGTTTGTAGGCGTTTTAAGCAGTCTGGTCGGCTGATTAGACAATGGCTGGTTTGATGGAAATATAGACAGCTGGAACAACAGAACTGAAGCCAAAGAAACTCTCAACATAGGCGCTGTGATGTCTTGATGCTTATTCGGTACATGAAATGTTGTATTTTGCGATATATTGTTCGACTTCTCTTTATAACGTCATGCGACGCGTAACGTAACGTAACGCCTAGGAGGGAAGGCAACAGCGCTGTACAGTATATAGGCCTGTGGAGACTCGAGCTGCATGAATAGGCCTATATATCTTTGATATAAACTCCGTCATTGTAGGCACTCTGACAGTGCTAGTCCCAAGTCTGGATAAATGAGGAGAGTGACGCTAATGATCTATGTTATCACACAGTGTCGTTCAGAGGTGTAACAAGGTTTTGAAAAGTGGGGGCATCATTTAAAAAATATTGCGGTAATCGCAAAAAAAGTTTTTTGCTCCCCCTCAGAAATTTGAAAAATGCGGGGGCACAAATTATCTTAACAAAAGTAATCTTAAAAAGCCATTGGAGAAACAAAAAAAAGAACCGATAGGGGGGCAAATGGGGGGCACTGAGCACTAAAACTGGGGGCTTTGTCCCCAGTTTTGAAACGGGGGCCGGTGCCCCCTCTGCCCCCGCTTGTTGCACCCCTGGTGTCGTTACACTGAAACTACATACATGTGTTTATTATACATACCGGCACATTTGCATCTATATGTGTAGACTACGTAGGCCTATAGGCCTACAAGCTTCTTACATGTGTGTACATAGATACGCAGATACATACATACATAGATACATACACACATATACATACATATAAGCATGCATACATGCAGACATACATACATACACACATGGTTTATAGACACCATTTTAGGCCTATATAGTATGTGTTCTCCGCCTACGTAACCTGTCCATATAGCTCGTGCCTCTTCTTAAGTGGACCCTCCCGAGATCCTTGCAGGTGACTCTGCGATCTATTACGCCGTTCGATGGGTTAGCCAGACTTGCGTCATCTACCATCAACGACGGGTGGTGGTGGTGCCGTGGATACGAACGCTTCCGCCAATGCATGCGCCGATAATTAAGCGTATGGGCCGTATATGCTTTGTCTAGAGACCACGCTAAAAACTAAAATAGGGCATCTCGTCATCTTGTAGAAGAATAATTGGGATGCAATGGTTACATTCAACCGGGTCTGAGATCAGTGACCCACCTCATGAACTAGTCTACGAGGCCTGCCACTTATGGAGGGTGACATACACCCTAAATTTAATGTGGCATTTGCCTATATAATTATATGGCCTCGGTCAGCTGCCTCCAGCGCGCATGCGCGCCTCGGGTCTGTAGAGCGTAGATCCCTAATCTGTATATGACTAAACTAAGGTTCCAGACTCTTTCAGCGGCAGTGGCCTATCCGCCTATAGGTCCCTGTTTTGGCTGAATATAGTCGATTATATGCTACCGTCTGTCTGTTTATGTGCCTCCTCATGTTCCAGACTCTTTCAGAGAGACATGCTTTTTACTTCCTCGTCCAGCCTGCCTATGCCTCCTAACGGTTGCCCGTCATCAATGAGTACTTAGAACTGCTAAAGGTTATTATTAAATTACAGTTATATAAAGGTCAGATAATGTATTGTCCATCATCTTATTTACTAGAGCCGTTGGACCTAGTGTAGTGTCAAAGCGTACAAGTAAATTGTAAAGGAGTCGAAAGACGACCGACTCCTAGCAAATAAATTTATAAGGACTGTACGTCATCTAGCTATATTTATTCGTGCATGACTCATGTTTTATGCCTGACTGTTTCGAAGGCCTTGGAAACGAACGTCTTCAAAACATAAACAGACTTTGTTTAGTCGTATACAGATGAAGTGGACACGAGGCATTTACACCCTACAGACCAATTATAGCCTGTCGCTTATCTGGCTTAGAGAGCCTATTGGGTGTAATATGTATTAAATTTGCGTAGGATATTTATTTACACAGACCGCAGTCTTTCTGCTCCTCCATCAACAGATAGGCCATTTGGAGAGCGCTTCAGCATTGATCGTAATCGCGATCTAAAGATTTCAGCACCAGGCAAGGAAACGAGGAGTCACAACCATTGCGGCTTTATAATATACAGTAGATACATATTTGTCCAGGTGTGAACTCGTCAGTGTGTGTATCAAAATGATAAGCATGTTATTGACTTTCAAGTATACCTTTTGTCAGGTATGTGCGCCAGCCGCAATAGTTTTGCATAATCATGGAGAGAGAATTTTCCGCTGTTGACAAACCGCATCCAGAATTGTTACCGGTAGACACCGTAGGCTAACCCGTAATCGTAATTCTGAAACAATGGCACGAGTGCTGCGTCAAGCTGCCAGATGAAGAACTGAATCCGTTTGTCAGAAGATCGGAGAGAGACTGAGCGGTGCACAGAGCGAGAGAAACTATGTAGCTGTTTCGTGCGCAACGTTACTTTATAAACTTTGGTCATGACATTGTTTACTTTGGTAATCAGGAAAATTTTCAACCCCCACTCTTTTGACAACTGAACAATGGATAGAGAAGATGGATTGGCAACCCAATTAACACAATTAACCCAATTAACAGGTTCTCATATGGGTCGTTTTATTAAAGTCGATATTTATCGTAATCGTAATCTCAGCATTTCTACAGCGCTCACAAAAGCGAAGTCGCGGGAACCAGCTTAATCACAGGCGCTTAATCAAAACAGAATCGATAGGCAGAGGGTCAAATCCAGAGTGTCAGGCAGGCAGACAGATAGACAGCTAAGGTGGATGGTGTTTGGAATTGAAACGGCGAGGGAGATAGGAGGAAGAGGAGGCCTACTTCTCCTTCGTTCTGTAGTATATCACTGCATAGGCCTAATGTAGGTGAGTTAAAAAAATAATGTGAATAGACTATTTACCAATCATTGAGCTATATAATCAGTCAGTCACTTCCGACTTTAGATTGATCAGCTGACAGTTTCTTAAAAACAAAAGCGGTTTCCCGCCCGAGCAAACAATGCCTTGTGACTCCCGGGGTCAAATTCCGTTCAGTTTTCGTGCTAATAAATAAGTTATTTAATTGATGGTCAAGCTCTGGCGACTACTCGAAGGATCTAAGGCCAAAGTGACGCATGCCTGCAGTGGACCAGCCAAGAATTGCTACCAGTTCCGGTCGAGATAGTGCCTAACGGGATTTGTAAGAGCGGCGTGGCTGTTTGAGCTGGGCGATAGTGTTTCTATAGGGTAATTCAGAATGTTTCCGATAACTGTTCATTTAATGGACATGATGCGCCGACCAGATTCGAGACCACGGCCTGTTCTACAAGATATTACAAGCGAGCCGCAAAGGATTCGAGGTTAGATAACTCATGCGCTGGCACTAAGTCTTGCTTTTAGCGAGGAGGGTCCGTTTAAAGCGTGTATAGTGCAACTGGTGCGTGTCAGTTAGGTTTCGCTAAAGATCCGTCTAATAACTAGAAATAACCTGATTTCTCACCGCTCGTCCCGGTTGAGTTTGATAATTGTGATTACCAGCGAATTTGGTTATTCAGTAAGAGTTTACAATTCTTGAGATAGAGAAACTAAAATGACCCTTGCAAACATGCATAATTAGGTAACAGTTTGTGCAAGTTATGATAGTTGTCTTGAGCAATCTACGTGACATCCTCTTTTTTGGCCAAACGAATTCTTGTCTTAACTCTTGGCGACAATTTTAAAGTTTCCTTACATTTGTATAGTTTGTAGCAGCAACAGGTTAAAGTTTCCCAAAAATATTTATTAAGTTATTGGAATGGCTTTTGTTTAGGCCTATATAGGGAATATTTGCTAATGGGAGCTGTGCAATTTCTTGTAGCAGTCTACTCTGAGGGAAATGTTTCTCCACTCGATTATTATTTTGCATCTGCCGATGAACTCATCATCCAGGAACGTAGTCGGGTTGATACGCCTGGCTCAGCAGATCTTTCGACAAGTTTCTGTTTCAGCGAAGATAGACCTGGTTGGTTTGGTATTTTTAAATCAAGAATTTTAGGTCTTTTCTGTTGATATGCTTTTTGCTTGACCCTTTCCATGTTTAGAGAAAAAACATTGCAATATTTCTCGAAAACATGTGCTAATGTTAATCTAAACTTTTGAGAAATGACGAATTCGTCATATAGCAGTGATTTTCAAACTGTGGGTCAATAGTGACTCACTAGTTGTTTTCAGGTGGCCTGTCAAACCTTTCTCATTGAGCACGGTAAGATTTGACATTAATACCCTACGAGCATATTACAACATGAGATGTTTCTCACGGTATCTTTGTGAGTCACTAAAAATGTGCCACATTAAGTGTTCTCGCACATAGATGATGACGATTTAGCCTATATAGTAGGATTTCTATTTTTAGTGCGAGGTTTTTGGGTTAAGGGATTTCTAGGCCAAACTTTTTGGTCTGAGTTGTAGTTGTCATCTTCAATTCGACATGTCAAATGAAGCACATGGTTTTCAAAATCTTGTTAACAGTATAACACTACTGCATCTATAGTCCTATGGGATATGACAAGTTTCTTTCTGGCATAAAAGTCGTTTTTTTTGGAACACTGTTATAATTTGCTGTTGTCATTCTCATGTTACATTAGTTAGGATGTTCTAGTAGAACGCTTACTTGGTACTGTATAAAAGACCTTGAGCAAGTCATTCACTCACAGTTGCTTAGCTCCAGTGAATGTTGCCTTGTCATTAGGTAACAGCACTTACTCGATTCGTGATAATTTCATTTCAGAGTTATTTCTATCTGTGGTTGTATTTTAGTACTTTTTATTGTTTTTTTGTAGGTGAAAGTTGCGAATTCTTGCAAATAACTCCAGAAAAGTCCGATACGTTTCCCGGTTTAGTTCGAAAACGATTGTGTCTTTCGTCTCCGGATTTCAGACGGGTTAAGAAATGCGCACTGAGTCCTGCCAAAGTGAGCTGCAATTTTTATTATGTATTGTCTTCAATCTTCCTCAGTCCAAGGTTTGACTTCACAATGGACAACTCTGTGCCATGTGTTTCTATTCATGGTCTTTTTAATAAATGGGGGAACAATAGTTCAGTCCATAAATTTATTTTGTCTAATGTATATCCATATCATCAAGGGTCTTCATCAGGACCGAGCTCCCAGTACTGTACCTTGGATGATCTCCATCCAGTCTTCCTTGTTATATGTCCAAAATATGATAGTTTCCTCTTCTTGATCCAATTAAGTAAATTCCTTTCTGCACTGGCTGTCTTCAATAACCCATTCATTCATTTTCTTTGCTGTCCATGCTATTCTAAGAATCTGCCGTTAGCTTTTCTAATAAAAAAATTATTTTTATTGTTACTTTTATTATGTATAGTTGTTGCCAATTAAGCACATTTGTTTTCATAGCATGTTGCTTACTGGTTACATCATAATTACTGTTAAAGTGCTGTGGCTTAAATTTTATCTTTTACTACTTATTATTTGTTCTTTTACCAGACTTGTTATTTACTAACTACAAATAATTTATTACTTTTCAGAGAAGAATTGGAGCAATGAAATCATCTGTAAAGTTTGCTGATGAGCTGCAAGCGTTTAGCAAAGACCAGTTGGTCTCAACCTTAGAAAA
Source organism: Bimastos eiseni (assembly GCA_959347315.1). Lineage (NCBI taxonomy): Eukaryota > Metazoa > Annelida > Clitellata > Crassiclitellata > Lumbricidae > Bimastos > Bimastos eiseni. The sequence continues at coordinate 39,555,358 of OY365812.1, read as the reverse complement.
ACTAGTCACAAATCACCCTCAACTGGAGATGGTATGAGTTTCTTTATACGTGTGTGCGTGCGTGTGTGTGTTTGTATGAATGTATTTAAAGACACTTAAATTCTTTTCAAACTTTTTGCATATACGGGTATCTTTCACGCAAATGTGCTTAAAAATAGCTTGAATATTTATGGTGGAGAGTATTAATTGTAAACACATCAAGGTTAAAGAATATCTGGTTAGTTTTTTGTTCAGTTGATGTGCTTACTGCCTGTTTTAACTTTACTTGACCAACTGTCCAACTCTGGTCTGTTCCCTCATTTGTAATCATCTTTAAAGCTTGTGACTCAATTGGTTAGCTTCACTTGAGCACTGTTTTTCATTGACTGCTGCAATCCAAATATTTTACATTACAGCTACATGATATTGTCATCACATGAGGTAATGTAGTCTGAGCTGACATTGCACTTTTGATGCTGGCATTTTTGCATTGAAATTCATTTTATGCATATTTTGAATTTGCTAATTTACATACAAAATTTTTGCAGGAGATACGTGAGTCTCTGAAATTGCCCGACTTAAAACCGCTTGAAGATCATCTTGCCCATATCCTGCAAATCATTTATCGACTGCTCCCTTCGAGCCGCTGGGACACAGGCCGTGGGGCTTACTCATTTCGGAAAGTCCGACCGAATCTGATGTTGTTTAAGGTAAGCTTTAAAATCACAGAACACATTGTTTCATGGTAGAAACTTGTGTTGCACATTGTGTTGTACATCTAATTTAACCAATGCTGCTGCCTAGCGAAAGAGGGACTAGTCAACCTTTAGGGGTAGTGGGAATCGAACTCACGCTCTCTGCTCAGCACGCCACTGTCTTATCTATGATCCAATGTTAATTGGTAAAAAGAATCAGGAGGTTTGCATTGTGATTGTAATTGAGCATTTATGTAACACCTCAAAGTGCACAAAATAATCAGAGAGGGTTTATGTGCTAGGCTTTATGATGCTTAAGGTCAGTAAAGACTAGAATTGCCTCTGTTGTCAAAACAATGCAGGGTGAGGTGTGCCCAAAGAATGGACTTACATCAACAGATTGCACCACCTTTTCCTCGGACAGATCAAAACAAGACATCCCTGCTGCACTGTGGAAGTTTGTCCATGAGAGAATGTACAGGCAGCTTTGTGGCTATACTTGTAGTGTAGACAATGTAGCTTTGTAACTGTACAAGTGGTTTCGTAAAATGTATGTAGTTTTGTATTGATACATTTGGTTCTGAAAATGTACTGTTGTGGTTAATTGTTTCAGAAAAGCTGTACAGAACAGCTGCGAACTTTTGTTCGATGCAAATACTGGGAAGCCATCGTCTACTACGTCTTGATGGCTTGGAAGTACGTGAGCAAGCTGCCGAACTGGGACGATGGCCAACACAACCAGATAAAAACCGGCTGTTTCATGTTGCTCTCCTCGTGTTGTTGCAATGCCCTGAAACGGGTTACGCTTACTTGCCAGGATCTGACCAAGATACGAAGCATGTTAGTTTTGTGCCATTTAATTATTTTTATATTTTTCCTTTTTGAGACCGTATTAACTAGGGCGCCCTCAATACCCTTTGACTTTGGTAAAATTTAAATGTTTGTGTTCGAATTGAATGATAATTGTTGTCATTGTCTGCTGTCCATACGAGTCATTATTCAGATGCTGTGCTGTTTAGTTCTGGTCTTTGTCATGTCTTTGTTCATTGTATATTGTCTATCCAAATATATTTCAGAGCAAATTACCCTTACTGAAACTAAATAAGTCAACATGTCACCTGGCCTTGTTAACATTTCTACACTGCTGTAGGTTTTTGATAATTGCTATTGTCCTAGAATAGTGAAGAGATAAGTGAAACACATTAATTATTATTTATTATTATTAATTAAATGCATAACATGCGCAAGGTAACACCAAAGTGTGAATATGAGGTGTGGATTCTGCTATCCAGCTTTGTCAGGGTCTTTCCCAGTTTCTCTTGTCCCTCTTTGCATTAGGTGCCTTGTTGGATGTCGGTCAACAGGAGATTTCTTCCGGTTTCATTAATTGATGAAAATATGAGCTAATCAAAGAAAAGAAAATATATGCAGAAGACAATGAATGATTTTACCAAAAACACAGTTACTAAAGAAATGAAACGATGTGTTACAAAGCAGTCAATCTGTGCCATGAAGAGACATATCTTGACTTTGATTGAATAGTGAACATTTTGGGTGTTGGATCTCCTTTTCAATGTGACAGGTTGTCTCCTTAAGGGGCATGGCATCTAGTTCAGGTGTATGATCTTAAATTACAGGTGCTAGATCAAAGATATGGTTGAAATTTAACCACTGGTCGCAGTTAGTATGTACCAAGACCATTTCTCTGTTTTCAGGCTTCAACAATGCCAAAAAGTGAATGCTCTCATCAGTCCATGCCTCAGGTTAATCGAACAACGACTGCAGGAATTGCTATGACTCCATCCGACCAAATAGTCAGTCAGTGGTGGATCAGTCAAGAGACTTTTGTGAGCCATGAAATTAAAACTATCTGAAATAGACAATTAAAAATGGCTATGCTTTCAATTGTGATGTGAGTTAGTGTGCTTCGTTCTTATTTATCCCAACACAGTCTGGCTTCCTGAGCACTTAATTTATTATTTATTGTTTTACTACCCATAATATGTTATTATTACTTTTATTATTTTTCATCAAGACTTCAGTTGTTTGTATAATAGCTGTTTGCACTATATTAGTTTCTTATGTAGAGAATTTATGCATGTTAGTGTTTATTTGAGATTTATCATGTATGACAATTTTCATAGAATAACAGTTGAGATTTGCTGGGGAATGGGGTTAGACTGCCTGCTACAAGGGCATTGATATAGTGTGCAATTTTTCGAATTTCGTTTTTGGCAAACATACCCTGGTCCTGCCACATACTGGAGATGCAAGCAAGCTGTTGGTATCTACATTTGACGGTGGGGCGGGAATTAACGAGGGAGGAGTTAAAGGGTTAAGTTTCAAAGAAATGGCCGGAACACAAAAATATTTTTAGTGCCACGCAACGGATTCCCTTGCAGTGGAATGTTGTTTAGGATACTTGTACGTCTAGTTGTTTTGAAGGTTGAGCACTTGTAACTATTTTACATAAAACCTGCTTCTGCTGGTACATGTATGTTTCAAATATGTTCAGATCTCTAAATATTTAAGTGAATATTAAATCTTTTGTTAATTGAAATGTCTCAGAATTCTTTTAATGTCTTGGGTTATCAATGACTGATTTCTTGCAATTTAAATTGACAAGTTCTTTTGGTATATTGATAAAGTCTGTTCAAACAAACCCGATAACGACCTACACAGAACTTGACCAGGAGTAAGAAGAAAATATGCTGCAAGAAGGACAACAATTGAGGCTAATGGTTAACCATAAAGGACGTCCAATATGGACAGGAAGAGGCCAATGCGGACGTCCACATAATAAGTCTCATACACAGTCATTTGATACAACATTAAACACCAACTTTGTCAGACAACCTACTAATTATAGCTCACCACTGATTGCAGTCCAGAAGTACCAGTCCCAAGCCTAGATAAAGGAGGTGGGCGAGGTTAATGATCTTTGATCTTACACCCCAACCAGCTACTAGTATTGCTCCGTAATAGACTGCTCAGTAACCATTTCATCAGCACCGTAACAATTTGGTCGCCTTGCACAAATACAGGAACGATAGTGTCAAAGCAGAAGGCCGACATGAGAAAGTGGAACCGAGTTTCGCATGCAAAAGTAGTACAAGCAGTCGGTTGATGAACTTGACTGATTTTAAGTCCGTACAACCACGGCACACGTCGCAGGACTCGTCTTGTAGCAACAAGTAGTCTTCCGATGTGTACTTCCGCAACAGGAAAGGGCGGCCAAATGAAGACATTCGTTTTGAACATTTATATAGCGCCTATTTGGAAGACTACTTGGCACTCCCAACTCCAGCACAGCTTAAGAGTAAGTCGCATATGTATCCCTCCTCTAGAGATAGACCTATGGCCAAATTTGAGCATAGAGCCGGTAAGGCAGGACGAAAGATCCCATCCTTAAGATAGACGGCGAGCTATAATTAATGGTACGAAGCAGGATCTTGATTAACCAAGATTCTGTAGTGGGTCCACGACACAGGTCTTCTAAACAATTCACAAAGAGGAGGGCTCAGGAGGCCTACCATTAGTAGGCCCATGTTGCCATGCCTAAATGTCTTAAAGGCGTATTCGAATACTTTCCGTAACAATTGTCTTTTATTCTATTATGAAAGCACGTCGTAACAGTTCTGAATTCAGAAATATATGTTCTGTAATTGAATCTCGTCAACGTTATACTGGGCCCAATCATGTCTGGGCCCAGTGTAAAATTTTGGAACATAGTCCTGCTACGCCAGCCCTAGAATAAGTAGTTCGTAAGTATTCTGAGGAAATACAATATTTATGGCCGACGTGTGACGTAAATAAGATCTTCGACGTCTAGTTTACTCTCATAACACGTCATCATCTACTAATTAATAATCTTTGTTTTATTTCGATTGCTTGTGATTTTTTCGGATTATTTTATTGAATTCCAGAACATTTTGTCGTTCTTTTAAATACAAGCCAACCATCGCGGTCAGTGAATATTGATCCTGATACTGATTTTTATGACGCAACCCTAATCCATTAAATTTACACTACGAACAATGGTGTATTCGTAAAATCAGAAAAGAGGTACATTTTTCTGACCGTCTTTGTCAGCCGTTCAGTACCGGCAATTTACATTCGATTAATTTTTCCGGTACTTGTCTGTTATACGACCCCCAATTGTTTTTATTAATATGTTAGGGTCAGGTTAAGCATCGTGAGGGTTGGTTAGGGTCAGAGTAACTTATAGTTAATATGAATACGAAATCACAGAATTGCACACGAAGCCCTATCAATCAATATCCATAATTTTATGGGTATTTTTCACAAAAGGTAAAATTCAGGTTTTTTTATATTCTAGTATGGTATTCATGACTTGAAAAACGTTAATTTTTATTATATTATTTATATTATTAGTATGGAAAAAATGACAAAGTGCAAATGAATATAAAAAATTTCATTGTCCTTTTTCTTGCTGAGTTGATACAACGTTACGCCATATTGGTAGTTGAAGTGCTTTAACAAATTTTAATGACTTTTATCTTTAACCTATATTTGGCCAGTGTTCTCATAAAAATATATCTGTAATTTGTTAAAAATTTGCATCATCTTTTTTATTCAATTTTTAACAATTTATGTCGTGAAAAATACCCGTATATATATATATATATATGTATATATGCCTTACCCTGCTCTGACACCCTATATTTATAAACTACAATAACCCGAGAACTAACCATAACCGACCCTCACAAAGCCTACCCTGACCCTAACCGGCCTTCACGATGGTTACTTTTTAATAAAGGAAAGAACAAATTAAATTAAATGTTTTTATTAGGCCGTATTGTTTGGGGGTCGTATAACAGACAAGTGCCATTTTCCTGTCCTATCGTTTCTGTAGCATAATTTATATAACGCTATTATAGGTGATATAGGCATATTTGCGTTGCAATTTCTTGGACATGCTCGCCGAAATTGAAATTGTAGCCGGTTTTTATTATGAGGTTTCATTCATTACAACGATTTTTGTAGCGCCGTAGGTTGCTATGCTCAGAAGCGCTTTATTCCGAATAGACTGATTCTTCATTTCAATCTTATCTGCGACTTACTGTGACGTAGATACACGGATGGACGATTCAAAGCCTGAAGAAGCGGTTAATGCCAGAACACTAGAGCCTGTCAAATACGCCAAAGACGTTAAAAAGGAGGCTACTAAAGGGCCGCCGGAGGACAAGAAACCACTACCAAAAGGTGCTGTGCCTGGAGTTTCGTTCTCTGACGCGACGAAAGCCAACGAGCAAGCTGGGAAGGATGTGGACGTCCGGAGGAAGTCCAGCTGGGGATCGTTTAATCGCGTCGTTCTGTGCGCCATCGATGCCAGTCCCTGCGCCAGATATGCTTTCGAGTGTGAGCCTATGGCTAGACATTTTAGCACTGAACACCAAAGATTATGCTGGGCTCTGCTGTAGAAAATCTCAATCAAGCAACCAATCAATCAATCACTGAAACTTAATATAGCACCCCTTCAAGATATCTACTCAGAGGTGCTCCCGAGCCGACTACGGCTAAAAAGTGCTGTTTTCAGTAATGAGTAGAATGTAGATGAGGAGGTTTGGGGCAGTAGGTGAAGCTCTTGGGGTACGTAGTCAATTTCATGTGGCTGGATCTACCACTGCAAAGTTTCTCAAAATTCTCAAGGCTACGATTAGGCTATTATGCATTCATCTTGCTTGCTTTCGTTTAAAGTGTTTGTGTTGGCCAAGCAGGTTATAGGCCTAACTGCACGCACCCGACCAATTTGCTACCTCGAATATAACAAGAAGCTGAAGATATCGCTGTTCTATTACACTGGAAGTAGTTAGATTTTCAATTATGGTGTTAGTTATTTATGCCCTGAGGTACTTTATTCCCCCAATGGACCATTACGGTTGTTAATTTTTGCTTCGTCGATTATTACCACTTCCGTTTCAGGGTATTTGAATAACGTGTGGCATAAGGACGACCTGATTATTCTCGTTCACATCCCAGAGGCGCCGATGCTACCTCCGTTTCACTTCAAAAGTAAGTATACAGTACTCCATTTTTACATCTTCACTGTGGCGGTCTACATTAGGCTTTTGTGTATCGAAGATTGGTAACTAATACATCAGTTAATCATCTCCGTTCGATATATCACAGCTTATTCTTATCTACGAATCTTTTAGCTACAATATTATTTTAATTGGCTAGCAGTTTAAAGACGAGACGCTACAACAAACAGTGTTAAGAGGGAAGTTGGGATACTTCGGGCAGATGGATTGGAAAAGGAAATGCTGCTGGCATTTGGAGAGGGAAGGAGAAGACGAGAGCGCCTACGGAAGAAATGGATGGACGACATACATGATAAAACCGTAATGAATGTGGCAGAATTAAGAGACATGACATCGGATAAAATGCAATGGAGGTCGTTAGAGTTCAAAGAAATGACAGCACAAAGTGAGCAGTTTCATTAATCGTGTCCATCTCGTCTGTGTGTAGGCGGCGGCGGACAAATATCCTTGCGGTCCTGCAGTTATTTTTAGCCTTGTTCATCCCAAATATCCAATATAGTGCAGGGCAGGAATTTTTTTAAGATATTCGCTCTCTCAGAGCCCCATCGGCCGACTCAACTATAAGGAGCGAACTGATTGTTTAAAGATGAGAAGGGAGAGGACTTATTTTATATGCCGTGGATGAGAAAATGAAGTCGCTAGCACTTCACACCAGGGCTGCCCATCGTCGATAGTTCAAGGAATGCTCTTTGTCATTTCCCAGTTATTCAGAATATTTCAGATTCATTCCATATCTGTTATTGTCGCACCCCCATCATAGGCCTAATTAAGAAGGTTAGTTCTGTAAAGTTGCTGGCATCTGGATGAAATACGTGTCATTTTTAATTACTTGTGCCATGTGAGCGAAATAATACCTGTGATGACATTGTTTTCCTTTAGCCGGCATTCACCCACCGATGGAGGAATGGAAGAAATCGCTCGACAAGATGAATACCAAGATGCGCAAACTGGAAGAAGAGTTCGAAGGCGAATGCATCAAGCGAAAGGCAGTTCTTCTTCAATTCTCTTTCAGTAATTAAGTTCTATTCTGGGCATTCGATGGCATTTAAGTGGTTAATTAACGTTCAGACTGTTAGTCGATAGAGCATGGGTTCCAACATCCAATTCCCACTATATATGGCAGAAATCACACCCCATGGTCAACACCGCTATGATGAGTACACTGACCGTACACTGCCGGTGGGGAGATGAGACTGCGAGGGAGAGAACTGGCCACCCGCATTCATATGCCAAGGCAAGGAACACGAAACTGCTAGCACTTCACACCCATGGCTGCCTCAGAGCCAGAGGCTGATCATCCCCGCTGACAACAATTAGTATTAAAACCATGAACATAGCGCCATCTGTCAACGGGAGCCCAATAGTCTGTAGTTGTAGGCCATACAATGTAGTTGAGCGCATTTTAGGTGGCCTACTGTATAGATAATCTTTACTTAGCAGGACTATTATAGGGCCTACTTGTCCTAAAATAGTGTGTTTGTGAATACACCATGTGCGGTTGATTTGTTGGAAGTGTGTAGTGTCAAAACTGTCAATTAATTTCCTATCTATTAGTGGAGTGAGGCATGGTGGCCGATTGGTTAGAGCGGTCGGCCCGTAACACTCAGTGTACGCCGAGTGATCGGGTTCGACTCTCGTTCGAGGTGTCACTGTGTAGGACCTTGAGCCAGTCCTTCGCGCACAATTTCTCTGCATTACAACTGCAGTTGCGTGGTCGAGACGTGTGTGCGCTTTCGTGCAAGACTTGTCTTGTTAAAGCGCGTTATAAATGCCGAGTTGTATTGTATTGTATAGTTCAGTTACAGATTACAGTTAGAGTAATATTTGTGATAAACATTTCTGAGTATCATATTCACTGTTTAATTGGTGGCCCTATGTACTGATAATTTTCTCTATCTGCCCTCTCCTCTCTTCTTCCACAGTTGAAGTATAAAGTACGCGGCGAATCTTACAAGCAACCGGGTGAAGGAATTTGCGTAATCGCAGAGGACGAACAGGCGGACTTGATCGTGATCGGAACGAGAGGAATGAGCGCCATGAAACGAGCCTTCATTGGCAGCGTCAGTGAGTTCGTTGTGCGGCATGCCGGAATTCCGTGTTTGGTCGTTCGTGCCAAAAAGCTGTCGTAAACAGTAACCCCCACTGATGTCAGGCATTGTGCTACTGCGGAACGGTGTTTGTGCTTGGCACTGCACTGTGCTTGGCATTGCATTGTGCCTGGCACTGAATTGCGCTTGGCACTAAATTGTGCTTGGCTCCAAATTGTTCTGTGTAATAATTTCTATTGCTATTAATTGATTATTTTTCTAAATTGCTTTCTGTACTGTAGACTGTGCTGGCTACTAAATTGCTCTTAGTGTTAAATTGTTCTTAGCACTAAATTGCTCTTGGAACTAAATCGTTCTTAGCACTATTTTGTTCTTAGCCCTAAATTGTTCTTGGAACTAAATTGTTCTTACCACTAAATTGTTCTTGATGCTAAATTGTTCTTGATGCTAAATTATAGCTGACTTATAATGACTTTTATGTTTGCTCGAATTAGTTTTAGAATTCTCAAGCACTTGAATAATAATTTTTTTAATTTTTTTAAAAATTCGTTCTTTTGCCATAGGCTAGTGAATTCTCCTGACCTCGAAGAGATGAAGGACAGCCCTTAAGCAGTCACTGGCATGAAGAGTAAGTAAGTAAATAAGTATTTATTTTCTTTACTAAAAATGCCTGCAAACACACAGCACATACATGAAATGGATATACAAGCGATAATTCAAACAGTTGAAACAAGCAACTAATTATCGTGTCGTATAGGAGACAAAGTGAGTCCAGTTCTGAATCTTTATTTATCTTGCTGGATGCATAAATACTGCATACAGCCCGTGACACGCCTTAAAACCCTTAATAAGCGGTGAAGGTCAGCTATAGTAGGCCTAAGCAGCTACAGTTGGTTAGCCAATCGTCAATGACACGCGATAATCATCCCCGTTAATAAGAGTGAGAGTGGGTGAATACCTCTATACATGCAGACTGATGATAATCTCAGAAATATAAGCCGTGAAGATGTCAATGTCGCATAAAACACCCATTATTTACAACAGCCATTATATATCACGTGGTATCAAATTGGCTTCTTCATTCGTCAACAAACTGCAGGTATTGGAACGAAAGCAATATGTCAACCCGCTAAAAAAATATATTTTACAGGTTTAGTAACACTTAGCCGACATGCAGTGGCGTAGCTAGAGTAAACGTCACCCGGGGCGGTCCGTTCAAATGTACCCCAGTGACCCCACACGACCCTATGCTGAATGGTTAGGTGTAGCTAAATTTTCATACATACTCTACCTCTATAGGTAGGTTTCAAAATTCATAGGTCACGGAAGAAACTTGTTATCAGATATTAAGTTATTTTTATTTATACTTTATTTTCTGTTTTTTAGTCCTATAAATTTGACGAAAATTTCATAAATGTCCATTGTAGTTTGTAAATGGTAAACAACTGCTTTGTCAAATGTACATCCTTGCATCTTGCGGACTGTACATGCCCAGCATAATATCAATGGAAGCTGTCTTCTTTCGACAGCTTCCATTGATATTATGCTGTCGTCGACGTTCTTTCATATAATTCGACAAAGCCATGGTCGTCATTTATTTCGAACATTGTTCGAAATAAATTATAATAAAAATATAAGAAAAATGACTCACCAAAAGAGCTGTACTCGCTCAGACAATATTTTCGACGGTTGATAGATTCAAATTCAAAATATGTGACGTCATAACGGTCACATTTCCTGTGTTGGTTGGGTTTTTTTCACAATTCTATTTTCAGACTATTTTCGCACCTTAGCCTGGCTGAAAAATTTTGTTGGAGGTGACGTAGTGTCACCCTCCATATGCTGTCACCCGGGGCGGTCCGCCCCTCGCCCCCCCTTAGCTACGCCACTGCCGACATGGACACATCCATGCACACCTACATTATGCGCATACAACCATGCATCATATTTACACACATACAAACATGCATATATAATTTGGGCGAGCTTATGGTCTACATTGGAGGGGGCAATTGTCTTAGTCGGGAGAGGATTTCGTCCGCGGGAGCAAATGACCGGGGTCAAATGTCCTACACTCGTTTGTGGACAATAGAACTTGTTTGCTAAAACCCTGGAGCAAGGCGTCTCTCAGTAGGTCTACAGTTCGTGTTTGTTACTTCATATGTTAGACCATGTAGGCCATATGGCCTAATTATAGGCCTAATCTGCACGCGTCTCAAACTTTCGGTAGCATATATCAAGATTTATTGCATACAAATCAGCTGCTGTCATTTCTGTTTTTCTGCCGTCGTTATTTCTGCGTAAGCTAACATCAAACGCTGCGCCAAATATTTAGCTACTGAGTTGAAACCTTGAAGGTCTCTGGCCTCTGAGTTTATAGTGTTTTACGATATGCTATTGGCTTCCCGATCCTCTATTCTTCAGTCTTGGCCCTTGGGACTGGCACTAGTAGCGGATTTATTGTCGCGTCTGAAGATGTCTTGAAATATAATGGCGGGAGCCCGAGGCATGATCAATTGGGTAGCTGATACAGCTGGCTTTCAGAGTCGCCAGTCAACCATAACGCGGGTTGAATAGAACGCTACGTACCTGGTTTGAACAACACCGAGCCCGTTCTATCCGGTCAAAACCAATCTGATTGGTGGTTACAGTAAATGTAGCCGAGGTCGAATTCAAGAGTGGACGGAGTGGGTAGCGGTGTGTTGTGGCGTTCGGAGTGCTCATGTTAGCGGCGTGCGTTGGCGTGGCTGGAGCTCCGAGAATCATTTTCGACCAATATCAAAGCGAAGGCAGATTTTCGGACTTCGCAAGCGACACCAGTTGAAGACCTTCCCACCTGAAATCAACATGAAGACGGAGAAGGTTTCGGGCGAAACGTCCTGGTAGGAATTTTGAATTATCTCTGCAAAATGTCAGTGTTATGACGTCCTTGATGTCATCGTTCGAAAGTATATTATTTTGTTCAGAACGCGGTTTAAACTTCCGTTCAATATTATGATTGGTAGAAAATTTTGTGTAAACATAAATCAAAGAAATATCTAGCTGGTGAGCAGAAGTATACAACAGTGACACGAGTTTCTTGTATACAGGCGCCACACTATGTGGTAGACATTTAACTGAAGAATGTTGTTTAATTACTTTGTGCTTAGGCCAAAGTCAGCAACTTATACAACAAAGGGGCCCTAATGTCTGATAATGACTACTTTACCATGAAAGATTGTAAAATGTTAAAGGCATCTCTGTATTATGGGATTCATTATGTTACAGCAAGGTATATTATAGGCCTATATGAAAAGTTACAGGAAAGTATTGGCCTATTTGTAGGTTATTAAAGTACCCAGTTCAGTGTACAAGGAAATTGTAATCTTGTAAGTTTTGAAACCCAAAGAATTAAAAATGATCAAGTCTGTCACAGGAGAATGGTTTAGAATACCTGATATATGAGATATATGAGCTATAAGCACCACAGGCTTGTACTAGCTTTAGTAATTGCTCAAAACAATGATGATTAACGGTTTCATGTTGATTGATGACTTGTGTTCTCAAAATATGATTCAGCCATGACCGCAGGGTGACCAGTGGACAGATTTTTCCAACCGTTCTGAAGGAAGGATGGCTAAGCAAACGAGGTAAACAGTTTCACACCAGTTCTCATTTATAAGTCACTTACCATGTTAGGATGATGGCGGTGGTTGTTGAAGTTTAACGACACTGTGTGATAACAGAGATCATTAGCGGTGCCCTCTTCCTCCATGCATGCTTTGGACTGGCACTGCCTGAATCATTGTTAAGATGTTTGGCAGGGTTTTCATCAGTATATGTCCTGGTTTCGTTTGTTGTCCTTCAACCAAAAGTGTTTCTAGAGTGGCACTATATAAATGCTTGGTTACATTATATAGAGTCGACAGGACCATGCCTTCAGTAATACCACAATTAAGCAGATTACAAGGAAGTAATAAACTGTGGATCCCATCTAAATCGTTTGAAAATAGTGGGTGTTGGGGCCTACTTTTTAAGCAGATAAGCCTTCTTTTGACTGTCTGTCTATGTTACCCATGGATTTTTTGACCTGATACTAATACCTGATACTTATTTGACCTGCCTTTAAATTTTGCAGATTATGATATTAAACGAGTAGAATTTTTCTCGCAGGTGAGCGCATGCCGATCTGGAAGATGGAGGAGTATTTTGCGCTGACGGAAAGCGGAGACTTCTTTTCATTTGCATCGAAACCAGACTCCAGTCTTTGTTGTGCAGAGCCAAAACAAGCCTACGTCATACGAGGTATCAGAAATAGGGCATAACCGAGTAGACAATTTCCACCAAGTACCGAATCCGAGTATTTAAATGAACTATTTGCCGGATCCAGGTACGAGCCGAATATTAGCGGTAAATTTGGCAACGATTACCATCCATAGGCAAAGCATGGTTAACCTGCCACGTGCACAGTTATGGAGAACTATCTATAGCAATATTCTTCATGTAGCGTATTGTCGCACTCTAGGCTATAGCAATATATTTATTATTTAATAACTTTATTTTTGAAAGAAATGTAAAACCTTGTTATAAAATTTGAAATATGAAGTTATCAATGACGTCTTTACTCTCTAATATTTACCGGAAAGTGGGTGAAGCCAATTCAAGCGGGAAATTACTGATTTGGTTGCCACCTGGGGAATACAACCAAAAGAAATCAAAATATATAAATTAACATGATCCTTATTTTAAAGAAAATTCAATGGAATTTCAAGTTCTTGTTTAATTAATCAATGGCTTATAAGTAAGTTCGTTAGTCCTAAATGTATCTGATGAAAAAATATTATTTTATCAAAAAATTATTTTTATCAAAAAAGTTATTTTTAGCTATTTGGGGGTGTAATATTTGCCAAGGCGAATACATCCAAATAGTCAAATATTCGGCCGAGGCGAATGTCCGAGGCGATTTCCGGTTATACCCTAATCAGAAAGGTCTTTTGAAACCACTGTTTAAGCAGATTTAGACAAACATTTGTCTTTCATTGGCCAAGTATGGAGTTTGCATCTCGAGTGCACCATGCACCATTTCTCTCCATTGGTATCTCACCTCTCACTCTTTAAAGGCGTTTCTTTTCCCCTGAGATTTCCATGAGAGCACTTCACACAATGAAGCAGTTCACATCTCTGCATGACATTGTGTGCATTAAAATATTTAATCATGAATTAATATTTTGTTGATTTATTTAGCAATTATAATATGTTGTGTAGATTTTGTTGATTTCTGTGATTTCGTTTTGCTTTTCATTCAGCTGTGCCATGTCTTGGACTTTTCACTGGATTCGACTACTACATGACTATACAAAGAAGTTCCATAGAGCAACACCTTGAAAATGGCAGCATCGACAAGGAAAATCTGCCACATTCGTTGTCGGACTTTCCTGGGTACCAGTCGAACGAGGCATCAGTGCGTGTCAAGCGAAACACCTTCTGCATCCGTCTTTTGAAAAAGGGGAAAATCGTTGAACGCATCTACCAAACGACGTCTGCAGAAGACAGGTTTTCTGGAATTTAGAATGTTGATCTGACAAGAATTTCTTGTTGGTTTATGTAACTGTTTTTTTTCTATTTACTTTAGTCACTCATTCACTTACTTACCGTATGGTAATAATAGTGAAAGTGGTAGTAAAGGTGTTGTGATAATGATTAAACGAATAGGGAAGGTATGGTAATAATAATGAAACATGTATCAAAGGTATGGTAATAATAATTAAACAGGTAGCACTGGTTTGTTAATAATGAGGTTCTGATGCCTTTATGTGATGGTTCAATTACATGTGTTTGTGACATTTGTTGGCTGTTGGTTTGTTTTAGAGAAGAGTGGATTAGAGCTTTCAGTGAAGTGAAGAAGCTGTTATCCATGAAACAAAAGGTGATTTATTCACAATTTTACTGATCGCAATGCGCTTTTCACAAATTATCTGGTACAATATATTGGTGCTATATAAATTTTCAGCTACAAGTGCAAATAAATTGGTGCTATATAAATTTGTATCTACAGGTACAATTACTACATTATGTCTTACGCTCTGTTTTTCCTTCCTTCAGACTCTGAAAGATTTCGAAGTGATTAGCGTTCTTGGTGAGGGTTTCTTCGGGAAGGTCGTCCTTTGCCGAGAGAAGTTGTCTGGTCACGCGTACGCCATGAAGCTCATCAAGAAGGCAAAGGTTGCGGGCTTTGTAAGTAACCCCAGATCTCTTCCTGGACCGATTTCTCCTTTCAATGTCTTTGCAGGATCTGGGCTTTCGATTGGATTCACTGTCGGACCCATTAGCAGAGAGGACCTGCCTCGTGTGGCTTCGAACTTCACTGCAATTGATTGATGTTTTTACATTAGAGAGACTGCTTAATAAATGTTTAAATATAATAATTATGATGATAACTGTCTGTCCTTAGACTGTTAAAAAGCAATTGAAATGTGTCTAAAATATATTTAAATAGCAGCACCCCGTTATGAGGACATTTCTCTTATTTTATTATATTAATAGTATCCTTCAAAATAAATTGAAACCAAGGCTGTTTGATCACTTTCTGTTCAAACCAAAAATGGTCCATTGATCTCGACAGCACTCTGCTGAACAACTTCCACAGAGGATTCGAGGCAAATATGTTACAATGAAATATAACTGAATAACTGAAAAGATGGTGAGAGGTTCTGAAATGGAGTGGTTGTTTCTTTTTTAGAAAGAGCTCAACCGTACTTTGGCAGAGAAACACTTTCTCCAGAAGCTCATTCATCCGTTCCTTATCGTAGGTTGAGGCTTTTCCTTATACGTTTACTTTTATCTGACATTACACATTACCTTGCCTAAGATTTGGTGACAGTACTTTGCTGACATTACTTTGCTGACATTACTTTGCTGACATTACTTACTTGACATTACTTTGCTGACATTGCCGTATTGACATTACCTTCCTGACATTACTTTCCTGACATTACCTTCCTGACATTGCTTTCTGACATTAAATTGTCTGACATCATCTTATCTGGCATATACTAAGAATACCTGGACGAGAGTTGTTTTATTCGGTGGGACTCGTTACTCGATTGTTAAATTGACCCCATGTTAAAGCAGAACAAAATTATGTATTCAAGCTTTCTCCCCTGAGGCGGTTACTGTGTATGTACCTTGAGCAAGTCCTTCAATTTCTTTCTAATGATTTCTAATGCATGGGGCTTTTTCTTCTTCTTGATATGTGTATGTCTTTACAAAGCATTTATTTTTTCCTGAAACATTGATTTCTTAATAAAGCATTGATTTCTTCACAAAGCTTTAATTTCTTCCTAGAGCATTATTTCTTCATGAAGCCATTATTTCTTCATGATGCATTAATTCTTCATAAGGCATAAATTTCTTCATGATGCATAAATTTCTTCATGATGCATTAATTTCTTCATGAAGCATTAATTTTCCTGAAGCACTTAATTTCTTTCTAAAGCCTTAATTTCTTCCTAAAGCTTTTATTTCTTCTTGAGAATTTTATTTCTTCATGAAGCATTTATTTCTTCATGAAGCATTTTTTACTTCTTGAAGCATTAACTTAGTCCCAAAAATTTTACTTCATCCTAAAACATGACCTTTTTTGACACGACTTTTGACTGCGTTGTTCCTTTCAGCACATGAAGTATAGCTTTCAGACAACAGACAACCTGTGCTTCATAACGGAATATCTTGGTGGAGGGGAGCTCCATCGCCTCGTTCACAAAGTCGGCCATCTCACAGAGAACAACACTCGCTTCTACTCATCCGAAGTGATCGTGGCCATTGGCTTCCTGCATCATTGTAACGTTGTCTATCGAGACCTCAAGGTCTCTGTCACAGATTGTCTTGCTAATTGAATTTTCATAATTAGGGCTAGTTTTATAATTTATGGCAATTGGTTGAGTTATGAAGAAGAGTAAAAGCACTGGTTATGGTGGTACTTAGAAAGTCACCAGAAATGGATAGGAGTCCCACTGCAAACTGGTTAACTTAGCAAGGGATTGGGCTGATATTTTGGTTTGAGTGTAAATTCTTAGAAGGATGACTGCTTTTCAGAGTGGAGTTAATTTAATGATGAATTCTTTAAGTGGGAAAATTAATTACGTGTTGCATTTATGTTTTCATAGTTGACTGCATAGGTATTAGCTTAATTAATTGAGCTATTAAGTAATGAATAACTGGACTGATTAATATCCTGTCATTGAGACGGTCTGGGAATGTGTTGTGAAGTTTGGTTATGTACAAATATTTCTGTTGAACACGATTAATGAAGGTTAATTAATCAAAAGATTAATCACTAATGTTTCAGTTGGAGAACATCCTGATCGATCGTGAGGGTCATATACGACTGGTTGACCTCGGTCTCTGCAAGGACTTGGTGTCGGCCTCACAGAAGACTAGGACATTTTGTGGAACACGCGGGTGCATGGCGCCAGAGGTTAGTGCAGGAATAACAACATTGATTTTTATAATAGTTTCATATATGGAACAGAAATTCAATGATTTATTTGGTTATCAGATCAAAGAGCGACATCGTACAAAGATTCACATAAATCCTTGTAGATTACACTGGAGGCCCAGTTACGAATTGGGGAAAATTATTATATATATTATTATTATTTGACTGTTTGTATGTATTTTATATTTAGTTTAATCCTACTGATTATCTATTCTACTGTTAGTCCGTCTGTTGGACCGTCCATTCGAA
Source organism: Bimastos eiseni (assembly GCA_959347315.1). Lineage (NCBI taxonomy): Eukaryota > Metazoa > Annelida > Clitellata > Crassiclitellata > Lumbricidae > Bimastos > Bimastos eiseni. The sequence goes on along the minus strand of OY365812.1, from coordinate 39,537,843 downwards.
TCAGAGATCCTTTCTCCATCTGACACACAGTGAGAAAATATCATAACAAAAGACGTTGGCTTCGTTACACAGTTCATGACACGTTTCATTACATTTCTGTTTGTTTGTATTATTAATTACTGTATTCTTAAATGTGTCATCTCTGATGATTTTTTCCAGGTTCTCGATTACGATCTCTATGGTTTATCAGTTGACTGGTGGGGAGTTGGGATCATCATGTATGAAATGCTCTGTGGTGAGCTGCCCTTCTCCGACTCTACGATCCAGGGACTTCTCGCTCTGATCAAGAATGAAGAGATCAAGTTCCGCTACAGCCTTGGGAACCACACCACAGATCTTGTCCGATCGCTGCTTAGAAAGGATCCACAGCTCCGACTCGGTTGTAGCGAGACAGACGTCCAGGAGGTTCAACTGCATCCGTTCTTCAAGGACATCAGTTGGGAGGATGTCATGGCCAGAAAGGTAATTGTATATGCTAGTTTCTATAGCGTTTATGATGACGGCACTATAGAAGTCTGTAGATTAGATCACCGTGTGCCTTTGACTGGCTCTCAAAACCTGCTCTGTAGGTGTGACCAGAATCTTCTAAATCTAAGATTTTTACACCAAAAACTCTTTGACTGCACAATAACCGGAATTCTGGTGATTGGGATTTTCCATTTCTATGCAGAAAGTGAAACCAAGCTAGGCATTTTTTGTCAACCAGAGCACTGAAAGTGAAACTAAACTAGAGGATTTTGTCAGCTGCTACACCAAAGTGCAACTAAAAAATTTTTGTAACCTTGAATGTCTTTGTTTTCACAAAGCTGAAGCCCCCGTTTGTGCCCGAACTCTCCTCTGACGTCGACACTCGATACTTCGATGAGCAGTTCACCGCCGACCCGATCGAACCAGCCATGCTAGACGTCATCGACGAAAACCTCACCTCGCTTGAACGAAACAAATTTGAACGGATTTCCGATTACTCTGAGGAGTCTGACGGCTAGCGCCACCTTGGGAAGAGGAAGGGAACCTTGGTCTTAGTCAACCATGCATCTATTGAGCTTTCATGGATCGTCAATTTTTCCCCACGTCTTTTGGCGGCTTGTTTGGGGTTTTGTTTTGTGGCTATGTTAAGACATTAAAAAAGATAGACTCGAGCGTCTCGTCGTCTGTTTTAATGTGTCCTGTTTTGTTGCTGGTTTATTAAAAGCTGTAATGTTGCATTGCTGGGAATGGAGTCATGAGTGAGTGGCACACATTCTATGGTCGCTTGCATTTTTATGTGATAATCAAAGTTTTAAAACCTGTGAGAACAGATCAAGTTGTTGCCTTCGCTATATTTTTGTCTTTCAATATTTGGACCAATTCTTTGACCAAAGGCAACAATTGTGTATTGCTCAAGATTTTAGCATAGCAAAGAGTTTTTAGCAGCTTTTATTTGTATGACATGAATTGGAAGCGGTTTTAAGCAAAAAAGAATTAAGCGGCTGCCAAGAGATTTTTCAGTGAATGAAATTGATTTTGGTCGAGTAGCTTAGGAGGGATTTAATTAAAACAATGTTTTCTCAAGTGGCGACATACATCCCAAAGCAAAACTTTTAATGTAATGCCAAAACCGCAATAGTAAATTAATTGAAAACCTTTATTGTTAGATCGTGACTTTTAAGAACACCTATTCTGGTAACCGACAATCTGAGTGAGCATGATAATCTGACCTGGGAATAATATGATTTTTTGGTGTTTGTTCAGCATTAACGGCCCAGCGGATTGTATATAATTGCTCAACTAAGACGTTGTTTTAGGAGGAGCACAGTTTAAGATGAATCTGTAAATAGCAAGTAATCCGTTTTAGATTAATATGCTAGCTAGTTGTGAAACCAGAAATTTTAATCCAGTGATTAATTCTGATTGCGATTTCATTCCCTTAGTCTCGCAATAATTATGAGGTTGGGCGGCCACTTCCCTCCATTTTCATGTGATCTGCCAGGAGATATCCTAGTGGATGATGAAGCCAAGTTAGCCAGGACTTTGTTTAACTGAAATGGTTGCAGACCTCTTAAGTTGGATGTAAAACACAACACGTGTTCTAACTATTTTGAAAATGGAGTTGTTGGTCTAAATACCATGGACTGATTTAGTTGCTAGCTTTGGGAGATATGGCCATCAAAGTAATTGTTTAAAAAATAATCTGCTTTCTCACACTTTCATCTGCACTTGGGGCCTTGTGTTATGCTGGGCTGAAAACCAAGAAGTTTTGTACAAACTGAATGTGCAGTGGTCAGACATCGAGTAAGAGGATTGGTATCAGACCCTTGCAGGTCTAGGCTGAGAAAATGAAGGTAATGTTTATTTTAAATGAAGGTAGGTAATGTTTATTTTAATCAGAGATTTTTACAATACATGTAAATACGATTTTTAATAATGTACATAATTGCCTTTTGAGAGTTTTATTAGAGGTTCGATTCTTCGCTGAGAAGAGGCTGATGTGGTATTGCATTTTAATGAAGAGTTTGATAGTTCAATCCCTGATAAAGGCTGTATTGTAATCACATGTTGAAAGTTGGGATTGGAGGCACTAAAGATATGTGAAAATATTTTAAATGTTGGCATTTTGTGAATTTGTGAACAATGTCTGTATTTTTTTTACATCTGCAATTGGAGTGGTAGTACACATATCCTAAGCGTAGAGATGTTCTTCTAAATGGCAAGTTGACTTTTTTTAAATATACTTTTTTTAAATATGTATGCTGGAGGTCTCTGTTGCACCAGATTATTTCTACCTTATAATGCAGTTATTTTTTAAATCTCAGTAAAAAACTAATTTATTTTTACTATGATCATAAGAAAGACATCCATATAGTCTTGTGATGCAGTCCTTTAAAAAAAATCAACCTTGGAAATTAAATTTCCCCAGGTTGCTCCGTCTTTTCGATAAATTCCCTGTCCTTTCCAGACCCCATAATATGCGGTCACAGTATGACCGAGGTGGATTGCAGCCAATGCCTTCAGCTGCCAATTTGCCTTTGTGTCTGTTATGTTACTTTGAATAATTTGGGTTATGAGGTTCCGGTCTTCTGCGAATCCTGTTTCATTGTGTTTATGAGATCCTGGTGAATAAGGAAGATGAATCGTAGGCAGGTTATCTGAAAGAAATAGGAAAATCTATTTTATTACATATAAATACTTTTAATACTTTTATTATCAAGTAACCAACTAAAGGAAAAATTGCCAATTATTGGACTAACGAGCCCTAAGGTTATGTTCAGAGAGGTTACAGGATCAAGGCAAGGCAATGTAATGTATGTATGGCTAGGTACAGAGATCAAAACGACACACAATGAAATTCTTCACCAGGACTCAAACCAACAATGCTACTCTACGTATCAAACCGTGACTTTATAGAGCACCTTGAAAAGAAGCACTCTGCTAACCAAAATGGCTACAAGTTCATTAAAGACAGTTGTCAATAATAAGTTACTACTACTGACAAACTCTACACATGGATTTATGTATCGAGACACTTACACAAAAGTGCTGCATTCTGTAGACCTATTGATTGGAAGGCAGATGATCTGATACATTGGAAGACAAATCCCTTCATACCTCAATAACAGTGTTGTTGTGAAGCAGTTGTTTGCTTCCAGGTAGAACTGGCTGTGCGTCGACATATATCGGTCTCTTCCCTTCGTTCGTTATGTAGAATTCTCCCGTGTTCCACAGTCGAATCATCCCCTGGCGTCGCGATATCTTCCACGCCGGTCCCTCCAAAGAAAGATCGACATCAATCTGGTTGTCCTTCGTCGATCGGCCTAGCGTGATCTGTAAAACCATCGATCGCTTGTTACATCCAGCGCAAAAGAAGAGTCACCAATTCATTGTTAGTCACTTTAAAATTTCTAAGATATTCACCATAAAACATCCTTCTTTCAATCTAATTTGTTAACCCAGAAATATTCCATTTTATAAATTATTTAGTTCTCTGAATTGCTTATAAACGTTTATTTCCTAAGTTAATTTTCAATTAAATTAGTTTATTTTCAATTCTTTAAATGACTCGTTTACATTTCATAAAGAAGCAGTTTATTTAACAAACAACATGTTTCCAATAAATTTATTTGATAAATTACTCCAAAAATTGTCAAAAACATTTCATAAATGACTTTTCAATCAAATCAAGTTACTGACCTCCTTGGAGCGCATCAAATAGCGAACAAGTCTACCACGAATGACGGCCAAAGTTAGGTTGTCAAACTCAGGTGGACTGATTCCTACAACAATTTCAAAACATCGATTTAACATAATATTAAGATATTTATTCAAACTTATTTAAATCACTTAGCTATTTCCAAATAATAAGAGATTTTTAGAATTTGTCACATTCCCTACATGGCAGTAAAATAGAAATTAAATGACTGAACTACTAGTCATGACTGAGTCATGACTTCTTAAGTCATTGTCACCTGTGACGTGTTCCACGAGGACGTGCCACTTTGGCAGTTCCTGTTCAAGAAGTCGAATCTCTTTCTTCTGCCTCCGGTCGGTGACTGTCAGCTCTAAAACGACAACATAATGAAACTAATACAGCAATTTATTAAGCACCTCTATGTATAGCCAAGCTACATTACAAGACAGCACAAGAAACAGGTTCAGCATGTTGTTTACTGCACTCGAAAATCTTTCAGATCAGTGCTTCTCAATCTTTTTTGGCTATGGATTCATTTTATCATAAAAAATTAGATCATAAATTATTTCAGATAAAATTAAATGACTTCTACTAGGAGTCTAATAACACATACAAACAACACCATTGTCCAATTTCCTCATGGAAACCTTGCAAGGTTAGCAAAGGTGCCATATAAATAGCTGGATACACATGCATAAAATAAAGATATAAATCAAGATTTCAGAGCAATAAAAAAATTATAAATAATAAAGATGATGATAAATATAAAACTGGTGATGATAAAGGTAAAAGCAATGATGACATACGATGACGGTGACTCACCATGTTCTAATTCCTCATTGGCTGGACCTCTAGAATCAACAGAGAAAGCACATCCATGATTATGTAATCAATTCTAAATCAGTGGATTAATCTATCTAATTAGTACCATTAATCAACAGATTAACATGAACTAATTATCATGCAGCATCATACGACACTTTAAATGGACAGGCGTTGAGTCATGATTTGATCCATGCAACTTCACATCAAACAGGTGCCATATCAAATCAAGATCCAGGTGGTTTCGGTGTCAGGGTAGAATTTCTGGATCAGATCAGAATTTCTGGGTCATCGGTGGAAATTTATATAGTGTCCCCATAACTCTGGAAGAGTTCTGAAAAGGAAAGCAGATGAAAACAGAGAAGCTCTGACTGACTTCAATTCTTCGTCGTCTAACATGTCTTCGGCATCTGAGAAGTTCAAGACGTGATCACCCTTTGGCATCGGTTGAACTGTAAAACAACACAATACTTAATATTACTATTATTACTATAATCATCATCATTACATTAATATTATCATCAATATAATCATCACCGTTGTTATCATCAGTATAACATATTATTATCATGACACCAATATTATTATTAATATAAATCATCACTATTATTGTTATTTTTGCTGAAAAAATACTGATCCTCGGGTTGATAAAACTATTCTCCGGAGAGAGAGAGAGACAGATGGTTTTATGGAAAGACTTATCCCTCGCAAGATCCAGCAGCACAAACGAACCACGGAACGCAATAGCGTTAAAACGTTGTACAGTGACTGACAAGCACTGAAGAAGGTAGCTTGTCTCTCTTGGGTCTCTGGTTACTATAGTCATCATCGGCATACTATTATTATTATCAGCATATTCTTAATATTACCATATGTTTGTCCGTCCTACGGTGGTAAAAATTTGTCCCCATTCCATCCTCTGCACTTCCACCCTTCTCTTAATTATCATTGGTTATTATTACCACTCTATTATTCTTCTACGATAATTATGATCAATATTATCATTAGTGTTAGTATTATCATTAGTGTTAGTATTATCATTAGTGTTAGTATTATCATTAGTGTTAGTATTATCATTAGTGTTAGTATTATCATTAGTGTTAGTATTATCCTTAGTGTTAGTATTATCCTTAGTGTTGTATCTCCTGGCTAAAGAAGACCTTCTAACCTCAGAAGAATTCAATAAGAGCCCTTTATTATTAAGAGGAGACCCTTCTTAATTCAGAATACCCCCTCCTGATTTCAGAAGCACCTAAAAGACATCGCCTCACAATCAACCACTATCCCAGGCATCTCCACACGTACGCCACCCTACCTGACTGGTCCGGAAGCAGATGGTACTGCTTCATGAGCAGCCAGTGGTTGTAGAGCGCCTTCGCGGTCCGACCCGGAAGAAACGTCAGCGGATTCTTTTCCAAGAGATCTTCAAAGATCTCGACGCTGTGTTGTGTAGTCTAGGGTAACGTAAACAAACATTTATATAGCGGAAACTTAAGAGGAAACTTGTATAATCTTCTGCCGTCAGGCTTAAAAGGTGCCATACAAATTTTCTTAATGAATGACTCATCATCACAATGCCCAAAATATCAATGGTCGGTAATTGGAAGTAAAAAATTGACATCTATCAGAAAACACAAGTCAAAATGCATAGATCTGGTCAGTCTAGAGTAGGTGGCAATAATTAATAATAATTATAATGACAGTGATGAGCAATAATGATTTAAAACATGAAGCACACTAACAGTTGACAATAAGTAATAATAGTAATACTATTAAGAATATTAGTAAAAATAATTATATATATAATATTTCTTATTATCATTACTATTGTTACTTCATCAAGACTGCTGGAGATGCTCCTGAAACTTGCTGACCGTGAGGTGATGTCTTAATAATATTATAATTTATTATTATTTTATATTGTTGTTTATTTTTACTATTGTGTTTCTGAGCACATCAATGCAGACGAGACACCTAAGGAATTGTTTATCCAAAATTTCGTAATTGTGACGGATCAAAAGTACCTCGGAAAAACAGAAAATAACGGTAACAATAGTATGTAATAGGATGGTAATCAGCCATAAGTAATTGGGAACTTATGTAGCTCCTCTAGTAACCCTGTGGCTGCTCACTGATGGTATGGTGGCAAGGCTCTTTTCCTCATCTCGGCTGAAGAGGGCCTTGGAATGAACGGCCGCCGTCAAGTCTGGATGTAGCTGTTTGATTGCCTGCAGTGCCAGCCTGTCAGAGAAAACAAAAGCAAAAGTCACTAAATGAAACCAGTTCAAGACAGCAAAAAGAAAGAGAAAGTTTAAGCTCTACACTATGAAATGACCCCTTATATTGTCTCCCGCCACTTTCACCAACCCTGTAACGAATACCCCTCAGGCCGAACTATCGGTCCCTTTGGGACTTCCCTGTTGTCCTAGCCAAATCTCTATTTAATACTACCGAGTCATTCTGTTACTGCTTGATGTTATCTTGGTTCAATAAAAAAAACCTGATTGCTTGATGCACTAAAAATGAAACTGAGCAAAAACTGCGACAAAATGAAAGTCACAAAGTGGAACCGAAACACAAAAGAAATGAAATCCAAGACATCAAAAATCGATTATTCACAACAAGAAACCAAAACTGATCAACAGTTGAGACGACAAAAGAAGAAAAACGAAAGTGAAACTGAAACCGATTCTGAATTCTGGCTGCGGCTTACTTTGATAGTATTGGGTCGTAGAGAAGCGTGTACCATCGTTCCTGAATCTCTCGTAGCGTAAACTTACAGGAGAACTTCACTCCGAGGAAAACGGCCATCAAATCACACGTCTGAACAAATGCATAGATATAAATATATCAATACTTAATTATCTATATGTATGTAATGTATATCTCACAGGCAATGTGTGAAACTAGGGATATTTTAAATCACCGATTTAGAGTTACGGTCAGGATTAGGGTCAGTGTATGGTCATGGTTAGGACTTGTGCAGGGCTAGGGGTTTTACAAATTTCCCAAGCATTTCACAAATTGCCTAGGGAATTAGATTTTATAAAATCCATGCCTTCAGACACTGCCTTTAACATATACATGTATTTATATATGTGCATGCAAAGTATATGTTTGTATATGTGTGTACACATATATTAATGTGTGTGTATGTATGCTAGTAGGTATGTACAACGTCCCTCCTTTGGCCTCGACCGAGCTGTGGTGCAATAAAAATCGCCCTATTATCATTATGTGCATTGTATATGAAAAAATTCATCGTTTCTCTCGCATCTCTATCAGCCAATGAAGTATCATCAAAAGCTGTTCCTCCTTTTATGAAAGCATTCTGGCAGATCAGGTAAGGCTTTCTATGCATACAGGTAAGTCCAGGTGTGAAGAAGCAATCAACCAGAAAGAACCCACCTGCTGAACGGCTAAGATCAGAGCCAGGTCGTCCTGCGGCTTCCATCGTCCAAGATCTTTACCCGAGCCAGAGAAACTCACCTATAGGTGCATAAAAATTATGTCCTTATGACATGGCTAAATTAAGGTAATTCAAAGTAAGCTAAGGTAAGCCAATAAGTGTAGGCAAGTGAAGTAAAATCAAGGTAAGTGAAGGTAAGAAAGGTAAGCAGAGGCAATTTAAAATAAGCCAGGGTAAACCAAGATGAACTAAGATTATCCAAAGAAAGTAAAGGTAAGCTAAGTTAGATAAACCAAGGTAAAGGTAAGTCAAGAAGACTCAGTCAAGGTGAGTAGATTCAAGGTAATGCCTACCCGTGACTTCTTTGATCGCTTACTTGACGATTTTGACGACTGAAATAAAACATAAGAATTATTGTATAGAACATTAAAAACACAATCAAGTAGTACAAAATGACAAACAAATGTCTAAGAAATAATCAATATGATAAATGAGCTTTAGTAAACAATGAATGCCCACTTAGTAAACAGCTCATACATAAGTAGGTCCCCGTAGATTAAGCGAATTTTTTTCGTAAATTATGCGAAAATATGCTAAATTGCATAACCAACGGATCCTAATCATTAACAATTATGTTGTCTGGTCGGTAAACAATAGCCCCTATAGGCTAATAATAGCCTGGACAAGTCAATTATAGTTGACACTGACCGAAATTTCCTAACTTTATGCAATGATTTGAGAAACTTTACATCAAAAAATTTATGCGAAAATTGCCAATTTATGTGAAATCGCATAAACCACAGGGCCCTACTCAACAGCTCATAGTTAACACTGGTAAACAGTTCATAACAAACAACATTACTTAATAAACAATAAACTAGTAAGGAATGCATAATAAACACAACAAACAGCAACTCACCTTGTGCACTTTTTTCTTCTCAACCGCCGCAACTGGCAGTGGTTCCAGATGTTCCACGTCAGCATCGGTGGTTACCATAGGAACAGGTTTTGCTTCGATCGATGCCTGCTGCCGCAACCGCACCCTCTCTGACTTGACAAGGCTGCTCTCGACCAGCTCATCATCAAACTTTTTCCGCTTGATTGACCGTGTTGAAATACGGCGGCTGTTGATCGAAGTTTCACCCAGAGCTGCTGGGGTCTGGGAGAGACCATCACCTGAAAGCATGTAACCTATTGTTTTATTCTTATTGTTACTATTATGTATTATAAAATTTTTACCATTGGTATTATTTATTTTTTAATGCTACTGCCATTTATTTGTTTATTTTTATCATTACTATTATTTTTTATATTTTATAATTACTTTACCATTATTTATCTATCCAAGGTTAGTGCAATGATACGACTGCTACCAAGGAGTAATAATATAACTTGATTTTGCAAGGCGCTCCAGTCTGATTCATAACACCGCTCTTGGGCTGGGAGTTCCAACTAGTAAGCTTCTTCAGAGGTGATATATAAATGTTCAAAATGAACGAATGAAATTATTATTGATAATATTGTTCTTTTTACTCAAGGTAGATATGTTCCCTCAGGCTATGGAAAATTGATGCTGAGAAAAAAGTATCCTGATGTTGCAAGAAATTGCTTCCTTCCACAGCACCATCTCATACATGCACAAGTACTTAAAAACAACACTTCATTGTATGTAATATATGGACAATTGTGCTACTGCTACTTAAAAACGCAATGAGAATTAGCATGAAATAATATTGTCCATTCATTCGGTACCTTCGAACGTGACATCAAGTATTGACGAAGACCTTGAATGTCCCTCCATTCTTTCCTCGCCTGGAAATAAATTATTTCGATTACGAAAACCCGCAATCTGTACACTGTCAACATTGCATGCTCAGTTTCGCTAATGTCATAATCCCTAATTTCAATCCCCACTTTCAGTAATACCAATCTCTAGCATTCCCATTCACATGCCCTGTTAACGATAAGACCATTATTATAGCGCCTTGGTTGGCTCTTGCATGGAAACAACGCGTTAACTTATCTTTTCATTTCAGAATAACATTTTAGTCTTGTACTTGCGCAACATGAAGTGGGAATGTGTTGATCAACCACTGCCTCTTCCATTACCTGGCACACTAACGGTTCGACAATTAATTAATTAGGTGTACTCCAATGATCATGGTAGACGCATCTATGACGAGTAACATTGAATTTTCTTGTAAAATAGTACGCAGGGCAATATATTCCATTGAACTCTATCAACAATGTATATACCTATTCAAACTCTTGTTTCGGTTCTTTCACCAAAGATTTTCATATTAAAGCGCATTCTAATTATGGTGCTGCACCACCTCCGGCAGAGTTGATGGGACGCTGTAGTGTAGCGGTGTGTTCTGATGTTCTGTAATAGATGATTATGGTAACAACATGGAGCTCATGTTCGAATCTACCTTGGGAAAATTTATTACCTAAAATTGGACGTGAGGAAGTCAACTGGAGGCCAACTCACTCAACTAATCCAGGGATGGCATAAAGCCTATGGACTAGATTAATGAACTCACCAACACCAACATCATCATCTTCGCATAAATCATCATCGTCTATATATTGTTCCCATGGACTGGTTCATTACGTACAATACAATGCAATACAACTAGGCATTTTATTTATAACGCGCTTTGACAAGACAAGTCTTACACAAACCACTCTTCGCTACATTTTTAGTCATAGATCAGGGAGTATAGGTAGGTCTTCAGTTTTGTCTTGAAAAGTGCTACGGATGTGGCTTGACGGTCTGTAGTTAGGAGACTATTCCCTTCTGTGGGTTGAGTCCTGCGATTCAGAATGCACTGTTCCCAATTTCTTGTTAGTGCGAAGTATGAAATGGGCTCCCCGAGAGCTAGACCGATACGCCTCTTGCCGAGAAATTCCTCGCATGCATTTTACTGTTCATTGAAATCTGATTTTTTAAAATCCAATTGTGTGTAGACCTAATTCAGACCGAAATCAAGCTAAATTAATCTAAGAAACGTTGAAGATCTTTTTCATCCTATGTTTTAGGCCTATACTTTTTTATACCAAGACTGTTGTGACAAAATCCAAAGAAAAACTAAAAGCAAAAAATAAAATAAAAATAAAAAACAAAAATACCAACTTTTGATTTAAAAAAGTTTTTTGCACCTTTGTCCCAAGTGCCAGGAAGGCAAAACGCTCCCCATAAGACGCAAAAATGTTCACCCTCTAGGCCTACCTGAAATTGAGGGCGTTTGCCATTGTGCCCTCGGAACCCCCTATCTGGAGATCTGGTTACCGGAACAATGACACCTGCAGAGAAATTGCCTAATCTCTAATGAGAGCACGAAACCTTTACTGGTTCCTTGAAAATTGGGAAAACCATTCAGTAGGTGAACTGAATAACCAACCTGATATTATGAAATTATTATTAAAAACTACACGCTGACCTTTTCATAGGCCATAACCGGGAATAAATACGCATTTTTTGAGCGTTTGATAACAAAAGTAGCGTGTCTTGAGAAAGCCAATGAAACCTAGATAAGTCCTATTCATAAACTCACATAAAGTTTTATTTTATTTCTCATTTACAACGGACCACTAGTCGTACGAGAACCACCATTTTAAAACCGCTGCTTTATACTTTATCTTCGTTTGGGTGGCGATTATTACTATTTGCAAATGTAGTGGCATCGTAGCTTGGCATTAGGTCAGAAATCTGTTGCGAAATCTTTCGATATTTGACTCTTCCAGACGGAAGAAGCGAACTCGATGGAAATGCGAAAGTGGGTTGCACTTGGGGAGCGCCAGAAGCCTTCACTTCGGTGAAATTTCTACCATTCGTCGGCTTCATAAAAGGACGGGCAAGATCCTCAAACGTAGCGACCACCGGGATTTCCTTCAAACCGCGTCTGTTCGGATTCTCTTGTGAATTTGCGTGTTGAGCTTGTTGCTGACCATTTGGTTTGATCTCTCTTGGGCGACCGGAAGTGAAATCGTCGCGTTTCGGGGCGGTAATATAGCATTCGTGGTTTCTTTCGAGTTGCGACAAACCGGACGTCGACATTTCAGTGTTAGGGAGGAAAACGTCCCTGTCGTAAGAATTTAGGAGGCAGAGCCGTGTGTCGCTGGTGGCTCTCTGCAATTCGTCCAATGTGACAGCCGTATTGTCCGAAGCTGATTCAAAAATAGTCGCTGTCGGGAGGAGGCGAGGATCATTGGCGTTTGCCAAGCCATCCGAAGTCGGACGTACCTTTCCAATTGCGACTGGGTCCACGGCTGACAAAAACCGACGAGAACGGATCTCAACTGGGACCGAAGAGCCGCGATGCAGAACCGAAGAGCCGTGAAGTGGAACTGAAGTGCCGTGAGGTGGAACCGAGGAGCAGTGAAGCGGAGCCGATAAGCCGTGTCTTCCCGATACAAGTCTAGTTAGGTTCCTCAGTTCTTGAAGAGTCAGTTCACTTCTGGAATTGATCAGAAACGTAGATTGCGCGGCTGTGATCGAGTCGACGTGTTGCAGACTGCTCCTCGAGCATCGATGACTCAGTTGGTAGTACTTCAAGGATGGAACATTCGGCAGCCTGGCAGCTCGAGAGCAGATGTGGCACTGTTCTGGCGCCGCCGTCTTTGTTGCCAGAGGATTGCCCTCGACCGGTGACCATTCCAGGGTCATTTCGTGGAATAGGTTCTTGTCTGCCGGATCGGGGACTGCATGCGCAGAGATCTGTGGTCGAGATTCAACTGATGCGTGTACGAGACCTGAGGAGATTCTGTTTTGATGTTCGTTGTTTTGCGCGTCTATATCACGTGGTTTTTCGAATCTCCTTTTATCGTTTGTTTTTGTGGTGGCAGCAACAGGTTCTAGATAAATGGCTTTCTTTCTCGATTCATCAATCGTCAGACGTCCAGACAATTCTTCTAAGAGATGGTTTCCCATTATTGACTTCATTTGTGGTTGGCGCGTTGCACTAGATAAAGCGTCTGGCCTTGACACCTGTTCAACCACTGGGTGCTTGTGAGTTGCAACGTCACCTATGAGTATCGCTGAAGAACAGAGAGGTTTGTTCCTCGGGTGAGTATTTCCATCGGTTGTCATCCCTCTCGATAAGCTCTCTCTAGCTTTCGATATCGTCTCTTGTTCATGTTGTGTTTCCAGAAGATTTCCCTGCCCAACCTCGAACACCTCCTGTGCTCGCGTTTTTGACAGCGAGGCGTGACTGGGACGAACGAAAAATGTTTCGTTTTCTGGATAAACCGGACGTTGTGTGGCTCTCGTTGGTGCTTTGATACCAAGAGCATTTTCCGTAAGCAAAGCTCTGCTTCTTGCCTTAGAAGGTCTGATGTTACCAGAAACCACGTCAAAGGTTTTGGTGTCACTGCCAAGTTGTTCAGTCAATCCAACGCCTTCCGAATAGAGACGCTCACTTTTATCAGCAACAAAGTCTCGCAGGATCGAGTCAATCATTTCAGCGTCGAAATTGCAAGATTCATCTTCTGCGTCGACCGCCTCTTGTGGCAGAGCACCCGATAGCCCGATGCCTACATCCAAGAAATCTTCGTCGCAATTGAAACAGTTTTCAACATCGATTGTCGAGCCGTTGCCCGGTGCAGCACGATCCAATAACCACTGCTTGGCGTATTCTAGACTCGTGTTACGCCATTCAAGAGTTCTGGACTGGTCGAGCAGACTCAGATTTGCAGACGACAGCGGTTGGACGACGGATCGATCAGAGTTTGAATATGACTTTGATTCGTCGGCCATTATAAGTTTTGCCAGTTCTTGATCAATGTCTCTGAACGTTTCGTCCATTCCCAAGTCTTCCAAACGCCGAGCTGTCTGGTCGCTAACCTCTTCGTCTTCTTTCGCTTCTGTTGTATCGTATTTGTGCAAGGCTTCACGATCCCGATTCAGCGGATTTTCTACTACTTCGGCGAATAGTTCCCTAGGAACACCTTCTTCAGTATTATCTAGTTGATTCGCTGAACCGTGGAACTCCGTTGTGCCATTGTTTTGGGTGATCCGGTACACCCTGGCGTTGATTGTCGTGATGTCAATCTGTGGCAGATGGTTTCCAGGGGACGGATCTTGAATTGGTTTCACGTCGGCTCTTAAAGGAATCGCTGGTTGAACGGTTTTATTATCGATGGGCAAATCAGAAGCGACCCTTTCTGATGATCCGAGTTTTATCGCGACTACAGAGGTCTTGTTTATCATGGGCGACGAGGTTACTGCAGGCAGACTTGTACCAATCGCATCTGTAGGAAAGGTTTCAGTCTGTAGTGGTTTTGATTCTTTGTCATGCGCGGAATTAGCCTTGCCCTCATGCTGAATTGGTATGTGCACCACCCTGGGCTTTAGTTCTCCCCCCTCTGGTGTTGAATGCTTTCGTTGGCTATTTTCTAGCGTTCGATCATCTTGTGACAACAATTTCTCGACCAAAACTTCTGCGCTCTTCCATCCTCCCTCTCTTGAAGTCTCAGCCAAATCAGAGACCGATGGATCAGAACAATACTTGGCACATTGGCTCAAGTTTCCGGGCTCAGTGCTGGTAATGCCTACGCCATTCTCAGTGGTTTCGTCCTTATCGTCGGTTTTCGTTACCTGCATGGAGTAATCTCTCTGGATTTTATTACCAGATGTCTCATAATGCCTTCTCGCATTTGTAAACATTTTCGTTGTGACCGAAGGAATCTGTGTAATTTCTCGATTGTATGTGGTCTTGTTCCTTCCTCCGAGGTTCGTCGCATCTTCCCTCAGGTGTACCCACACCGAAGATCCAGATTCTCCAGGTTCTCCAGTCGTGATCTTCGACTCCGGTAAATTCTCGTCCGCAGATTTATGAGTCGTCGATGTTTGTACGGAGGACCGTCTATGCGTCGGAACCCAGATCCTGCTGTGGATTTTGTTTGACTTAAGGGAAGTTGCTGGTCTGTGTCTACTGTCGTCGCGGTCGAGGTGACTCGGAAGGAAGCTCCACTGATTTTCCAGTTGACCGACCATTGTATCGTGTTCATCTTGATGTGTGCTTTCCTGTGCGGTTGGATGGACTTCGCTCAAGGGAGACAGTGCATCGGGTTCGTATAGCGTGTTGTATTGCCAGTCCCCCGGTTGGGACAGCTTCGATGGCGTTTCCAGTCTGGGCTTCGGTGACTTTTTCTCCGTCAAGATTGAGTGAACAGGCAGAACAGCCTGTTTGTACTCGTCTGTCTTGTGTTCTTCAGTCCGTTCTGCTTCGATAGGTTTGCGGTTGGCTGAAAATGAATTCCACCACAAGTCACCCGTTGCGCGTGACTGCGACCCGGTTTCTCTTTCCTTTCCGTGAAGGCTCCTCGCAAGAGGATCAGCAAACTCAGCGTTTTTGTACTTGCTGTTGTAGAAGACTAACGGGATGTGCTTTGTCTTCTCCTCTTCTGTTTGCCTAGATACTCCGGCTTCTGCTGGCACCCCCACCCTCAATGTACACTTTGGCACCATCCCCGTCATCCTTGGATTCTTCGAAGATACATATTCGAGGCTCTGCACAGAGCTTCGTCCGGAGCCTAGAGATTTTACATCCTTCGGCGAGGAGGAGAAGGAGGAGGAATCCAGGATGGGTTGACTGGAAGCAATTGTGCTCTCAGCATCGCCTGCTGGCAGCATCTTGGACGATGTCCAAGTCTTATCGGATTGTTGGTTACAGTTGTTGAGAGAAAGCCCGCTCTTGGGTGGCTGAAGGTAACCATTTAGCGGAGCACATTGCCAGGAAATTCCAGATGGTGGGCGGTGAACGATGATTGGTACGCTGCCACTCCGATCCCGAAGCGGACGAGAATGCCCTGGAGTCTCGCTCTTGCTGACGTCGTTTACCTTCTGGCAATTCTCGATGTTGGATTCACTTAGGAATCTTCTGCTTTGAAACTGTTGAGGGTCTGTTGAACGGTTGTTATCCAAATTGTCTTCGAGTGTACTCTGTGCTCCTGAAGTGGACTCGACGTGTCCTCTGTCTGGGTCTATAAAGCGAATTGTGTCCGAATAACTTGTTATATTTTGATCGTTTTGCGATGAACGGTTTTCAGATCCGGAAAGATTGACTAGAGGGATAGATGGAACTCGGTTAGTGGTGTTATTCTCATTGATGTCGGATGGCTCACTGGTCTTGGGCTTTGACGCCGCCGTAATGTCGATACGCAACGGGCCTGTTTGTGGAGGTGCTGGCGAGTCTGAGACGGTGACGTCCTTAGATACAGAGTCCAGTTTGTCCTCTAAAGACGTCGCGATACGTTGCAAAGAACCAGTTGCGTCATCGTCCCGTAGAGAGCCGTACCGACGGTGCCATGATTTCTGTAATTCAAGAGGCTTCCTCTGCGTGAGAATAAGCGAATCGTTGAACTGGCTTCCACCGCCAACAGAACCGTCTGTCGATAGAGTTTCAGTGTTGCCGCTTTCACGACTTCGAGTTGTCTCACCGAAACGGTTTTTGCAATAGACATTCAGGCTTCTGGGAATCCCAGTTCCGATGAAGTTTGTCTGCAAGGCAAGACCTTCCCGAATCACTTCTGGTCTTCGAAAGTTGAGATACGTTGTGGTGGATCGCAGGACATCGGATTCGCTTCTCGGGCTTCGTTCCTTCACCGGATGTCGTGCGGAGTTCTCTTCGGGTATTTCGATCCTTAATGGTACTGCCTTATCGATGGAAGCCCTTGCACCTGGATGGGAAGAATCCCACCATTGTCGCAGACATCCCTCGCCTCTGACTCGTTCCAGCGATCCATCAAACTCTCCAGAACGACAAACCCCTTCGGTTGTAGTTGGAGATTTGATAGTTTTCTTACAGAACGGTTTATGGAAATTGGGATCGTTGGGGAAACTCAAAGACTGCTTCCTCTTTTCCGCTTCAGAATGCTCCATCGATTTCATTCCTGGTGAACTCTTATGAGTCAGAATTCCTTGAGAACTGCTCTTCTTATCTCCATCTGGAATTCTCCAATCTATCTGCGCTGACCAAATCCGACGCATGTCTTCCTGAGAATGAAACTGAACGTCATTCGTTTGGACGACACTCGGAAGACTACTTCCGGTTCTTGACGGTGTCTTGAGATCGCCGTTCGAACATCCTTTGCCGATTTCTCCCCGATTCAGGAATCTTTGAAAATCTCCTGTCCCCTCAGCGTAACGACTCTCACAGTTAAACTGAGGCCCCTGCATATTGTTGTGCAGCTGCTTACTAGCGTGTTCACCTCTTCGTAGGATTTCATCCAGGCGAATTCCAAAGGTCTCGCTCAGATTGTCCACTCGTCGTTGCAGAGAAGAGGAAGAAGGGCACCTGTCTCCAGGGTCGGTCTCCTTCTGGTTCCGTAGATCGTTCCAATTGAGAATGGGATGCACGGCTTCACCCTCTTCATCCTCATCTGTAGCAGCACCGCATCCTCCATAGCTCTTCCTCTTCTCCCAGACCACATCTCGTTCCGCCTGGATTCCTGACTTCGATGAGAGGTCGGTGACCCACTGACATGCACCGTCTGACATTCTACGCAATGCCTCTGGTTGGCTCTGTCTTCTTAGATACTGATCGGACTCAGGAACATTGCGCCCGATCTTCGTGCTGCGGTCACCATCGGCGGAAAATGTATAGATGAGGAGTTTCCTGGACATCATGTCATAGTTGACCTCGGCCGAAACAGGTCGACCATCCCTTCGTTCAATCCTCCGAACGTGCAACGGACTCTTGTTCCAGAACTGTGGACGTTCATCGCCTGAATCGGTGCAGGAATCCAAGTCCAGACTCAGCTCAACGTCCAAATCTCGCCTCCTCCAATCGATTTGCGATGCTGGTGAATCTCTTTGAGACATTCTCACCGCTGCGTCCGTTTATGATAGATCTTCGTGTGTTGTACAATGTTTCGGTCCATAGCTTTGGGGATCGGAAGTTGCCTGGAGTATACAAAGCCGAGAGAGAGTGTCTGTAACTCAATCACTAGTTGTGCTCTTGTAGTGCACAAGCCTGGATGAAGAAGGATAGCGACGCTAATGATCTTTGTTATACGCAATGTCGTCAAACGACACCAACTTCTAGTCTGAACTCAGAGGGTTGATGTGTATGGTTTTGCTCCTTTAAGTCTCTTGTATGAAAGGTCATGATTTGCCTACTTCTGGACTTTGTAAGGAGGCGAATGTTCTCCAATGCCGTTGTTATATATGGATTCTGCATTGTCTAAATAATATTATTATGTCGAAAATCCTGCGTCAGATCTGGCAGACCGAGTCTTGAACGCTGGTCGGGATGATTACAAAAGAAGATCCGAGTCAAAACGATCAGCCTAATAGTAACATAGACACACCGTAACCAGTTTAGTTTGATTCGTTATAGAGTAAGTAAGCGTAGATTGGTAATAGACTTATGTAAGGAGCCTTTTAAAACCTCTTCACGAAGGCTGCCATCGTAAAAATGGATCTAACGGATCTAAGGAGAGGCGTCTGATGATCGTGAGAAAATGCCATGAAACTGTCTGTAATGAAGCAATTCTCAAGTTTAACGGTAGGATGGAAGGTGGTCCAGTGAAGCAGTAAGCACAAGGGCGCGGGACCAACAGGTCCTCACAGACAGACGAGCGCATTTACCGTCGATCATACTGACTGGAAACAAGGCATCAGAGCTCTCTGCTGCTGCCCTGTCTCAGATGGGAGGCAAACGCAAAGAGAAGGTAGGCAGATGATTAGGGAGATGGTATGACCGCAAGTAATGCGGTTCTTTCGGAGTTTGAAGTAGACCCCAGCGTAAAGATATGCGTAACATATCTTGAATTGACTATAGCTTAACGTAGTCCTCAAATGTGTATTCAATTTATATCAGGAGCATTATGTCAACAAAGATTACTATCTGCTACGCGCGTACACAAGCGCACACCTATTCACACACCTCTTCACACACCTACTCACACACCTATTCACACACCTATTCACGCACCTGTTCACACACCTATTCACACACCTCTTCACACACCTATACACACACCTATACACACACAATTCACACACCTCTTCACACACCTATTTTCACACACCAATTCACACACCAATTCACACACCTATTCACACACCTATTCACACACCTATACACACACCTGTTCACACACCTATTCATAAACCGATTCATAAACCTGTTCACACACCTATTCATACACCTATTCATACACCTGTTCACACACCTGTTCACACACCTGTTCACACACCTGTTCACACACCTATTCACACACCTCTTCACACACCTATTCACACACCTGTTCACACACCTATTCATACACCTATTCATACACCTGTTCACACACCTGTTCACACACCTATTCACACACCTATTCACACACCTATTTTCACACACCTATTCACACACCTATTCACACACCTATTCACACACCTATTCACACACCTATTCACACACCTATTCACACACCTATTCACACACCTATTCACACACCTATACACACATCTGTTCACACACCTATTCATACACCTATTCATACACCTGTTCACACATCTATTCACACACCTAAACGCACACCTCTTCACACACCTATTTTCACACACCTATTCACACACCTATTCACACACCTATTCACACACCTATTCACACACCTGTTCACACACCTATTCACACACCTATTCATACACCTATTCACACACCTATTCACACACCTATTCACACACACGCAAACATGAGAGTAAGCTTTCTATACCTCTTCGTAAAGAATCTTTGTTACCTTGACATTGAAAAGATTCGTTCACTGGCTGCTCAAATATTAGCTTACATCCAATACTTGCTCATTAAGCTGTTGTATAATTACTATGTTGTTTATATTAAGATATATCCAGTTCCATACCTCAACACCACTTATGTTCCAAAGATATCTTCACTCAGTCTCGTAATTCGTTTCTTCGCCGTCTAAGTTTCTGATCATTCGGTTTCAATGTAGTCGACTCTTACGAAACGTTTCTTGTTTATCATCGCGATCTTCTTTGTATTCGTCCGATGTCGTATACAGTCGTATACAACAACGGGGTCAGACCTTCACCAAGGAGGTACAGCGGAGAGAGTCGATCAGAGCGATCGACTGATTGCTTGCTACACTTCCCACTGCTTCAGACCTCTCTCGTTTCACTCTGTTTGGCCATCGCCACGTTACAGAAACATACCTCAGCTGTTGTAAACCCCTCACACAATGTCTGCTTGTCTGCCTGCTTGTCTGTTTGCCTGTCTGCATGCTTGTCTGTCTGTGTGGCTCTGTCTCTGTCTTGTTCTAGGAAGACTGTCCGACTTTATCACTGGCTGACGAAGAGAAATGGCTCCGTCGGCAAATGGGTTACTGTTCCCATTACATGCAGATATAGACAGGGAAACAGCGGACGTCTTCTTGTCTAGCTGTCTGTGTGTTTGTCTATGTGTTTGTCCGTCTGTCTGTCTGCTGCTCTGAGTACTTCTCTCATTTTCGACAGTGCGCATGCGTGTGTCTCTTTATCTGTCTTTGTGTATGTGTCTATAATGTTGCTTTCTGAATTTTTTCTCGAATTATTTATACCTCTGCATCTCTCTGTCTGTCTGTCTGTCTCTCTATGTCTCTCTATGTCTCTCTCTCTGTCTCTGTCTGTCTCTCTTCGCCGATTCTCTCTCCTTCCACACCTCTGTATAACTTGCTGCCTGTCTCTCAATGTTTTCTGAGACTGTATGGACATCGCTTTTTATGTCTCCTTGTTTCTCTGCCTGTATGTCTCTTTGCGTGTCTCTAAGTATTTTCTTGTGCTTCTGCTCTTTTCCTATGTCTGTCTCTGTAACTCTCTCCATTCTAGTTTCTCTCTATTTCTTTCTGTATGTCTGCTCTATGGCATTAATATCTCTGTGTTCTTCTTACTTCTAAGTCTGTTTGTATGGCGATACAAATGACTTTTCAAAATGTCAAGCACCTACCTCACTCCTTCCTCTGCATACCACCCAACTAAGTATTAATAGGTAGTTCTAATGGTCTGCCCAGCGGGTTGTCAGTCACGTCAAAATAAGGCACTGCAGAAAAAAATATCGCTGCTGAACTTAAGCGCATAGTATTGCATTGCATAATAGTGTGTACGTAGAATTATATGGTATTTATTTTCTACTGGTTGTATTGTATGACCTGTGATCTTAAGCATCGCGATACATTCATTCATTCATTACAAATTAAATTATATAGCGCCGGTTAAATGTGACTACTCAAAAGCGCTCACAACTACAGCCAGACCCGAACAAAAAGGTAAGCTTTCAAATTACCCCAAAATTACCGGTACCACTGCACGATTTAGGGAACAGACGAAACCCCAGAGAATGCAATTCCAAACCATAGGGCCTACTTGTACAAACATTGCTGCGCTGGCTCTCCATTTAGGAAGGAATTATGTCATAAGCAGGGTTGTCAGCGTATACCGCGTTTAATTATTGCAGCCAATAAAAAAAATTTCCGACCATATTCCTCAGACTTATAAGATTTGATTACTTCCAGAGTCTAGTTCGTTTTCATACTAAAACTCGTACGATTCGTCTATTAACTAACTTTCATGCCTTCGCACAAACCATCAAGGGTAACACCCAGATCACGAACATTTAATAAACTAGAAATAGAAGGATGGGAATTTTTCAGAGAGGAGAACGAAATCAAATTTCTGAAGTTGAAGTTGAGTATAATTAACAGGCCCCCTACCGTATTGTGATATGTGTTGCAGTACTGTATTGCATTCCGTTGTATCAAATGATGGTGCATTGTATGTGGAATTGTATTGCATTGTATAACACACACAGAAGAACGATTAAACTTTTAATTCTGAAGGCGATGATTAACAACAACAGCAACCACTCGTTGTCTTTGAGACAACAAGGGCAACAAAACTAACAACGAAAGACTAACAACCGGACGGTTATAATTCCGAGTAAAGGCAATAGTTTACACGAGGCAATATACACTTGCCACAGGGCTAACTAACTCAGAGGCGACTTATTGTTTCTCAATATATGTATTGCTTAACATCAAGTCTATATAGGCAAGGCTTTGTACACTGCAAGCTAAAAACCTAAATGTCGTTGTAATATGCGTGAATGAAGTAAATAATTGCAGTAATTTAATAAGAAGAGCTGCAAAGTAAAAGTTTATAACCATACGATGTAATGTAATATTTTGCAATCATACTTTACGACGGCAGTAGGTGTCGAGGCCAAATCAGATGAGAGAATAGGGAACAGATTGGAGTACAGAACTGAAGATAACCTAGAGGACAAAATGATGAGGACAGAACATAGGACAGGTCAGTGGACAGGGCAGAGGACAGAACTGAGGGCAAAACAGAGGACAAGATGAAAACCAACAGAGAGCAGGACAGTGTACAGAGCGGAATACAGGACAGAGGATAAAGCGCGTGGCATGGCAAGACGTAGGACAAAGTTGGGACAAAATTGGATAGTTTCCCTTCTGAAAATCACACGTGAACATTTCTTGCTCACATTGCACCATGCTTACAGTCTCTGCACAAATAAATGTCTGCTGGACTAGGGACAGAGGACAGCCATGGGGACACATCGAGGACAGGTGAAGGGTCAAAGATCGGATTAAAGAGGACAGCAGATGACGTCATGAAAATCCTTTGATCCTTCGGAGGATGTTGAATCATCGTTTCTGCTGCGTATACCGGAAGTGGGAGCTACTGGAGCAGACGCTGACCTTGACCTATGAGGACCTTCGTAACGAAGTTGACGATGATGTTGGCCGGTTGGGTTGAGTCGAGTTCAAGGAAGATGTGACAGGCGTTCTCCCGAACCACACCTGGCTTCCGGGCAACGAAACCAAAGGCCCTTGCAAAGACAAAGCGCGATTAGTATCAGTGTAAAAGTTGTAAACACAGATTTATATAATCATATAAATAATGATTTTCGTTTATTTTCGAACTGACAACACGACGTGAACGAATGAAGAGAAGTTTTTACAGAGCCGAATTCAATTTTTGGCAACCATGCAAGGAGCTATTATGTTAAACATCCATTTAACCAATATATATTATATAGCGCATCTTCAAAGGAAGTTACACTACATGCCCACGTCGTCATCACCATCGTTGTCGTCGTCATCATCGTCATCATCGTTACCATCGTCATCATAATTTATATTGCGCATTTAGCGAATATCTCAATTATCATCATCGTCGTCATCAAATCGTCATCGTTATGAGAGCATCTTCACTAACTTTCCACTGATCGTAAGGTCTTCACTTTTGACGGTCCATCTGAAAGAGTAGCAACGTTTAACTAAGACAACAACACAAATAAACAGATTGATTTAGAAATTGATTAATTACTTAAACAATTAACCATTTTCAAATAGATAACTACCGCTCTTGTCATAATTAGTAGTAGTAGAATAATTTTCGTTAATTTGAAAAAGGCCAATCTGGATGATGCAATGCACTTTGTTATAATGAAATTATAAAATTTATTTAAATATAAATAAAAAATATTAACGATGAAGCGCCTATGGGATATAAAATAATTACAAAATTAAAACGAACTCGTTATATGATTGCCAAAACAAGACTATTAATTAATTAATTAAAATATCGATCTAGTCAAAGCGAGTCAAAGAAGACCAATAAGAGAGTTGGCGGCAGCGCAGAGGATAAAGAAATAAGTAGGTAAGACAGCAGGTGTCGTTCTAACCGTCGGTCTCTTGGGTCCACTCCACAGAACGTTATGGTCTGAATCGGGTAGAAGCGTCGAAAGAATATTCTAGAATCAAAGCAATATTCAATGACAATTGAACGCAGTAAACTGATATCATATATATATATAAATATATACATATATATGTATATACATATATAAATATATGTATATATATATATATATATATATATAACTATCTAAAATACACTATTAAGACGCTATGATATTATCAAGCGTTTATCAAGCATCATTATCTAGTGACGAAGCATCAATCGATGGCACTGAACATCTGTGAGTGAATGACTTGTTGAATTTCCTTATCCGTAATAAATGAACGGATTGATTGACTGATTGATTGATTCATTAATGGATGGATTGATGGATGGATGAATGGATGGGTGGATGGAGGGTTTAATGGGTGGATGGATGAATCGGTGGATGGATTGATAGATGGATGGATGAAACGTCCTTGACCTTCGTCTGTTGTCGGTGAGCGTAATTCCATCTTTGGTGACCTTGAGCTGGACGATAGTTGACCTTGGCAAGGGTCGTCCAGACTCGAACAGCTCCTTGATGGATCTGGCCAGAGCTTCCGGGCCAGTCAGGTTCTCCGTTTCGACACCGCTCATGTAGAGGACCGTACAGGCTGGGCATAAAAAGAAGACCCTCATCCAATCACAACCAGAGGAAAGAGACGAAATTCTTATTTATCGCCTTATACAGCGATTAATCATTTACATAGCGCTCACATAAAGTCATCATCATCATCAGCAGCAGCAGCAGCAGCAGAACGTTTGGATAACACGTTTTGGCGTTTGCAAATGCGCTGTGTTAGGCACACTTTCATCTATATACACGTGTACATTCCTGATCTGCATATATCTACAGATTACCATTTTAATAATCATTATTATCCTTATGCAATCATCATAAAATCAAGTGAACCTCGTCGTCATCGTCCTCGAATGCTGTAACTTACCTGCACCGTTTGAATCGGATCCACTGAGCCCAATAGAACCATCCAGCACATCGATGTCTACCAGAAACAAGTATATCGAACGATGATGACGACGACAACGACATCGTAAGAGAACGAAATTGATGAAATGATGGCCAGACTGACCAGTATAGCGATTCGGAGGACGACGAAGATGACGACGAAGATGATGATGATGATAAGGCCAACGTAGCTTGACAATCATATTGGGCTTGCATTAATCTCCTTTACGCGATGATGATAGTGATGACGACGACGATATATCTTAAGATTCTTGTAGCGAGAATCTATTGAAAACCATGATGATGATGCTGACAACGACGACGACGACGAAGATGCTGATCATAATGATGACTATGATGGTCATGATGATGATTATGATGATCATGATCATGATTATGATGGTCATGACGATGATGAGGATGACGATGATGAATATGATGGCAATGACGATCATAACGACGGTGATTGCGACGATGATGATGACGATAGTTTGTCAGTGAGTTAAAGATGGTATAGCCAAGAGTCTAAGCCTAAGCCTAGGTCGTTCTTACCTTCACTGGGGAGCTTAAGCTTGCATGGAAGAGAGAGCGGGGTTACTGAGTGTTGGTAGATCAAGGCGGACAAGCTGGCTGACAAACACAAAGACAAAGACCAATACACAGATACATTGACAGATCAGGAGAATTACGGAGAACGTTCGGAGAATTAGGATTACGATTATATTTACCTTTGCGGCTAGAATTACAATTAGTCAGTCATCCATTCTTCACTCCTGCCGGTCAGACACTCATTCATCCTTCCATCCATTCATCCATCCATCTCCACTCTTCCCCCACCCATTTCTCCTCTCATTCACCACTCCACGAATCGATCAATCAATCAGTCAACTCAAGCATAGCCCATCATTTATCCTTCCATCAATTCATCCGTCCATCCAGAACTCCAACTATCCATTACATAAATATTTCTCAATCTATTCCACTCTTTCTCCACTCTATTCGATTCCGTTCTATATCCCTCAATTATGATCTACCTGGAATGACCTTCCGCCTTCATTAAGGACTAAACTAATTACTCGATTCTCAACATCGGTTTTCGCTCTTGAAGGCAGTTCTCTTTCCATAAGGTTCCCACCTGAACAGTTATTCTGTGAGAGGCGCTACCTAAATCTAAAGAGACGATATGATACGATAACACAATCTATTATTAATCCTAAACCAAACTCATTGTCTACAGATAGCGTTGAATCTCCTACCGAAAACTGGTTCGTTGCTGCAGCCCTTAAGCCTCACTCCCTTTGGAGTCGGTTCTATAAGGAAGTGACGAATCAAGTCTACCTGGGGATCACCTACAGGTAAATAAATCCAATCAAAACAGATCGATCGATGTATAATCCGTTGATCGAATCCAGCAATTGAATCGATCATCAATCAGGTGATAAATTGAAGGCTCTGTTATTATTATTATTATTATTATGACGATGACGACGACGACGACGATGACGATGATGATGATGATGACGACGACGACGGAGATGATGATGATGATGATGATGATGATGATGATGTGATTCAATTCCTGACCTCCCTTCGTCTGCATGTTCGGTGGGACCTGTGAGACCTTGAGCGCCAGACCAAAGGACCCAGGGAACGTCGAACTGTTGCGAACCACAAAGGAACCAGGTTCCTTATCGAGCAAAAGGTTGATCGCTGGAACGAAGTGAAAGAAGTAAATCGATGAAATACAGGTGTCACCATCGCTCGTTCTACTTAACACTAATGAAGTGGACCTGATGCTCAAACTGTGCTCTGTGGCTTGGTACACATGAATTAGCTCAGCGCTCGTGAAGAAGCTAGTGCCCTGCGCCTGTCCTTCGCCTGGCGCTTTTAAAATTTGCAGCTTCCAAAAGCGCCGCTGCATCCATGCACCGTTGTTATCTTCAATTCCTTTAATTTCTGTTCAACCAGTTCCATTTTAAACCGCTCCATACATTAATTATGTCTCAACAGAAACCACTCAAATCTCTTGCTGTCCAAATTTGGCGCCCAATGAGTCCTCTGTGAGAGCGCCCTCTATCCCCGTTTGCATGAACAGTACAATGTAAGAAATATGAGGCTAACCACACTGAAGGAGTTTTAATGACTACTTCATTAGGGGCCTAATTGCTATAGAAATTTTTATATTATCTTAAAATTTTTATTCCGTAAAAGTTTCGTAATAATTTGCGCCCCTAAATTTTGGCTTCCTAGGCGGCTGCCCGTGTCGCCTATGCGCCAGCAGCCGGTTCTGGTAAGACGGGATGGGGCAGAGTAGGCAGAGGGTGTAACAAAGAACAGCACCAAGAGGACATCGTAGGATGAAAAGGAGTTGAAAAAGATATGGTACGTATACCGTCGTCCCTGGTGATGTTTGGTTTGTGCCAGTGTCTGGACGTGTCCCGCACAAAACGCGGCGATTGGTGGTGAGTCCATTCAGCGCCATCTAGCAGTGGAAAAAAACAGAAAAGCGTTCATACAGCGATAAGAAACATAGGATATTGTGTTGCACGTCTAATCGTATTGTTCGGAACTTTACTTTAGTCGTTTGTGAGACACCCTTGTAGCCGCATGGTCTCGCTACGGCGCCATATAAATTGTCGCTATCATTATTATTATTATTGTTATAATTTTATAATAATAATGATAATAATAATAATAATCATCATCATCGTCGTCGTCGTCATCATCATCATTTCATTATCATTAATATTATTATTGCTATCAACATTATTATTGTTATTATTATTAGTATCAGTATTATTATTCATTATCATTTATTATTATTATAATCATCATCGTCGTCATCATCATTGTCATCTTTAGGCCCTATTATTATTATTATTATTATTATTATTATTATTATTATTATTATTATTATTATTATTATTAATGTCGTGGTTACATGGACTATTCACACGTAGGCCTTATTTTCTCGAAAATATTAGGTAGTATATTTATTTTCAGACTTAACGAATTGACGATATATTGTGTCGGGTGGGGAACAAAAAAGGAGTCTTAATTATATCAATTCTGTCCAATGCGAAGCGGGATCTTAAGTTGCCGACCACAGAGAAAAGAGTAAAATCGATTTAGTAATTAGTATTATTTTCTAGCGATTGAACTGATACGTCCTATTATGCACATACAGTTTAACGACATCTTATGACAACAATGGTCGTTGACGTCTTTAAAGATATTTTGATTATATTTCAATTCATTTTATAGGAGTTTCTGTTGTGGATTATCCTTTCTTCTATCTTCATTTTTCCGTGGCTATAGCATGTATCATATAGTCCATTGACATCGTATCGGATCAATATATTCCATTGTACCATAGTGCATTGTTCTGTGTCCTATTATGACAATATTTACTTTATTTCTTTATTTATTTGAAGGATATTTATGGCAATATGACAATATTGCATAATTGGCATTGTATCTTAATATAGTCACATGTATTGTGTTTTATATTCCATTGTGCTAGAGCGCATTATCTCGTGTCCTATTGTTACCCACCTGTTATGCACGTGGCGCTGGCGGTGCGCGTTCTACCCAGTCCAAACATCGGAGAGACCTGTTGTCGATCGACGAAAGACCCGGATGCGTTTCTCTGATGGCCGCCACTCCTACCCACTTCCGGTCTCAGAGTCCAGCTGAACAGGACACGAACACAGGGTGTGTGTATCATGTAATGTAATCGAGTATTTATATAGCGCCTCTTCAAGATATATATTCAGAGGCGCTACTACAATGCAATGAAATATAATCATTTTCACCATTTCATCATTTTAAGTTTATTTGGAAATCCAAAGCACAAACCACATGAGATCTGTAGGCTATAACATAACAAAAAATTACAATTGAACAAGAGACCAAATTAAGGACGGAGGGGTCCCGCTGACTCCCGCAAGTTATGGCCACCTAATAAAATAGGTATATATATACATATATATACATATATATATAGAGTAGTTGAGTATAGAGGCCAAAAGGAGAGTAGAGTGGGTGAAAATGAGATAGAGGAACAAGGTTTAACTAATCTTAACTAACGAATATAATAACGTTAAGCGAGCATTTATATAGCGTCCCTTTAAGATTATACACTCAAAGGCGCTACAGAGTATTGCAACAATAGTTTAATGTAATGTACACTTTAATGTGAATCTTCGAAAAATTCTCAGCTTCCACAAAAAAGACGTCAGGGAGACCAGCTTATTCACCGGCGCTAAATGATATAAATATGATTAGCTATGAATGCGTACTGGTATACAGCACAAGACAGGAGAAGATAACGTAGGCAATGATGTGACGAGATTAGGTAATGTAACATAGAATGGGTTGTGTGATGATAGAGAAGGTAATTTAGATGTGATAACCCAACATCACATCACGTGAAAACAGGAAGACAGGATTATGTCATAGATCATGATTAGTTAATCATTAAACTGGCCACACATAATTAGGTCATCGTTAGACTGACCACACATGATTAGATCATCATTAAGCTGACCACATACCTTCCTCCTGGATTGATGGATCCGATGCCCTGATGGGAGAAAGATTCAGACCTTCCTTCGTTCACTCCCACTCCTCCTCCTTTCAGCGTCCACTCCGCTCCATCACTCCTGTGATCACCCACCTGCTGATACCCATAGGCATAACTCTGCTGCTGCTGCTGCTGTTGTCCCCCCGTTTCCATAGACACCTTCTCCACCCTCTCAGACTCCATCGTAATCGGCAGTACCTTACCCACTCCACCCCCATCCATCTCGTCACCCCCAAATCGTACCTCTTGCTGTTGAAACGTCGTACTCGATTGCTGAGTGTCTTGGGTACCGGAGGTACCCTGTACCCAAGTGTTCTTCTCCATCGCACCTGCCTGGGACGCGCTACCCTGCGTACCAGTCAGCGTACCACCCTGGTAGGCTGCTTGGTACGACCCCTGCCCGGCTCCAATTCCATGGATTGTCTGCCCCCCGGCTTGGGCCGCCTGCTGAGACTCCTGGGTACCAGTGGTACTCTGTACCCAGGTGTTCTTTTCAACCATACCAGTCTGGTACGCGTCACCCTGCGTACCAGTCAGTGTACCACCCTGGTAGGTTGTCTGGTACGACCCCTGCCCAGCTCCAACCCCCTGGGTAGTCGTCTGCCCCCCAGCTTGGGTTACGTCCCCTTGCCCTGCTGAAAGCTTCAGGCCAACCCGTTGTCCTCCATGGCCCTTGGTAATCACCTCCCTCTCTACCACGTATCGTCTCTCAATCACTTGTCTCCCTACCTGGTTCAAGCCAACCTGCCCTCCAGTGGATTGCACCCCAGCCTGGCTTAGGCCAACCTGTCCTCCAGTGGTTTGTACCTGGTTTAAGCCAACCTGCCCTCCAGTGGTTTGTACCCCAGCCTGGTTTAAGCCAACCTGTCCCCCAGTAGATTGTACCCCAACTTGGTTTGCGCCAACCCCGTGTACCTCTACTGCTTGGAAACCGCTGCTACCTTGTACGCCTCGCTGTACGCTACTGTACTGGCTGGATACATTTCCACTCCCTTGTTCGATCAATCTCGAGGAATCGGCTTGGACGACAACATCCGACCTAGTAGATCGGTGAGGTTCCACGAGGGAGGTCTCTTTGAAAGTCTCCTGGCTGGCGAATTGGGTGACTGGTTGGGCCGAAGAGAAGGAGGTCTCTCTGACGCGAGAGTCCAGGGTCTGTGAGGCGAAGGGGTGACGGGGCTCCGTCTTATGTTCAACAACATACGTTCGTTGTATGGTCTGGGAGTGATATTGTTGCTGTTGCAACTGTCTTTGTTGTTCCTGTTGTCTCTGCAACTGCATTTGTTGTTCCTTTAGTTGTAACTGCATTTGTTGTTCTTGTAGCTGCAACTGCCTTTGTTGTTCCTTTAGTTGTAATTGCATTTGTTGTTCTTGTAGCTGCAACTGCCTTTGTTGTTCCTGCTGCTTTTGCAACTGCATTTGCTGCTCTTGTAGTTGTAATTGCATCTGTTGTTCTTGTAGTTGCAATTGCCTTTGTTGCTCTTGTAGTTGCAACTGCCTTTTTTGTTCCTGTTGCACTTGCAACAGCCTTTGTTGTTCTTGTAGTTGCAGCTGCCTTTGTTCTTCCTGTTGTTGTTGCAACTGTCGTTGTTGTTCTTGTAGCTGCAATTGCCTTTGTTGCTCTTGTAGTTGCAATTGCCTCTGTTGTTCCAGTTTTTGTTCCAATAGCTTTTGTTGTTCTTGTAGTTGCAACTGCCTTTGTTGCTCTTGTAGTTGCAACTGCCTCTGTTGCTCTTGTAGTTGCAATTGCCTCTGCTGTTCCAGTTTTTGTTCCAACAGCTTTTGTTGTTCTTGTAATTGCAACTGCCTTTGTTGCTCTTGTAACTGCCTCTGTTGTTCCAGTTGCAACTGCCTTTGTTGCTCTTTTAGCTGAAACTGTCTTTGCTCTTCCTGTTGCAACACTCTCTGCTGTTCCTGCAGTAGCAATTGCTGTTGTTCCTGTTGTCGCTGCAACTGCTGTTGTTGCACCTGTTGTCTATAGTGCATTTCCTGTTGGCTGAAGTGTTGTTGCTGGGTCAACGGTTGTTGCTGTATCCATTGTTGATTCAC
The DNA here is from genome assembly GCA_959347315.1 of Bimastos eiseni. Lineage (NCBI taxonomy): Eukaryota > Metazoa > Annelida > Clitellata > Crassiclitellata > Lumbricidae > Bimastos > Bimastos eiseni. The sequence goes on along the minus strand of OY365812.1, from coordinate 39,506,113 downwards.
CATCTTCTGATTCGTTGCCTGGTGATAGACCATAGCTTAGCATTAAAATAACAATGAAATAACATTAAAATTACATTGACATGACATTAACATAACATTGAAATAACATCAAAATAACATTAAAATTACATTGATCATAACATTAACATAACATTGACATAACATACAATAACATTAACATAACACTGCGTGATATAAAACAGTGTCAAGTAAATACGTATGACATTACGCTATTCAAGACAACATCAAATAACAACCTACCAACGAGTAATGAATACTGCAGATAAACCAGTAATGTTCTAAAGCCCATGCATCTGTCTTTGTCTCCTCCCCACTTTCAACCACAATGAGTACATCGGCCGCACACTCTCGGTGAAAGTGAGCGATGATCACGGAATCTGTTAACTCGCCTTCGTATGCCGAGAGTAAGAAAGTGCAGTCGCTAGCAATTCTCACCGGGACCCTACGAGCCTCATTGGACTCTGCTGCTCAATGCTGGTTGCACATAGTTTTATATAGCGCATATATATAAATCTCCAGCAATACGATTGAAATACTTACAAGGAACTACTTTCGTTTGCTTAATTCTTCATATCCTGATGCTAAAAAAATAAGGGACCCTACTGCTCAATGCTGATTGCATCTAGATTTATAAAGCGCCTTTATTATATAAATCGCCATTCATATGATTAAAGAAATTACTATAAACCTCTTTTAATCGCTAAATTCCTCATATCCCGAGGCCGAGACAAATGAACACTTGATACGAAAGGACTGATCCCTTCAAATGACCAACAACTGACCTGTTGTCCAGTGCTTGACCACGTGTGACCAGACTGCCGGACATCAAACGCCGGTTGACCACTGCCGGCCAGCGAGCCCTGCATTGTCTCGGTCGAGTGGATCCTTCTCTGTGCCTGGTAGACTCCCAAGTCGCCGCCTGGGGTCGATTGACCGAGAGAGGTCAAAGGTCGCTGCGGGAGTGGCGCGAAAACTGCAGGGTCAACGAGTGCAGACGAGTGAGCTGAAAGTATTTATGTGGCGCCTTTAGTTAGAATGATGACGATGATGACGACGATGACGATGATGATAATGATGATGAAGATGAAGAGGATGATGACGATAAGGGTGGGGTTGACCACCGCTGCCCATTCTAAATGAAATGGGAAACAGTGGTCAACTTATACATTTCGATTTGACTTACCTGTGTTGATTGGCAACGTGGCATAGGTGAGATCTCGTCTTTGAGTCGCTGGTGAAACCAATTGAGTTGACCTTCCAAGACTCGACTGTGACCTCAGCTCCTGGCTCTTCTGGGTATAGTCTATGACATACATTGTAGATACATGTAGATAGTTAGACAGACAGACAGACAGACTGACAGACAAACAGACAGATGGATGGATAGATATATGAGTGGATGAACGGATGGATACATAGATACATAGATAGGTGATTAAACTCAGAATTTTTCTCCACTGCATAATATTCAGACGGTGCCAGCCCCGACTCACGAGAAATAGGTGGGGGCGACACTATTCATCTTCAACACAACTCAGCGTTCTCGTTGAATATGCTTGTTCTACAATTAACATCCCAGAATACCTTGCCTGCCTTCTAGCATAATGCTTAAGTTCTTTCTCTTTGGTCGCAACTTGGCAGGAAGTGCCTCTGAGTGGTTTTCTTAAAGGGACGCTATATAACTATATAACTGTAAAGAATGAGTCGTCTGCTCACCGCCTTTGTTGAGCGTCGGAGTGGATCGTCTGAAGTTCCAGGTTCCGTCGATTGTTCCGCCTGGTTCCAGGTCGCGGACCCCGGGTCCGATTGGCTGCAGCGAGATCAGTTCCGTATCTGCTGGAACCTGTAACGTAAACGAATGTAAGATAACACTCGATGTTTTTATTTAGCGCCACCCTTCTAAACGGGACAGAGGATTAAATTATTGATGGCAACGAAGGCGAAGTGGGGCAAGGTTAAGGTAGGGTGAAGTGAGGTAGGGTTAGATCGTGGGGTAGTTGTTAGGGCGCAGGACTGTCAGTCAAGGGGTAAGGCCCCTAGACACGGGGCTCTAATTTCTGCCAGATAGCAATTTCGTTCCAGATTTCTGCCTTACCCAAATGCATTCCTGGCCAGCTCTTGCAGCTATCATGAGTACACTGACTGTAACACTGTCGGTGGGAGGATGAAACGGCGAGGGAGGCGACTGGCCATCCGCCGTCATATGCTGAGGCTAAGAAAATGAGGTCGACAGTAATTCATGCCCATTTCCACTTATAATGTTAGGTCACGAAGGACTGCTCTTCTTTTTTGCTCCTATAACTGCGATTCATTTTGCTAGAACAGATGAAGCGACAGGCGAGATCTTAGATTAGGCAGAGTAAGGTAAGGTTGATGTATTGTTTTGTATCCATTGATTTATATAGCGCCTCTCAGAGAATTCAGAGGCGCTCTTTATTATTTACAGATATAGATAAAACGAGTTTCCTTTCTCACATCTGATGACCTAAAACTTTGTGTCCTTGACGTGACGTATGGCGAAAGGGAGATAATAGGCCACACAGTCATTTCACGTTGGGTACTATATAAATGTTTGGTTGGGTAATAGAAGAGAGTTGGGATGGTGAGGTGTATACCGGTTTCAGAGGAGCCGTGAGATGAACACCGGACGAGTTTCTTAGTAGTTGTTCCGCTTCGTCTAGTCGGTTAAAAGTAGCATTCTCTATAAAGACCAACAGATTCAGACAAATGAATAATGATGATGATGATGGTTGTGGTGATGCTGCTGCTGCTGCTGCTGATGATGATGACGATGATGATGACGACGACGACGAAGATGATGATGATGAATAATTACATTAAAATTATAATAATGAAAATAATAATAATAATAATAATGGTAATAAAATAATAATAATAATAATAATAATAATCTTGTCGACACATCTATCAGAGCTGGCGAAGCAGCCGAACGCGCAGCTAAGACGAAGAGGGCCAAGTATTCCACCATAACCAACACCCACGACTTCGTAGCCCTCTCCTTGGAATCCGGCGGCGCTTGGAGCAGAGAAGGACTGCAGTTCATCTCAGAGTTGGGTAGTCGAACGAGTGCTGCAACCCACGATCCAATGGAGACGTCATTTCTGTTCCAACGTATCTCGGTTGTTCTTCAGCGTGGGAACGCCGCCTGCCTCTTCGGGACATTGCCAACACTCACTTAGCTCATCGTGGGCGATAACAGCATAATGTGAAACATATATAATAATAATAATAATAATAATAATAATAATAATAATAAAATAATAATAATAATAATAATAATAATAAAAATAATAATAATAATAATAATAATAATAATAATAATAATAATAATGGTAATAAAATAATAATAATAATAATAATAATAATGGTAATAAAATAATAATAATAATAATAATAATAATAAAAATAATAATAATAATAATAATAATTATAATAATTATAATAATAATAATAATAATAATAATAATAGTAATAAAATAATAATAATAATAATAATAATAATAATAATAATAATAATAATAATAATAATAATAATAATGGTAATAAAATAATAATAATAATAATGG